>OY986048.1:25475784-25863636 GCA_963920205.1 Stenodema calcarata
CTCAAAATTCAATTCGGCTCCTAGTTTTTTGATATTGTCCAATCCTAACAATAATTCAAAATCCTCATGAAAATCGAACAGATAATATTTTTGTTTCAAGTCATTTTGGTTAAACATATTAGTCATAGGAATTTCACAACTCAGACTACCCTTCGTAGTACCATGAGGTGTGGTTACTTGGAACATTTCATTTTTTACTTTTACATTGTTTAATTTTCTTGCCAATTTTGGCTTCATAAAGCTCCGCGTACTTCCCGTATCAATCAACATTTTGAAATTTGTTCCAGGTATCCTCAAATATGGTAATACGTTCTTAGAATCTAGGTTCATCAGTTCGAGTCGCTGGACTCGTCCGCTACTCCTAAAAAAGGATTTTCCTCTTCATTTTGGTCTTCCTCATTTTCCGAGTCTTCATTCTCATGCATAAGATTGACCGTATAGGATTTGGGTCTGTCCGTTTTTGGGGTACTTCCTTCTCCTGATTCCAAGATTTTTCGGGGTTTATAGTTGTTTTTGTTGCTGAATGGGGTGTTTTTATGAGGTTTTTGTTCCTCTGACCTTCTGGGTGTTCCTTCCCTTTTGTTAAATTGGAATGTTTTTTGTTTAACGTTAGGGCTTGATATATTGGGGTTGTTGCTTAGATTATTTTGCGAATTTTTGAAACCCTTTTGGTTTTGTTTGTTAACCTCCAAATATTGATAATCATTTGTAAGTATGCTGATGGCTTCTCCCAATGATTGCGGGTCCTTTGTCCTCATTAGGGGTCCTATTGGTTCTTTGAGACCCAAAATTAAGCATCTTAGTCCCAATTTCTGGACAAAAGGCAAGACTGCAGTTGGATCAATTGGGGGATCTTCATCGCTACCTTTACAATTTAGCCAAGAAGTGACCAAGTTTAACTGTTTATTGAGTCTAGCATAGAAGTCTGTTGCACTTTCATTATATTGTTGCTTAATTTTACACATTTCGATCATCAGGGTCCAACAATCCCTTCTGTCCACATAGTGGTCTAACAACGATTTTTTTAAATCCCTCCAGGATTCTGTTTTGTGTACGAAGATCAAGTCAGCTGCTGGAGACTTGATTTTTGACTTTATACCCTCCAATAAGAAGTGGTTTTGAAAGTTAGCTGGGTTCTCGTTATCCCTAAATTGAGTGATTAATGTTTCACCCACAGTAACAAATCTATGTAATAATTCGGGTTCTCCCCGGAAATCCGGTAACATTTCCAGATAACATTTTTTGAACTCTGGCGGTGCCAATCAGATATGTTAATATCAATGTTCTTAAATTTTTGGACCACGTGGAAGCCTTGAAATTTCCAATTTAATTGGTTGATTGCTACTCACGATGCCAAGGTAAGTGTTGCTGTTAGCCACAGCATGAAGTTCTGCTGCCGATGTGGTGCCAAGCCAAGACGGATGGTCCAATCGTTGAGTTGCAGCAGGGTCAGTGCCTTAGTCGTCTCTGCAAGCTGCTCGATGAAGCCAAGCTCCTTCTTCTTGATCCTGAGTCCACAAGCCAAGATGGATGTCTTCTCAGATGTCGTTTCTTGAATGTAGGATCTTCTGGTCCTTGATGAGTTGAAACTGATGCAGCTTCGGATGTCAAGCCAAGACGGATGGTTTCCAAAACTGTGCCAGTCCTACCGACTGCGCCAATTAAGTTTTCGTGGAGACGAAAAGCTTTTTTAAAAAACGACTTTTTTATTTACACAAGAAATACAGGAGTTACAGAGAGGTGTTGGTGCTACCAACGACCAAGAGCAAAAGACATTGAGTTAGGTCTCGCAGGACCTTATATAACCTCCTTACATCCTGTTAGTTCGCAGACTAATCGCAACGTGTGGGATTCGTATCATGCTGACGCATATCCGTTCCCACGAAGTGGTTTGTTGAGGTAGCTATTCTTTATCTGTGTCAGGAGGGTTTGTCCACTCTTAACTTAGATATATCCTTCTAAGTGCGTACACTATTTCAATGAGGTATGATACAACATGTAACAGTCTCAATCAAAATAAAACAAATGAAAAAAAAAGCCTCATTTAGTCTGATCCTCCATTTTGATGTCCAGTGACTGATTTTGGAGATGGATTTGTTGAGTTTTGTGATCGACTCGTTGTTGCTGTCGCCGACTGCCAGGACCGCAGTGTCATCTGCAAACGTTGCTGTTGTGTTATGAGCCACTTCTGGTAAATCGCTCGTGTACAGGAGGTATAAGAGTGGGCCTAATACACTTCCTTGAGGCACACCAGCTTTTATTTTTCTGGGTTCCGAATACACATCGTCCTGTTTGATGTGAAAGTACCGGTCCGATAAGTAGGATTCGAGCAGCTCGACGTATTGATAGGGTATAATCTTCTTCAGCTTATATTTTAAGCCTTCGTGCCAGACTTTGTCAAATGCTTGTGACACATCTAGAAAGATGGCTGAGCAAACCTTCTTTTGTTCTAGTGCTTCTTCGATGATGTTAACTATCCTATGCACCTGGTCGATGGTGGAGTGTCTCTGACGAAAACCAAGCTGGTGTTTGGGGATCAGTTCGCGCTCTTTTATGACATCCTGCAATCGGTCTTTGATGATCTTTTCAAATAGTTTAGACATCACAGGCAGCAGTGAAATGGGTCTGTTCGATGTTAGCTGGTCTGTTGGTTTTCCTGGTTTTGGGATCATAATTACTTCAGCTATCTTCCACAGCTGTGGGACATAGCGAAGTGAAATGGCTGCGTTGATGATTTGGGTCAGTTTAGCAATTGCTTTTCTTGGTTGGTGTTTTAATATCTGCCCAGTTATGAGGTCATAACCCGGGGCCTTCTTAGGATTGATTTCCTGTTTGTTCGTTGCAGACTCCTTCCCGCAGTAGGATTGGGTATGCAGGTATGACTGGCAATTCTTACATTGGGGAATGAGTCTGGAAGTTTTTTTCTCCGGCTCAATCCTCACAATTATGTTGAGGATGGCCTTAATACTATGGATTTTGTTTACATCCTCATTTTTGTCAAAGGTTAACATAAAGAGAGGAAGGGGTTTATGGATGGTTACAATTTCACCACTATCATTTTTCCTTTTCTCTTTCTTGAGAATGTTGGTAACACCCAAGATGGCAAGACCTTGCTCTTTAAGGTCACCAATAATATCAGTTTTCTCACATGTTTCATGTAAGCCTCTAGCCATGACCTTAATAGGTCTGTCTGCTTTATCTTGGTACGTGTACCACTGTTTTTTCTCTGTACGTAGTTTATCTGTGATCAGTTTCCAATTAGCTCTTGAATCTACGTTTATTTTCCAAACGTTATTATTGAGAGCAGTAACCTTGAATTGCTCCTTAGGGATATTCTGTAACATATCTTTGAGGGCCGCGTAGCTCTTTAGCCCTACAACATTTATGGGTGGTGGAGGAGGGTCCTTTTTAAGCTTAATAATTTCTACCTTGGTTACAACCTTGTCAATCTTAGGCTTGTTGGTAGGCCATTCAACCTCCGGAGAAGACCCAGCCTTACGCTTCTTTTTAGGATCCAGTCAGTTTCTCTCGACAATTCATCTTCGTCCGTACTGTAGGATGTAGGGACGTTGGGTTGAGTCAATTTCGATTCCCTTTGTTCGTCCTTTTGATTTGCATTTAATTTAACAATATGATCGTTGGCTTGACTGAGGTAATCACATAAGGAAGCTATAACAGAATATAAATTATTGAAAGCATCACTTACGTGGGGGTCTGCAATCGGTAAGGCTCTTGTTATTACGCGGTGTTGCAATAACTCTTGCTTTGTTTGTTCAACAATGTCCTGGAGCGTCTGCTCGCCATCGGGGTCGCCTTTGTCGGTCATGCCACTATGTAAACATTCCCAAACGCGAAGCGAATCACCAGTTTAATAAACCTTTATCGCGGGAGGTCGCTCCGATGTTGACTCGTCGAGCTCTCGCACAAGACTCGCAGGCTGCGAGTCGCAGCATTGTTACGGCGGCATCAGTCTGTACTACATCAATTCCAATAAAATCGATTGCCCGGAAAGTGGGGGTGATGAACAAGATGTAATCGAGTGCAGAGAAGTAAAGCATCAGAAAGATCAGTAAAGCCATGTCAGTAAGGACCATGCGATTATCCTATGCACCTGGTCGATGGTGGAGTGTCTCTGACGAAAACCAAACTGGTGTTTGGGGATCAGTTCGCGCTCTTTTATGACATCCTGCAATCGGTCTTTGATGATCTTTTCAAATAGTTTAGACATCACAGCAGCAGTGAAATGGGTCTGTACGATGTTAGCTGGTCTGTTTTCCTGGTTTTGGGATCATAATTACTTCCAGAATATACAAAACCGTTCTGTGAATCGGTTCCCTATCAGGAAGCAGTAGGATGTCTCATATATTCATCACAGATTTCTCGCCCTGATATTACTTACGCTGTAGGTATTGTTAGCAGATTCTGCAAATTTTTCAAAAAATACATTGGACAGCCGTTAAGAGAATTATGAGGTATTTGAAAGAGACAAAAGACATGAAATTGGAATTTTCCCGAGGTAATAAGGAAATTGTTGCTTTTTCGGATGCAGATTGGGGAAATTTAGTAAACAGTGGATATTCAATCTCAGGAGGATGTTTGAAAGTAAGAAAATGTTTAATTTCTTGGTTTTTTAAAAAGCAAAAGACTGTCGCTAATAGTACTTTTGAGGCTGAAACTGTAGCACTCTCTGATAATGTTACAGAAGTAATTTGGTTTCGCCAGCTAGTTTCTGAGATTCAACCACTTTTGGTGTCCGGAGCTACTAAGATTTTTTGCGATAATTCCGGAGCTGTAAAAAATACCAGGAATAATGCTATAAACGCTAGAACGAAGCATATTGGTGTTAAGCATCATTTTATTAAAGATCATGTAAAAAAACAAAAACATTGATGTTGCTTTTCTGAGTACTGAGCAAATGCTCGCTGATGGGTTAACTAAGCCTTTAGGGAAAAACAAGTTAAATGTTATGTGGAAGGATTTGGCTCACACACATGATTTGCTCATGAAGTTTTTTTTTGTGATGATTTCCTCAAAGACTTTTTCATCTTGTTCATCACGCAAGCTTGCTGTTACCTTGTTGTCTAAAATATTTCTTGTGTAAAACGTAACTTGTCTAAAATTTAACTTATCTAAAATGTAACTCGTCAAAAATGCAACCTGTCTAAAATTTAAAATGTATCTTGCTCATTCCTTAAATTGAATTGTGATTTATGAGTTAAGTGCCTCGTAATACTCTGTAATGTTTGGAAATGTTCTTGGAAATTTTATGTTTCTATTTTATTACTTATTCGCTCTCTAGTCATAGTTCGAGGGGGTGTGTTGAGTTGAGCGAATCTCTTTAGCTCCCTGTAGCAAAACATTTGTATTGCGGGTTTGGCATATACGTCTTCTCCACTAATAGTGTTACCTCCCCATGGTTATTGTTGTTCTCTCGGTTTTCATAATCAAATATAACTTCCAATAATATCGTATAAAGTGCTTTATTCCATAAATAAATCGCCCGCTATTTCATCACTCTACCTATCACCGAAAATTAATAATTAATAATACAAAGTTCATATGTATATTTTTTGGGGTTTTGTTGCTAATATAATTATATTCTTGCTCTCTAAATCTATTGTTGTTCTATGAATCTATTCTTGTTCGATAACTATTCTGTTGTTCTATTCTTGTTCGATTAAATAAATAAAATAAATGTTTCAAAATAAATCATAATTTTGGGTGGGCGGTGTTTCGGCCTACCTATGTGAATAGGCTATTAGTCAAGTGCCGTCGTCGATCATTGACGACTATCCATAATGACTGGATACTAGTATTACCTTCCCACCTGTTGCTATTAAGAAATGAGGATCACTCTCCGCGAACAACCGCTCTCGTACTCGCATCTATCGCCCTTAAATCCAAAATTGACGTTATTAAAATTACTTACCACAAGTATTTACGGATTGTAGAGTTCTATCATAAATTGTATTTCATTAGTGATTGTGTCAAATTGGCTAGACTTTCCAAGTATTTCGGTCGTGCAGCAGCCAATCATCCCATCCCGGCGCCGGGGAACTTCGTGGATCGCCGACCAAACGTGAGTTTCACACTTATGTTAATAGCCAATTTGATTACCACATTTCAAGTCCACATAATATAATATTATCCTAGCCACTACGATTCCGTAAGAATGCTACACTAAAATACAGTCCACTTTTCGTAAGTTGGGAATTTCCCAATCCTTCACAATTTTGTAAGGAAGAAATTCGCAAACAGTAGGTACTGTGAGGAAGCAAACCATTGGCAGGTAGAATTTTCCTGTGGAATGCAATAGCACAAAATTGATTGATATCACAATAATATTTCGTATAAATGTTGAGAAGTATAAAAAATGATAATTTATGAAAAATATCGTCTCCGTAAATTTCGAGTAAATTTTCTCGTAACTTCCTCTTCCTCGTTTTGTCCAAACATCCGGTGTTCTTCTGCCTTTCCAAGTAATTTCGTCTTCAGATGATACCCGGTCTGAGTCGATGGGGGTACCCTGTCTCAGACGATACCACCTCCGATACCCGGTCTCAGACGATACCACCTCCGAAGCCCGCTCCATTATTCTCATCGTCCTAGGATTATACGTAGTAATGGCCATCTACATGCAACAAACAATTAATTGTAACATAACATGTTGTAGCTACTTGCATAATTATTTTTGCTGTTGCAAGAGTAAAACCTTTTCGATTACAAATAATAATAATGGATTACTGGTATTGTTCAACAAAGCTGGCCATGTGCTGCATACTTCCCACCGAAAATAAGGTCTTGGGTGATGGGGGACGGGGCTGGCACGTTTTTTGTTTGTACATTTCGCATTGAAAACTCAGTGAACTCAATCAAAAAGTGGTATCAACTTACTTTAGGGTCTATTCTTTGATGTAGAGCACCACAATTTCCGAACAAATTCAAACAAGTTGGTGAAAAAAAAGTCACAACCTAGCCCACTTGCCGGTTTTTGAAACACTGTTTACATTCTCTGGATTTCTATCCCCATGGAGGAATATTGGGTCATAAAGAGGATCGGCCAAGGGATGACCTTAACATAAGGTAAAAGCACACTTCAAGTCTCTTTCCATTTATTATTATTTGTGGTAGAAATCTCATACCTTAGCTATCTGACGCTCCAATGTCCCCTCTTTCGTGCCAGATGTTCAAAAAAAGCCAGTCATATTCCAACCAGCGGAAGAAGAGTCTTTTCTGAAAACTCCCACGCACCAGTAGTCGACTTTTCAAAAAACCAGCTGTGTCTGTAGTCGACATGGCAAGGCACCAGTAGTCGACAATAACAAGAAGTCACGTGCATCGGTGGTCGACAGTATTTTGCATCGGTAGTCAACAGATAGGTAACTTTGCAATAACTCGACCCGTCAGAATGACTTGGGGAAATTATACTTGAACAGCTTTTTTGGAAGAATATTGAATTTTGGATTCTAAGAATATTGAAAAGAAACTTCAGTTTTAACAGATTATTATTTACTCAATTCACGGTGAAAAATGTTCGAAAGTATCCGGTGTCGAGAACTGGGACAGCGTGAATTTTGGTGGGGACTAGTAGTCGACACCACATGTCTACTTATGAAACTAAGCACAAATCTGTATCAGTGGTCGACTTGGTCAGAACTATTAGTAAATTAGTCGGAATTTATAAATACCTTCTTAAAACTTGAAGTTCGAACGCTCCTAAGAAAGGACGATTTTTGAAAAAGAAAAAAAAACTCGGTGCTGCGCCCCTCGGCGGGGGCTTCGCCCCCTGCACCCCCGGATGATTTCCGCTTAGAGCCTTTTCAAGGTTAAAAGTTTTCACAGGATGCTAAGAAATGGAGACACGCAGACTGAACAGCTGAAGTGGTGTTGGGATTTCCCGAATTTAGGTTTTTTGTATTCGACTTGCAGCATGCTTTATAGTAAATACTATCCAGCATGCTGCAAGTCGAAGCAATAATATTGGAGTGCCCAACACAAGAAAAAAATTGGAAACCACGTTCTTTGTCCTCATTTTTTGCAGTTAATGACAAATTGTCTTAACTGGGTTTCATCTTATGATGAAAGACAAAATTTAAAAATTCGCAAATTTGAAAATATCTTCGAAAATTCGGTCTTATAGCCATGCTGGGTGTGTGGACTGTGGATTTTATTAATTGGAAAAGGTGGTCTATCCTTTGCTCAGATGGAAAATTAAGAGAATCGAAAACAGATTTTAATATTGTTTATGGTATCCATCGAAGAATAAAGAATCCTGAATAAATCTAAAATGAGCCATTTAGAGCCAAATTTCAGAGGCTCTTCTTCAGCTTCATTAATGATGGTCACATCTTACTTTACCAAACAGCTTCCAAAAATGAAAACATATTATTATATGATAATGAGAGAGCTGCACAAAGAGATTTTTATAGCTGGCCGTCTTTTAGTCCATCTTGATCCAGTGAGTCGTCATTTACCTCATAACTTCTCTTTGGTTTTCGAGATTTCTCCTCTTTTAATTTGCGATATTTTCTAACACGATCCAGTTCCCACCAAAAATTTCTTATTCTTCTTTTATCTCTCCACTCAGTCATTAACGATGGAGACAAAATCATAATGACATTGTTTAGGATGTTTAGGAGTCCCTTGGATTCCTTTAACGAATGTAGTATAGTTTTTAAAAAACCGCTCGAATTTCATCATGATTTCAAGGCTGGATTTGTCTCGTTTTGACAAACCGTAATGTGATCATTCGATTCCTCATAAAATGTTATATAAACATCGATTTATATAAACTCGATTTAGGCGGTTTTAACGCTTGTACCGTCGTGCAAAACTGCGCCTCAATTACGAATTTGCTCGATCAAGCGGAAACGACAACTTGTCGCGCGATATCGTTTGACCCACTAGTTTGAAGACACGAATTCGCGAATTTGTTCCGTTGTGGTCTCACCCAAGTCAACCTTCACTTGCCGACGATATAAATACTCGGGATCCAACCACCGGCCCCAGGACCCCAGAGGAGGGTCGCCCACTGCGATATATCATCTCCCGCCCATGAAAACCTAGAAAGACAAATTATCACCTCCTCACATCTCAATAACGGTACGTTATTACCATCGTCATGGACAAACCATTGTTTGTTTTTCGAATTCGGGTATTAAATTTTCATAAACTATGTAGCATTTTAGTAAATAAATGGGTGGTCTTGCATCCGGCCGGAGCTTGTCGATTTCTTGGATTTTTGGGGTGCTGAATACAAATCCGAGGTCGGTTTTTTCGAACTAGCTCGTTTTTTAGTAAAACGCTGGTTTTTCAGGTTTTTAAAATTTTTTATTAATTAGGTTTTTAGCGAATTTCCGAAGAAAATGTATTGTTCTCGGTCCAAAATTTGTAAAACTCGAACCTCCACATCGCACGTAGGTATATATTTATATATTTATGTATGTGTCACTCCAGACGATAACTCTCGATAGAATTGAGATAAACAGTTCAAATTTGTACTAAAAATCTATCTTGGCAATCGAAAGGCTAAGTTCGTAAATGGGCAGAATCGCGCAACTCTAAGGGGGGGTTTTGGGGAGTTTTAGGGCGGAGGGGGGGGGGGATTCCTCATACATTCCCAAAATGAAACATTCTGACTAATGACACCTCATTTTAAAGGTATTTTTTTTAAGCTGAACACGATGTTGAAATCAGAATTCAGAAACTGGAGCACTTTGAAGATGAAGAAACGTGGTTGTTACATGATATGATCTTTATGTTAAGTCTGCTCTAATATGATAACGGAATGAGATCTTAATTCTGACTTCACCGTCATGTTTAGAGTTGGAATGTCCAAAATCTGAGGGGGGTATATTCGTGGAGGGGGGGGGGGGTGTCACCCAAAAATGAAAGTGACAAGTGACACCTCATTTTAAAGGTTCTTACACGCTGAATAAGATGGATAAGAGCACTTTGAAGATGAAGAAACGTGGTTGATACTTGAGATGTTCTTCATGGACATCATGTTCTTTAATGGAGAAATTTTACATAAAACCAATTATTGATACTTGAGATGTTCTTCATGGACATCATGTTCTTTAATGGAGACATTTTACATAAAACCAATGAATGATACTTGAGATGTTCTTCATGGACATCATGTTCTTTAATGGAGACATTTTACATAAAACCAATTATTTCTTCGAAAATTCGCCCTTATGGCTATATGCTGCATGACTGTGGATTTTTTTTCGATTGTACCGCTCCAACACCCATTTTCTCAAAAACTACGTTTACTCTGGTGATCCGGGCGAGGAAGGGTCCAGCAGTAATTACTGCTTTGACGTAAATCAGCATTGAAGTGCTTTCAACCCAAAACCTGTGTTCAAAACATGTAAATAAAAACAATACAACCTTTGCCGAATATTTTCGTTTGCACGTTTTCTCTACTCCTACACGCTCCTTTTCGAAGTTCAAAATACGAGTAGTTGGTCTGTCCATATTGATTCCCAAAGCGTGTATTGATTCCCAAAGTATATGGATGGAATGAGTCTTATTCGTTGCGGAGGGATGACCTCACAAAATACAGGTTCAAAAGCCTTTTTCCATGCATTATTATATTGTTATCAGTAGAAATGCGCAGGAAAAAATGACGGAAAACTGAGATTTTCACAGAATTTTCGCCAGATTGTTTTTAGAAAATGGGGGATTAGAAGCAGTGCAATCGACAAAATAAGGTGATATTCGGAATCAGCGATACATTTTACATAAGTTAGGCACCTTTGGAAGGCGTTTGATTAGGATTGAGTTATAACTAAAACATAATGAAGTTAAAAAATTAGACCCGTGTCACTCATGTTTCCTCCCTAATCTGTGTGAATGTAGAAAGTGACAATAATGCATATTAACTCACACAAATGTATAATTTTTACGTGCCTACAATGTCCAATGAGGTATATTATTATTTTATAATAGTCTCAACAAAATAAAGGTATTTCAAAAAAAAGCTTATGATTTCATCACAAACGAGCTCCTCGCATGATTTTCTTAATTTAATCATTCATTTGCCCTTTAATCATACTCGTACAAATATACAACCCACCCTAAAATATGCTGTAAATCTTCCGAATATTCAGGAAAAAATAGATTTGTACATAAAAATCCGGACTCGGATAAAAGTTGTGTACTTTCACTATTCCGATTCTGTCATTAGACGTTCTAAATAACTCGTACTCAGCAGCTTTATGTGCTTAATTTCACGTTTTGTTTTTAGGGAGTGAGAATGAAGGGCCTTCAGAAACCGAATGCCGACCTTACATCGAAAAGGCCCTTCAGAGGGAAGGTGCAACACAAGGTGAGAAACTTCATCCAGATGTACTTACCTACAGTGATTAGATCATATTGATGTACCAGTTGGAAAATATTGCGTTGGGTACTGCCTGAATTTCGTATCACACCCACAGGGGTGTCGAGTAAATGAATACTTATGTGCCCACCAAAAGTAGAAAATTAGATTGCGTGGGTATGTTCGGCTGGTTGGAATTGCAAAATTGCGACAAAACTTTGGAATTTTCACGGATTTGATTCTTAGCTTTTTTTTTCTTAGCTTTGATTTAAAATTAAAACTCCCTTCAAAATGAAAACGTTGGTGACCCCTAGAAGTACCGGCCACGATTCTTCATTTTCAAAGTGCTCCAGTTTTAGAACCGAGTAAGGTATCGCAATTCACCACCGTGTTCAGCGTAAAAAAATCTTCAAAATGAATGCTTATACCTATCCGATAGGGTATGCACAAGCAAAAATGAATTTTGGTAATTATAAAAATAATATTTTATATGATCGTACACCGTATAATAATATCCCCCCAAAAAACACTCCGTGTAAAAATCACCCCGCCTCGCAAATATCATTCTTCAGAGGCCGGAAAAAGTTATGATATCCACTTTCCCCGCCCGCCCTTTTCCTCATTAAGGAGCTAAGTATAATGAAAAGCTTAACCACTTCACAAGCACCGTACCCCTTTCGAAATCTCCCCTTGGCGCTATTGCGAGACGTTTTTATTACTTCCACAAGCAACTAATACTTGATGGTGGTTAACGTTTTATACAAGTATTAGTTGCTTGTGGAAGTAATAAAAACGTCTCGCAATAGCGCCAAGGGGAGATTTCGAAAGGGGTACGGTGCTTGTGAAGTGGTTAAGCTAAAGTTAAGCTAAAGAAGGTCTATGCAAAATTTCAAGTCGATTGGTCCTTTTACCCAGGCTGTAGACTCGTCAAAGTTGCCAAAATTAGCCTAAATTTCAGTTTTTTGTTTCTAAAAGTTTTTGGGTTGAGATAATGGGTTAAACCTTTCAAAAGGCACTGGCTGATGTTGAAACGAAGCTCTGTGCAAAATTTCAAGTCAATCCGTGAAGGTGGAAATGCCTAACTGATTAAGGAGAAGAAGAACAGGTAAGGGTGAAAAACCGGGTTTTTGAAGTTATATAACTCGGCTCCCTTTAAAGATATCTACTTGAATCTTTCAAAAGGCACTTGCTACACTTGAAACGAAGCTCCGTGCAAAATTTCAAGTCAATCGGCGAAGGTGGAGAGGCTGTAGCCTTGACCGACTGAAAAAAGTAGAAAAACATGGTAATTGGTTTTTGAAGTTATATAACTCGGCTCCCTTTAGACCTAGCGACTTGAAACTTTCAGGGCATTCTATTATCCACACCAAAAATATCCAAACCAAATTTCAAGTTGATCGGTCTACTAGGAGCCGAGATATGGCCATAATTAGCCTAAATTACCCTAAATTTCAGTTTTTTTGTCCCTAATTTTTTTTTGGGTTGAGATAATTGCTTATTTCGTTCAAATGGCACTGAGCCATGCTATAAAGAAGGTATGTAAAAAAATTCAAGTCGATTGGTCCTTTTACCCAGGCTGTAGACTCGTCAAAGTGGACAGAATTTTCCGAAGGTTTCTGTCTTTTTGTTTCTAAAACTTTTTTTGGTTGAGATAATGGGTTAAATTTTATAGAAGGCTCTGTCTCAAGGTTAAATGAAGCTCTGTGCAAAATTTCAAGTCAATCGGTCAACGTGGAGAGGCTCCAGCCTTGCCTGTCTGAACAAGGAGAAGAAGAAGAACAATCTAAGGCCGTAAAACCGGGTTTTTGAAGTTGTGTAGCTTGGCTCCCTTTAGACCTATGGATTTGAAACTTTCAGGGCTTTCTAATATACACTCAAAGAAGACCCATACTAATTTTCAAGTTGATCGGTCAAATAGGAGCCGAGATATGGATACCTCGAAAACGCGTTTCGTGACGTCCGGTAAACATACACTCGGCATCGTTCGTTTTCTCAACTTCTTTGCTTGGCGGGGCGGAACGCTACCGCGTTCCTAGAACCGTATAATAATATGATATTCGTACACCATATAGGAATATTCAATACAAATGAAACGAAACAACTTTTAAACAATTTACTTTGATAAAACTGAGACAGCAATATTATCAACTAATTAAATGTTTTAATTCAATATTGACGATGTTTATCCATTGATTATTGGTGTCAAAATCATGTTGGTAACACGTCGGATAATACGAGCACGGCTGTTTTCGAACTTGTAGAAAGTCCAACATGGGATGACAAAATTATGACCTCTATGAGTTGGGAACTCGAAAAATTCTAACTAATTATAACTTCTTTCATTTGTAAACTATTACTTTTTTCTGTCTTCACGACCCAACATTTTTTTGTAAGTCGAAAAAGCAGCGAAATTAGGGAATTTTGAAAAATTGTCACTTCGAAATTTAGATTAACCCAAGTTGGGATGATACAAGCAATTTAAAAGGGACGGCTTAAGTAATTGGTTTAAGTATATAATTGTTCTATCCATTGTTGTGCAAATAAAGTAAAATTTGGTCAGCCGGGAATTGGAAAACTGAAGTGCCCATCACTGAGGTAGAGTTCAGATGTTTCTTGAAGCTTTGATGTGCGAACAAACATGCAGACCAACAGGAAAATGTGACAGAATAATCGAAATAATTGTGACAACAATTAGGTACTAAATAAATATACCTATCACAATCGGTTCGTGATTGTGGAATTGCAGCTTCATTCTATATTCATTATAGATACGAGTTAGTATAAAAAAACCTCAAGTGCTATTCGAGTATCGATTGCCTCAATAACAATTAACTGCTATACGAAATATCCGAGTTTCAACTCGTTCGCATTTCATTTTCATCTAATTTTCGTCCTCAGTACAAGCTCGGCGAGTGAGCAAAGATGAAAATGGTCCGCGGGTGTTTGGCACATGATCAAATTTCTCTCTTAGGCGGGGAGCCAGCACTATCAGCTATCCAACTATGCATGTATGGGCATTAGGGCAAACAGAACTTCACGCTGACAGACATTCCGAGAATTAGGTTTCTAAAAAAAC
This sequence comes from Stenodema calcarata, assembly GCA_963920205.1. Classification (NCBI taxonomy): domain Eukaryota; kingdom Metazoa; phylum Arthropoda; class Insecta; order Hemiptera; family Miridae; genus Stenodema; species Stenodema calcarata. Next base: position 25,490,187 of record OY986048.1, read on the forward strand.
TGCGGACGCGAATTATTCAACGAATTGAATCGATAGGATGCATTACCCCATCCCGCGGCCTTCTACTGTGTTCCCACTCACATTCATTTGTACCACTTTTCTTAGGCTCTGAAAACAGCTGGTTCTTCGATTTTATTGAAATTAGTATCATGTGAAAATCTACGATTCGGTTCCTCATCACTCTCCGAATGGTACGATAGGTTGCCCAAGTGTAAGTTTACAAATATGACCCAAACTTGCCTCAAATTGTGGACTATTCACCAAAACCGTTTCAAGCACATGGTGGGATTTGAGCAATTAATTCCCGCTCATTGCGACCATCAAAGACAAGTGTTGGCCGGAGAGGCTCAGGGGAGCGGTGGAGTACGACTAAACAACCTCTAGCGAGAACTAAAGCTCCTCCACATCGTATTATCACAGTTTATGTTCCACCTCCACTGTCTAATTTTCTGTTGTTCTAGCTGGTCTATTCTATTGTAGAAAGCGCTTTTTTCGCGGTTCGCGATATTTTCTCTATTTCGTTTTTATTGTGGATACGCAACCTACGGAACTAACTGTAGAGCACACGTGAGACTTTAGGATCAGTACTGTGACGTCACTAGCATCATATGACGACTTAGTTTGTTTAAAGAAGGCGATCCAAAAGTATATGACCAGGCCCATCAAAAATTCCCAGACCCGGCCTCAGAGGGTGCCGGGGCAGCCCAAGAGTAAATAGCATAGAAATTAGTTGTAGGAGCCACTCACTATATGCCCAGGGCCTAGGTAGCGTCCTAAGGAGACTGCATACCAAATCACAGGTTCATAGAGTGAATACCTAGTATCAAAATTAGCTTTAGGAGCCACTCAGCTGATCCCGGCCCTATGCTGCTCGAAGTGTAAGTCCTATGGTGTAATATACCATATTATGCCAAATTATAGCTTCATAGTGTGAATAGCATAGAAATTAGCTTTAGAAGTCACTCAGCTGATCCTGGGCATATTCTGCTTAAAGGGTAAATCCTAAGGAGGCTACATAACAAACTACAGCGTCATAGAGTGAATAGCATAGAATTGCCGGTATAACTGCTCGTTGCTGTTTATTGGTATCGCGTTATAATTTTGTTCAGTGTAGCAAAATGTACTGCATGAGGTACCTAATCTTACCCTTACCATTACATCAACTTCCTATCTTCAAAATGTATGTTTTGAACTATTCAAACTCTCGGTCAAAACATCTGAGCAACATTTCTCTTCTTGGGGTAGTGAAGAAGACAAACCTGAAGCACCACTTTCCTCGACTATTCGTATTCTAATTTAAATGGTACAGATCCGATGGAGCAGTTTTTGTGTATAGATATCAGAAAAGCCCATGTGAGCATAGTTTTGTTGTTAGTTGTTATTTCTAGTAAATTACGAGAATCGTTCATCGTAAATTCTCGGAAATATTGGGTAGTGAGCTCCCCAGCGACCAAAGAATCTTCATTGGTCAGAAAAACAGCAGTTTGAAAAAAGAAATCTCAGCTCCAGTTCATATTGTTTACCTAGGCAATTTTTTCCAGGCATTTCACACCATTCTTGTGGGTTGTTTGGACAGAAATATTTACTATCAAATTAATGGTGTGACCTCAATTCTTATTTGGGACTTCTTCCAACTCTTCTCTCTGTGGCTGGACTGACTTACTTACTAATTAGTGTGTCTTTGAGCGCCGCCAGGTGACATTAGCGGAAGGAACTTGCATGATTACAATTAGGAAAGTCCGGTCTGAGGTAACTGTGTCTGGTCATATGACTTTTCTAAACCTCAACTTATGGCCATTAGATACCACTGTTACCGTTATTGGTGACTGTTGGAAGCACTCGCGTGACCAAAGTAGATTGTATCATTCACCTCTACTAACGACCCTGACTGCTTTGAAGCACCCGTGTGACGTTCATTGTGCTTGATGAGACTCAACTACTCACTTTATCTTGACTTTCACCTCTTATGTGTTGTAAATTGCCTTTGCCTTGGTGGGGCCTAACGCTCTATGAGGCCGCAACCACTGAGTTGAGGGAAGGCTATTTCCCAGTCTCACATATTATGATCAACTCTCTCTACACGATTAATACTACTACTACTCATTGAAATAACCCAATGAATCATTATTTTAATTGCAGAACCAGCTCATCCGATAGATGATGTCGGGGAACCTCCTCAATTAGATGAAACGATCAGTGACTCCAAGGTATGAGTAAACGAGAGACATATAAATTATCTTATAAGTATAAAAGATAATAAATTGTCTAGTTTTCTTGTGCAGGACACTGTGAGTGGAGAAGACGCTTCAGGGTCGGACGAACCTCTTGAGGACTCAGGTGTTAGCAGCCCACCAGTTGAAGTTGTTCCTGAGGAGAGTTCTGAATTGATTGGTGAAGCTTTGTTTCTTGAGGATTCAGTTGAGGGAAAGACGAAAGATGTCATAGAGAGTAGTGAAGAGCCATCCACCGCCGAGTCAACTGAAAGCACAGAAGCTGTTACAACTGAAGATTCTGGTGCTGCTGGGGAAACTGCAGCTGATGCTGTTGAAGGGGAAATCAGTGAAACTACCTCCGAGGAAAATGAAGCGCTGAGTTTAGAAGTGAGTTCAGAAAGCCAAGAACAACATAACGAAACAGAAAGCAATGAAGCTGTCTCTGGCTCTCAGGAAGAGCACCAATCTGAGGAAACCAGTGTGGAAGAAACTGTGGAAACACCACTTGGTGAAGTTGCAAGTTCTGGAGAACAGACTCAAACTGAATCAGAGCAGAGTGAAGACATTGCAGGAGAGAGCTTGGAGCAGGTAAATCCCGAATCAGTGGAAGATGCTGTAGAAGATGAAACAGCAAGTGTTGAATCTGAAGGAGCTGACGTAGTTAGTGAGGAACGACATGAACCATCATCACTTGAATCTGGGGAATCTGCAAATGTTGAAGCTGAAGATGGAGAAGGCGTTGAAAAAGAACCCCATTCGCAAGACAGTGCATCAGTAGAGGATGAGGAGCCATCTGCTGAACTGCCTGCACCAGCTGTAGAATCAGTTTTGCTAGATGAAACTGAATCTGTAGAGAGCAAAGAGGCGTCAGTAGTAAATTCATCAGCTGAACCAAACACTTCGGCTCCTGAAAGTGCTGTTGTCGATGGTTCTTCTGCAGAAGGAGAATCCAATTTGATCGATGCCCAAATCGATTCAGCTGAAGGTGATTCGGCGTCAGTCGAAGAGAACCCTGAATCAATAGAAGAAACTTCCAAGCCCAATGATATTGAAATACAAACTGCGAGCGAATCTGTGAGCATCGAAAATTCTGTGAATCCTGAAGCTTTGCCATCCGTTGAAGAATCATCAGTTGAAGAGCCTATACCCGATTCTCCAATCAAAGAAGAAACTGCCACTGCATCAGAAGAACAATCTACTGAGTCTATTGAAGGTTTGACATGCCAGTTTCAATGTAAATATTAATTTTTACCTGAGTGATAGGCAAATGGCCAATTGGTAGGCAATTTCGAAAAAAGTTTCTACAAGTTATGAATTTACTATGAGTAAACAGAATAGAAAACACAATCACTTGAGCTCAATGTTACAGTCTACTTGGATATCTCAAAAGGGAAGTTGTAGAAGTTGAATCTATCTTGATTTAATTTTGTTGTTATTAATGAATGTTGTGGAAATTATTAATAAATATTCTCATTGATCCATGTAGCCAATTGTTTGAAACATGTTTGTTTTTCTTTCTCAGATGGTGGAAATGAATCATCATTGCCTGAAGAAGAACTCATCATGGTAAACAGTTAGTGATATGCTAAGCTGCTTAACAGAACATTTATTTTACAAACATTTTGGTGTAAAATTAACTTGGTTGTGGAATCAAGCAAATACTTCAATCTTGTCACGGGTTGACCGCTAATGGACTCGATTGTGGGATTCAGGCAGTCATCAAACTTAACATCTTAGTTTTATTGTGGCTCCAATACTACTGTAGTGTGTGAAATATCGTATTTATCTCGAAACTAATTCAAGTTGTGAGATAGGGACGAATTAAATGAATTTCTTTAACGTTTGCAGCCCATCGAAATCCCAAGCAATCTTAGGACGAGAGAGCACATGGCTCAAATTTTGAAACTGGCCCCTGACGCAGACGATAAGGAACAACTCCTTGCGAAAACGATTGATACCACTCTCCGAGATCTCAAAAAGCTCTACGATGTTGCTATCAAGCCTTTGGAAATACTTTACAAATACCGTGATCTGAGCAACAGGCATTTTGGAGGTGAGTACTTGTTAGCAAATTATATTATAACATCAAGTTGAACAGCAGCTCTAATAATGAGCTAACTCATGTTTCACAAAAGCAACTTCAGTTTTTTTTTTTTAAATCTGAGGATTTTGTTAAAATGCGATGGTTGGAAACACTCAGAAATTCTGGTAATATGTACTAGGGAATAGAAAATGGGTCAGAGTTTGGTTTGGAGTGGTGGTTTTTTGGCCCTCCTAAAGAATCGTCAAAACTGAGTTAGCTGGTGTTTTAATAAGGAGAAATACTATGTGGAATCAATGGAAAGGGTCGGAATTCCAGTAGAGGCAACAGGCAATCAATCGTTTCTCCCTCATCAGTCACTGACAGGTAAAGAGGAGTTTGATTAACAGTAAAATTATAGTTCAAGTAGCGCCACTGTGTCTATGTATCTTATGCGTGATAATCTTGTATAGTTACCTATGTATCATTTATCTTTTGGGAGGTACGTTACTGTTCCTGTGACATGGGCCTTCCAATTCTATTGTAGGTAGGTCTGCATCATTGATTCTTCCCACCTCCTAATTGAGCGGTTTGACCCATATGAGACTCGTAGCTTATACCATGAAACACCTGCTATTTGTCGCATCCAGTTGGTCGGCGACTTCATATGTGACTGAAGTGTATGCTGCTGCACTCACCAGGATCTTGTTTCTATAGGATCTTTTAGGAATGTGCCGTTGCAAATGGCGTCCGCCCAGATATATGTCACCCCTGGCTCCAACTCAACCTTTGTCCAATTTTCCTGCTTCTTCGATGGAATCCTAAATTTCTAAAATTAGAATGATTCTTTCTCTGTAAAATTAGAATGATTCTTTCTACCTCCCTTCTGAATCGGTGTCTAGACGCGGCTTCAATTAGTCCGTCAACATGTTTCTCTTCATTCAACTAACGTTTTGAACTACCTGTGCTACTTGCTAAATTGTGCCTTATTTCAATTTTTTTCATTTTTGCAGATCCCGAAATCTTTTCGAAACCACTGATTCTTTTCATGGGCCCATGGAGTGGTGGCAAATCAACCATAATCAACTACCTTCTTGAAAATGAGTTCAAGAAAACAGCATTACGGTCAGGTATGACATCCCAACATAACTTCCAATTAACCAAATCCATTTCATTTTCCAACTGAATTTGTTAGGGTGTAGAGTCATGAAAAGACTAGGCATGATCATTTGAGAAATAACTACCCGTTAGATTTCCTATTTTCTGTGAGAGAAAAAATCTAATACCTCATACAGCGGGTATTGAAGAACTGGTTCTATTTAGCTGACAGGGAGTTCATGTCATAACATCCTGTTAGACTGAGGACAAATTGATGAGTTTTAGAGTTCAATGTTTTGGGAGGAATCAATCTACACATCCCCCATAATATGTAGACAAAGTAAAAATGAAAATCATGTACAATCCGTATCAACAACCTCATCAAGCAACAAGAGCAGTAATGTTTGAAATATGCCAAACAAAAATTGTGAAGGATTTGATCCGACAGGTGCTGAACCGTCTCCGGCATACTTCAATATCATCATGCATGGTGACAACGAAGAAATCATGGACGGAACACAACTTGCAGCTGACTGGACATTCTCCGGTCTCCAAAAGTTTGGCCAAGGACTGCTTGACCGTTTGAGGGGACTGAGACTCAATCACCCGTTGCTCCAAAAGGTAATGTATCAATAGTTGTATAAAAGTATGAACATGAAAAACCCGCGAGTTTTTCGGACTGTTACCTATTGATTTTCTGCTCATGTAATTTCTGCCCCGTGAAAGAGCATTAAATTTCTTTTAAAATTCATTGGTCAAAAGTATTTATTGGAGATTGACTCCAGTGGACTACACCTGAGGATTCATAGTCCAATATGTTGTCCAACATAGCTACCCACTTTATTTACACATTCCTCAGTCGCGTTCTAATTTTCATACAGAATTTTTTTTTTTAATGATGAAAACTTTATTGTTATTAATATAACATTAGAATTTCGCTAAGTTTAACAGGTCTATATGTGTTTAAATATAATTTTACTATCCCAAAACCTGAATTGTTTCACATTTTGAGACATTAACCTCACGGTCCTCGTGTTCGAAAACTCATCAAACATACCCTCTACCACCCCCAATCAATCCCTCAAATTTTTGTTAACTTTAGGATTAAGTTCAGCACACTCCGATTTTTTTTTTACAAGGCTCCTGGACTACTAGCCTTCTTCCATGTTTTAGAACCCCAATGTTGAATTTATTTCACATCCTGCAATTGGTTATTGTGCTTCCTCATTTCTAAAAGTAAGGGTCAAATCTCTATCCGTCGTTGATTGGCTGATTTTAGAGGAATTATTGGGGTTATGGGGGTCGGTTTCTAGATAGTCCAATATGAATTTCATCGCCATTCGGGACAATAGTAGCCTCTGCACATGCGCAAACCTGAATACTGAGTTTTGATAGGGCCATCATATTTTGAGCTACATTTTCTCATCTTATCCTAATCTTTCTTAATCTCACTCTAATTGTCACCTATTTAAAATCATCTTCTATATTTCATTATTTGCAGGTCAACATAGTGGAAATTCCTGGAATCCTAGAAATTAGGAAACAAGTAGAACGACTGTTCCCATTCAACGATGCTTGCCAGTGGTTCATTGACCGCGCCGATATTATATTTTTAGTTTACGATCCATCAAAGCTCGATGTTGGACCAGAAACTGAAGCTATTTTGGACCAGCTCAAAGGAAGAGAAATGCAGGTTGGAACAAACATTATAATATGTTGCAAATACTGATTCATTTAGTGTGTTCATCGGTATGTTCTTTGTAAAAAGAACACCACTCATGGCTAAGTGATAAGTTCAAAATACCTCAAATTTTATACAATGCCGCAAATGCATCAAATTTTCTCTCAGTAATTGCGTTGAGGGGTTCTGCAATGGAGCTGTAACTGGATCTGTCAACTGTAAAAAAAACTCGTTGATTGGTCGTATTCTCGAATCGTAGAACTGTTGGCTCTGAGAAGGGTTGGAGGACGAGTTGTCCCGTGAATAAAATACGATGGCATTACATTCCTAGGTATCAATGTTTTGTAAAACTAGGGGACACCTCAATTTTCGGTTTCTTTGTGTTTATTAATTATTTGAATAAATTATTGAATAAATTAATGTCCCCATCAATATCGTGACAGAAAATGAAGAAAGAGTAGCTGCGTTTTTCTTTTTCACGTTGTACTCGTAGGTCCGTTCAACACCGCTGAAATTGTCAACAGGACAGGAACACTCCTGAAATTTTTGATTTTCATTTTTCTAAATATTTTTTTTACAGAAAACAATTATGCAATCTTCACATTTCATAGCATTGGTTGAAGTTGTAGTGATAGGAAATTCTAAAAAATAATGGAATGATCCATATTTTATTTCATGTAAGAAGCTACAACCTTGTACACGGGTTACATACACTCACACATCTGTCTGAAACGTATGGTACATTGGGTAGGTGAGTTCCAAACCTTCCGTTTGGGGTGATTACAATTATTGTATTATACAATCGCCCTTCGGTTTGGGCGAGGAATGTGAAAAAAATATTGAAAACCATCGAATTCGTTGACAACTAGAGGAGCTAATTTGACGGGAAATTAACATTGATTTCACAGTGATGTTTGAGTAGGCACTCGTTTCCCATCTTGAAACCCTGGAGCACCAGTCTCTCCCCAAAACTCGAAAGAACTCCCTGCTTTTACAAGTCCGTCCAACCATTGGCCTTACCATCGTTGAAACTGTGCAGTAGACATGAAACTCGACTGGTGTGCTTGATTGGTGAATAGAATTAGGAAAGTACTCAGAAGGTATCTGGCCTGTTAAGGTAAAACGCGGTAAAGTTTTTCACTGAAACCTTTGATGTAAGTTGCCTGCAACTCATTATAAAAACCTCATTTTTTGGTGAAATATCGATATGACGTCAACCAATTCAATGGTGAGAAAAAAAATTGATTTATAATCGATTAATTGCAGTTAAGGCGATTTTCAAATTTCTAGTTTCCGTTTTGGGATTGTTTGTTTAGGTAAAATGCCTCAACTTGCACGTGAGGCACCTTAACGTAAACAACTCAATCAAACGGATGTTGTGTTAGGAAAATGTTGTAAATTTTTGTAGGTAAAACGCCTCATCCCAATATTTTGGTGAGTTGAGGCGTTTTATGGTTTATGGTCTTAATTTCCCCCACTTCCGGTTCGAATTTTGGCCTTCACCATCGAAATGGCCAAGTCCAAAATAGGGGGGTTCCGTAAAAACCTAATTTTCGTAAACATTGGACTTGAGGCGTTTTGGTTTAACAGGGCAGATATAGGTACTGTTCATATAAATACCGAGGAGTTACACGTAGTTTGAAAATATGTAGTCTGGTCAAGGATATCATAACTGAGATGCCATGTTTTTGTTTTCATGTAGACCAGAATAATTTTGAACAAGGCTGACCAAGTCAAACCCGAAGAACTGATGCGAGTCCAAGGAACACTGATTTGGAACATCTCTCCTCTCATGTCATCAACTGAACCACCTGTCATGTATTCAACTTCGTTGTGGTCTTTGCCGTATGAAGTTGGGGCTCCAGCAAGGCTGCTATATGCTCAGGAGTGTGGTTTTCTGAAGGATCTGCGGGAAGCAATTGACAAGAGAGTTGAAAACAAAATAGCTAGTGCTCGAAGGTTTGCGGTAAGTAGTCTCAAATTCCTGATAATTATCGTATATTGTACACCCGAAACCATGTGGCGTTCGAATTACCTGTTCCCAATCGTGAAAATTGGCTCGAAGTTCTACCGTTTGATTCACGCTCGAGTGATTCCACCTTTGAGCCCTCATTGTGAACGTCTAGAAAAATACTCAAATTTGTACTGAAACATAACTATACTTAACTACCGTTCCAACAAAAGTTTCCAAGAAATGGCGTTTTGAACATTTTAACCCTCAAGGTTAAAACGTTCATTTACACGATCCGATCCTGTGCACAGGATAGGAGGCTCCGCCCATCCTATCCTAATTCACCCCCCCACCTTCCAACCCCAACGATCGCCGTTCACACAATCCTGTCCGATGTCCGACCCAGTTTCCTCTCCCGCTTCGTTGTGAAAATTGTAAATATGGCCCCTTTGTTATTAAAAAAAAAAAAAAAAGATAGAAAGAAGGCATTGCTATTCTCATGCTGTCTTTGTGTGAAAATTCCCGCAAAAGGTTTGGGAAAAAACGAATCACACACCACTCCCTTCCGCTCAAAGAATTGCAGAATTGAAATGTTTGTTAAAGCACAGAATAAAAAACTCTGCAAATTCTTGACACAACGGTTCATTATCTTCTTTGTACAGATCACCCTTCTGTCTAGATCACTAGGTCTAAATGTCTAGATCCTAAATTTTAGATTAATTATTATTATCAATTATCACTAATTATTAACAATTTTATCATGTACCTAGTGAAAATTATTATAATTCATTGTTGGGTATTAATAATTTGTATTTATTATTTATAATAATTATTATTAATTATTATTAATTAATACGATATAATTCTGGGGTTTTTAATACTACGTCGGTAATAATTTTTCTATAAAAGAAGTACCTACCAACAAACATTCGAAATTACCTTCATTTCAGTAGCACGAAACGCACCTCAGAACAACAAACTCGACATATGATGTTTCAAAGAGCTTGTTAGTATGAAAATGGACCTGTATTTCAACAGTTTGAGTCACGATCGTGTTGTGAGGCACAATCTTTGAGCCGTCATTGTGAACGAACGGCTGGTCGTACAAAGCTGCGGATGGTCTTAAAAAATTCTACGGAACAAGCTCTATCTAAATATGAAATAAAAAACATATCGTTCTATATGAATTTTTCGAGATATGGAATTTTCAAATTTTGAAAATTCGTTTTGATTCCCTTGACCTAGGGTTATGAAAAGTTTCGAGGATCATTGTGGGGCTGGTCCAAACCCAGAAACCAAATTTCGTAATTTTAGCTCAACGCTAACTGGGCAAAGTGGCGCGGACGGCGGACGGCGTACGGCGGACGGCGTACGGCGTACGGCGTACGGCGTACGGCGGACGGCGTACGGCGTACGGCGTACGGCGGACGGACGGATTTTTTTTTATTCGATTTTCTGAATCTACGTATCTTGAAACGTAAACCAACAAATTTTGAGGGGGGGTTAACAAAATTTTTTCTTTGGGCGATTCCAATGGTCCATTATCGAAGATAATAAACCAAAACGGAGGTATAGAATGAGAGAGTCTATTTCCACGAAAACAAAAAGTACAATAGTAAGATCGATTTCGACGATTAGGTCATCATCAGTGACAAACATGAACTCATGTTTCGAATTTCAGTTTAGCTGTTTCAACTCAACTCAAGCTGGGTTCACATGGTCGCGTAATCGACGTAGTTGGCGAGGGTGGGAGGCGCGTAAAAGCGTTTTACGTCGATGTTCGTTCACATGGTGGCGTAACGCTTAGGTGCGCAAGAGGCTAATGCGCAATGCACCCTTGTTTTCCCGCATTTTTCGTTATTCCGTTGTTGGAGTTTCCCGCGTTGTTTTGTTCTACCCGCCATCAAATTTCATTTTCAATTACATATAACATCATTATAAAATGATATTGGTTATTTTCTTGTCACCCACAAGTACTTCATGATCATGAGCCACAGATGAACCTACCTACAGTGATGAACCTACAGTTGCTGGAAGATGTGGGAGATCAGCTGTGACGGATCCGCCATTTTTACGTCGACGTAAAAGCGCAAAATATCTAATTTTCCAATACGCTCGCGTCAGAACTCGGCGTAGACGCTCTCCCCCCCCCCCCCCCCGCCCATCAACTAGCCGGTAGCCAATCAGGAGGCTTTACGCTTTTACGTTTTACGCCATTACGCGACCATGTGAACCCAGCTTCAGTTCACGTTTGTTACTGATGATGACCTAATCGTCGAAATCGATGTAACTATTGTACTATTGGTACTCATTGTTTTCGTGGAAATAGACTCTCACTCTATACCTCCGTTTTTTTTGTTTTTTTTTTTAATGGGTTTCCACAACCTTGTTGCAAGTGATCTAATTCGTAAAGTACAGAACCCTGCTTTCTCCATCCCATTCCATTCCGACAAGATTTAAGAATAGTAGGTAGTAACCTGGCTTATTCTCAGACTTCTAGCACGCTAGCTCACAACTTTTTAGATGTTGCTGCTGTATCTGTTTTTAACAGTTTCCCAACTGAATTGAAAATAGGCTTTTTGGTGACGGTACAAAAACTAAAAAAATGTCAGTATACTTAAAGAAGTTTTTCTTTAGTATAATGTAAGGAAATTGACAGTGTGGTTATTCTTATTTAATTTCCTAGTGGTTGTTCCTTTTTGTTTTTACCTTGATATTATTCTAATGTGACGCCTCGATGAGTGGGAGCCGTCTTAGCTTCTCATCCCCTAACACGGGCATTTAGCCCACATTGGGGATTATGTTTCCAGTACAAAATTGATAGGTACAGTTTAGTTCTATAATTGGAAGACGTATAATTTTTTGTTTATACCTATATCTTGAATGTCTATTTTGGAAATGAATTAAACAAAAAACCCAACGATAGGTAGGTACTACCAACAAGCAATATGAGAAACCAAATCAAACTTTCCTGGGCGAGTTGTTATTGTGATAAGGTGATGAAGAACGGGAGCGGGAAAACTGCTGTCCACAGGACAAAACGAGTCCGATGACCGTTCACACCGTCCTTTCACAGGAAAAGGAGTGGGTCCACAGGAAAGAGTAGTGGGGCCATCGGATGGAATTTCCATCCGACCGTCCTGCCGCTTCCTAAATCGAAGCGCCGCCCACATCGAAAAGGTTAAGAGTGTTTACACGCTCCTTTTGCTCGGACACGAGGGGCGGAGCTTCCGATCCGGTCTACAGGATCGGATCGTGTAAAACCCCCTTTGCACCACTTCCTATTGACTTAGGGTTATGAAAAGTTTCAAGAATCATCTGTTCAATTATGGCCAGCGATTGGCATGCTGCAGTGTCACTGAGGCCTGTGCCATAATATGCCAAAACACCATTTTTTCTAGTCATATGGACCTTGGGGTTTTAGACCCATTGTAAGAGTTTTGTTTCTTTGAAAATTCGCTAAAATAAAGGAAGCGCCTTTACGGCAGTGAGAGTGTTTATTGTATAGGCCAAGGCTTGTACAACATGAATGCTGGAGTCATTATATGTTCAGAAATGAACACTGTGTATTTCCTATGCCAGTAGTTAATCCTGTACTACCGTGTGCAACTCACGGGTCATCTGGTTCAATTTAAAACCGAAAGATTGTTTCATTACAGGTGAGAGTTCGCAACCACGCAAAAATGGTTGATTGCTACCTGACGACTTACTACAATCACAAAACTTTCTTTGGCAACAAGAAGAAAGTCAGCGACGACATCATCGAGCACCCTCAGGACTATCACATCTACGAAGGCCTCAGCACATTGACCAACATCTCCCGTTATGATCTGCCCGACCCTGATGTTTACAAAGACTTCTTTAGACTGAACCCAGTCTACGAGTTCCAGCAGCTCTCCGCAACTTGCACGTACTTCAGAGGATGCCCCATCAACAGGCTAGATGTCGCGATCGCTTACGATCTCCCAGAGCTGGTTGGAAAGTATAAAAAATCAGTCGAAGAAGTGCTGAATTCCAGAAAATGACACCATCCTCGCCATTACTAGGAAAATCTTGATGAAGGATCTCAGTGGAAAAAGGGCTATTTCAATTATTTTATTGATGAGTTCATCATTTCGAAGCTAGACAAAGAGATTTTGACTTTTTATTAGGTAAAAAATATGTACGTAGATGGTTGACAATGCCAAAATTCAAGAAGCCCTTTTACACTCAATTCCCGATCCATTCATTGAAAAAGCAATGTGTTGCTAATAAACAATTTGTATTTATTGATTTTGTTTTTCTTGTTGCTATCTTAATGGACATTCCAGGCATTACAAGAATAATTTATTACCTATCCTATCACGAAATCTCATTTCGTACAGTAGATAGACTGTGTCAACTTAACAGTGTCATGTAAATGCCCCTGGCATGCTCAACAAGAAGTAACAGGGAAAATCTTGATGGTAGAAGAATATCGAGGAAGTTCTGCCAGCGTATTATTGAAAGCATTTCTTACAGTTATTAATTCTACTGTGTTACTGTCGATTTTATAGTTTAAAATGGAAATTGTTCCACTGGGTCTAACTGCATTTAATTTGGTCTTCAGGTGTCTCATTTTTTGGTTTATTACTTTTCGAACCCACTATCTCCAACTTGACGTCAGTTGTCATTAGAATGTTAGGATTTTCTCAAGACCATCAAATAGGCATTATGGAAACAGCAGTTGCTCCGTCAGTGGTGCTGGGTTTCCTATACGAGGTAAATTCTGAAAATGATGAAATAACAGGGTTGAATGTTGAATTCTATGTGAAAATTGATGTCATTGGTTGAGGTTTCTCCACAAAACCCGCTGTTTCATTTCAGTTTTACTGACCGTCTCGGCAGTCTTGAATTGAGATCTCATGATGAAGTTTGACGTTTTTGTGAGAAAAAAAATTTATGGTCGCAAGCACTTCATCAATGATATAACAACCTTCACGAATGTTGTCATCTGAATTTGAATAAACCCATGAAAAATGCGGATCCACTTTATATTCTTCCATTCCGCAATATCCTTCCCACTCCTTATTATACATAAGTGAAATTAGCATTCTAGAGTGAAGAGGCTGTATGATGAAAGCTGGGAATGGTTTTAGTAGCTTCATTTTACATTCAAAACTAGTAGACTGAGTAAAGAAAAACAAATTATAACCCCCTCACAACAAGTGGGCTGTCGTTTGAATAGAATCAGAAAATCTAATTTAAAAAAGACTGCACAAGGCTTCAAATTCGTCCACTATGATTTATTATTTTCTGTGCAGATCACTCCGTCATTTTCTGTCTACAATATCCTCAACTATACGAAATACAATACGAAATGGTTGGAACGTCCATCTGGTCGTTCGAAAAAATGACCAGATGGTTGAAGTTAATTCCAGGTTCCTTTGATCTCACATTCAGGATCGAGATTTTCCATTAGTGAGACCATTAGGAAAAACTCGCTTCATGATGTATTGGAGCTCCCACCTGATCCAGATTGGGGCATTCAAATTAAGGTGTACCCAGATACCAGCTGACGCCATCAATCACAGTTGTACTTTTCGATGATGGTGTTGGAACGTTTAAGCGCACATGTGTAATTGAAGTGTTTAATAACAAACTTAAAGTTTGAGCAGATCAAAAGTCTTCAACATTAGGGTGAATCATGCGGCAGCCTGTTGGGTCAATAATTACTAATATGTCAACACTAACAAGTACTTATTATTCGTTAACAATCATTTACACTACTTGATAGTAATAATGAATGATAATTCATAATAATAATTATCATTTGGTATGAGACAGAAGGGTGATCTACACAAAGAAAATAATTAACCACTGTGTCAAGATTTGCAAAGTTTTTCTTTTATTGCCGGTTCCAATGGTTCATTTTGTATAATTTTTATCTCTTAGGTCGAATACAAAATAAATCGGCCCCAATAATCTCAAACAACACCCGAGCGATTCTTTAGCACTACCTACTTTCGCGAAATTACCTTCAGGCGTGAGATCAAACGAGAGGATCTTCTCTGACATGTGACTTATTACATTATTATTAGAGCATACCTAATAGTTAGTTAGAGCATAAGAGTCGTCATTGTTTTTGCAGAGTTCCCACCTGTCTCTTCTTCGTAACTCCTCCTCAGAAGGAAGTTGTAAAGATGAATCCACCATTCCACGTTATAAAATTAGAACAAATTTTACATTGTGGGACGTTCAAGAAGCTTTTAGCTAAACACAATACACGTTGAGTTCATATTAATATGAGTGTGTGTGGTTTAGGTTGACCGTCAGTAAGAATGATGTTGAGGGATGTCGAGGGTGAAATTGGGGATCTGAGATGGAGATTTGACCGACCCTCGACATCCCTCAACATCATATTAATATGAAGGTAGGGCGTTCTTTGATGCCAAATACCAATGGAAGCCAATCTCTCAAAGCAGAGATTATAATTTTACTCAATTATAATTTTGTTCGACACACAGTACCAAGCCAGCGTATGTATGTATATATATTATTAGTTCTCACTAATAATATATCTACATACATACCTACGCTGGCTTGGTACTGTGTGTCGAACAAAATTATAATTGAGTAAAATTATAATTTTACTCACTTGTTGCATGATAAGTATCATTGTGTGGTGGGGCGATGGGACAATGATTACTAACCATGCACTAAACGTGATGAGGATTTTGGCCCAAATGATGAGGTATTTCATGATGAGGTATTTCAAATGATGAGGTATTTTGAGGTGTACATTTCTCAGAGACATAATTAAAAACCTTTTGAGTGCTCAATAGCATTTTAACTGAAATAAATACGAAAACAAGTTATTTGGTGTATAGGTGGATTATCACGAGGACGCAAATAATACTAACCAAAAGTACTGAACAAAACTGTTTTTAATTGAATTTAACTTACAAATTGAACGCGTTAAAAATAATCACTGGAACTCCATACATCTATCGTCTCTATTTTTGTATCTGGCTTTCTAGCTCCTACACTACCCCATTCCTAGTGACAACATACAATGGAATTGAAACAGAAAATGTTGTCACAACAATCCCTTACAAAGAATAAGTAGGAAAGTAACGCAAAAAGTAAAATACGTAAGTAAGAAACAAGTAAGAAATTCGGAATCAACAAATCTGAACTTGTAAACGAATCTAACAGGAATATTCACTGCACGACCTCTACGTGTTATTTTTGAGTTGAACTTGGGCGTGTCACTGGGAGAAGTTTCTTGGTGAGGTGCAGGAGAAGTAGGTAATAGTAAATGGTTGAGTAAGTCGGTGGGGAATGTTGGCCAAATTTGGAGTTTCCTCTTGTGAAGACAGGGTACCTATATGCTGGTTTGAGGCGGTCAACTGATATGTTGGTAATTTTCCCTTCTATGCAGAGAGAATGCTGGTTCCAATGATAAATAAATTTGGTCGTCATCTGTTTGATGGTTGACTTCACTGGGCCAAACCACGAATTTGCTTGAAAAATAGCATCTTGAGGCTTTGCGGAATGTATGCATATATGTATGTGTATGTATGCATCAGGCATCGACCCTTGCTTGAATCGGTGTACTTCGCGCTTGCCCAGTCTGTTGTCCTTTACGGGCTCCCGGCTTGGGGGAGTGCGTATCGTACAACGAATAGGGATGTATAAAAAATATCGATATATCGAAATAGCCGAAAGTTTTCTTGCGATATATCGATGTTCATTGCCGATATGTTTTATCCCGATACATCGGAATATCGATATCAAACTGGCACTATCGGGTCCGATATATATATTTCGTTGCCTGAATATTACTACCTACCTATTTCAAATAATCAAAAAGGCGCCCATGGCTGGATCCAGCCGCTCGGATTGGACAGGCTATTTCCCATGATGCACCACGTTGGCATGCAGCGCTTCTACATATATAATAATAAAAATACATTATATTTGCATAAATGTATAAATATTATTATTATATTATATTGCGTTTAATGTCCAATGAGTAGCCAACAAGTTGAAAATTTGTCTGCTGAACCTGAAGGTTCTGGTCCTCTGGCAACACTGTAGATCGTATCCTATCACCGACACCCTTGGCAACAAAAATCGAGCATCCGGAAGAAGAAATCATGGTAACAAGCGGAAGAAGAAGAAGAATTACAATTTTGGGAACCACTCCAGCGTTATGAGAACATCATGGAGCTACACTGGGTTGGAAAAGGAAAATTTCATGGAAGGGACTTCCATACAGAGCAAACTTTATGGGAGGATAACCCTCGAACGTGAAACCTTCCTCATTTCGCTGTAATGTGCATTTTTGTATGGGTGGATTTTTTATGCCCACCTACATCCACCTCCAAAACATTGAGGTTATTGAGACATTGATGTATAAATTGAATCGGTTATCTGGAATTTTGAAATTTAGATTTCTTCTGTTGGGAAGAAAATTAGATAAGAAAATACATGTTATATCAAAGACCGATATATCGATATTTTTTTACTATTTCGATATTGTTTTGAAGTATCGATAGTCAATATATCGATAGTTTTTCTCCGATATAGCCCAAAAAATGTTGTTCTGCATAATTACCAATAGTGGATACTTAGAACCGACTGCACCACTCTTCAAAGCTAGTAATATCTTGACCGTTGATCAACTGTATAAGGTTTCATCAATCAAACAAATTTTAAAAGACAAATCTTATACATTCCCACAGTACAAGGCCATTACTCGTTTTCAGTCCCTTGGTCTCATGTTAATACCGCGATACAGCACTACTGTGGGCCAAAACATGTATGTATACCAGGCTACCAAACAATTCAATACCTTGCCTAACGAGCTAAAAATAAAATTAATGACCCAACCAAAAAATAACAATATTATTTTTAAAAAAATATTACTTACAGAAATAAATTTCTTTACCCAAAATTAGGTTTATATTTCTTTTTCTTTTTTCCATCGGTATCACTTGTAAAATATTTTTTAGACGCCTATAGTTAGCGCTATTTGTTGATTTCTGAAGACTCTTCTCCCTACCACGAGCTATGCCCACATAGGGGAATAATTTCCTAACATGTATGTACCTGATTTATTTATTAATTATTTTGTTTTCTGAAGAAGAATAAACTTTCATTTCATTTAGTATCCGTGATCTGAACTATAGCATGGACAACCACTGGAACTCCCGATATTCGAATCTATCGTCTATATTTTTGTGTCTTTGGCTTTCCAGCTCCTTTGGCTTTCCTAAAAATTCCGTTAAATCGTTATAATTCCTGTTCCATGTTGAAAAACCATCAAGTTAATACTCTCAATTAATTTTCATTTAAGTACTTATGGTTTTTTAACATGGAACAGGTTTCTACGGACGTGATTGGGTTTTGAGGAGGTATTTGATAGGTACCGACAACTATTTTTTCCCACTTGTAGTTCCACTTTGAGAATCTGTATTTTGTCTTTATAAACTACTTAAGTATATATTTTTCTTCGAGCACCTAAGTAAATACCAAAAATGTTATTTTCATGTCAAGAGGTCTCTAACAAATAGGTAACCCATTTGTATTTAATTACATTTCTGTCTCACCTCGCTGATTTCTGCTCTACTCATTTCCTATTAATCTTCAAAAGTATTCCCAAGCATTTTTGTGAAGAAGAAAAATTTAGGCAATTTAAAAATCTCAATATAGAGGGGTGGGGTGTTTGGCACCCCAGTGGCGAGGAATCAGTGGTGTCCTAGGGCTAGCTCTTCAAGAAGGTAGTAACAAGCACAGTAACAGAACAACAACAACAGCATAGCCCTCAGACGTTATGTGTGTTGTGTGACACAACTTGTGTATGTGAGGGTTGTTATTGCTAGAGAGCCTCTCCATTAGGTACGAGGTCTTTCTCTTTTTGTATGAAGCTCCAAGGAAATACCAGAACCAAACTTCGGAGAAATGAATGATTCAAGCAGAGTTATTTTGTGTACATCTGTTTCCATTTGGGCATTTTTGTCCGACACTAGAACAAATAGTCACTACCTACCAAGAGTAGTATCGAAAGGCAAGATTCGATACCAAAAGTACCAGTAACTTTACCCATATCGATCAGTATCCCACATCCCTAACTCCAACTAGTGGTCAGGTCAGTTCATAAAAGTTTATTCAAGTGAGTTTAGTATGGCTGAATCTGGTCCCAGCGGAATCCAAAGTGAAACACGAACAAAACATTGAGTGTATCGAGCAAAATGCTCCGCCTCAAGAGAAAAATATCGGAACGTCTATTCTTCACTGGTTTCTGCTTTCTTCGCTACGATCGCTGCAATGCATGGATACTATTTGGAATCCACGATGTTCGTGAAAAGGTCTGATGATCATGGAACCGACACGCTCTTATAGTATCCACGAATGACATCAGTTTTGTTTCAACGGCTAGGTAACCTCGCTCTTTCTGAACTTGGTGATTGTCCGGTGGCACATGTTCTCTCTCCGTTGACTACTGTGTTAGTGCGGGAGCTTTCATACTAAGTTACTTTTCAGTTCGTATTTTCCTATTTCGATCAATATGGCCAGTGCAAAGCCGATTTCCAAAAAGAAGAAGGTGAGTTTCACTTATTATTACCTACTAGAATTATCCGTAATTCGTGCGTGATTGACTGATGGTTCTCACGTGCTATTGTAGGTTACCTCGGTTTTTAGGCTGGTTTTCTAGGCTTGTCCAAAAGTTGAATCTTGTTCTGTTTTATTCCGCTCTTCCATAAATTCCAAATTGTGAGGAAGACTGGCGAAAAACTAGACATCGTTTATTGAGTTGTAGCGAGCCCCCCCCCCCCCCCCCGCGCTCCAAACATGTTTATCACCTAGCTTTGGCTAATAGCCCTCAATGCCTCATTATCATCAAACTTTCTGAGCCATGATCATGCGGAATCCGTGTAGCACGATCCTGATGAACATGATATACCGCACTACAAGCCAACACCTTTTGACGTTTCAAGCATTCTTGGAATTAGTTGACGTCCCCCCACCCGCCCCGTACGAAAAACCTGGCTGCGTTACTGCGGGGCTTTATGACTTTTCCATTATTTATGGTCTTTAGTTTACTCCTTTGCATTATTTGAAAGTGCTCGTAACTTAACTTGCCACATTGCAGCCGCTGCGGTGAGAAACTTAACATGTGTAGAGCAGACACTTTTCTAGCCTGGCTCCACGCTTGATATCGTTGCGTTATTTAGATAATTTTCAGTCTCTCAATGTGCTCCTCTAAGGTAAATCATGTTTGATAATTATTACAGTCAACTGAGTTGCAGGGAAGTCGTGAAATTGAAAAATGTATAAATCGTTTGATGTAAACACGGAACAACATGAGATGTTGAAGGGTTTCTAGCTCAAATAGAAACATTCGGTGGTGCCGCATCGTGTTCTATAGCGCCCACTATACGGTCAGTAATAATTTTATGATTCGGCTCGTCATTACTTCATTAGTCGCGTCTCTCCTCCCGGTCATCTAGTCTTTTTCAAATCCCCTTTAGTCCGACAAATTATTTACAAAACCGGCCACTTGTTAGAATTCCCCGTCTCGCAAATCTTTTTCTAAGTATCCACCCCGAATTTGACTTCTTCTCCCACTCATTGTCACAGCTAAAATATTCTGTAGTTTCTACACATGTTTCTATTACTTGATACAACCTGTATTTGCGTTCGATTTTCACACCCTAGTATTCTTGTTCTCTCTATTTCTGTCATACCACTTTGATTATGTCTTACCACTTATCGTCATACCACTTAATTATTATGTCTATTCAATTATTAACGCTATTTAATTTGTACTTTGGATAATATGCTTGTAATTGGGCTCGCCCGTATTTTTTCAAATAAACAAATAAACAAATTAGTGACTGTCGAGAGTCACTCTCGTAGTCCTTTGCACGTGAAAGTAAAATTCTCGCGAGCTCACTCTCGGAGATCAACTGTCCGAGCCAAATCTCCAGTAACTTTATAGTCAAACGTCAAAGTCGCTCATTCTCTTCGTTAGTAAACTCAAAGGTATTTTCAAGTGGCTTTTCACCTTCGTGATTCTACCTCGTTCACGTGAGGTTTCCAGTAACTTTATATATTGTCAAACGTCAAAGTCGCTCAGTCTCTTCGTTCGTAAAGTCGCTCATTCTCTTCGTTAGTAAACTCAAAGGCTTTTCACCTTCGTGATTCTACCTCGTTCACGTGAGGTTTCCGGTAACTTTTCAAACGTCAAAGACGCTCATTTGCTGCAATAAAATTCTTTTTATGAAATCGATGTATCGAGTTTTTTTTAAATCAATAGCCAGGTACCTAATAAGGTGCTGCTCATTTCCGCATGTTGAGGTGGTGATGATGAACCGAGGAATTCAAAAGTTTCTTTTGGACCGCGATCCTTTTTTTTTTTTTTTTCAAAAATGTTCCTAAAAGTAAGTACTTCTTTTCTCCAAATAAACGTTGGCAACTCTAGTCTCGAGAGTGATTTCAGCTGGTCTTCAACGAAGCAGCATTTCGTCAACCCGTTAAAGAGTAGTAGCAGCAGCGTTATTAATTTTGGGCTTATCAAAAACAAAAACTGTTGAATGAATGAAAAACATGCTCTATTAACAATTGTTTACAACAAATCACACCAATTTGTACAACATCATGACCAGGCTTTGGTGATTACCTTCAGCTAGAGTTCACCGTTTTGGAAGAATCATTTAGGCTTCAATAATTTTTGTTATTCAGTTCTTAATTAGTTTGTAAGTTAGTACCTACTTAATACTTTTCTATCATTTATTTTCTATTTTATTGTTGGACGCATAATAATAATAATAATTATTATTATTTCTTTATCAAGTCTATATGTTTCTAATTATAATTAAACTCATTTAGTAGTATTAGTCTTCTGTACGACCAAGCCTGTTTTACAAAATTCCACAGCTCTTCCCACTTGCTTCCGTTTAGGATGTCCATCAACTGATCTCTTGGGTCACGTTTTCTCACCTAGGCGTATCTTTCTGCAACCCGCTAATATCAGACATTTCACCAAGAAGTGCTCTGTGTCCTTCCTTTCTCTTTTATTACATAGAGCGCATACTCCCCAAGACATTTCAGGATGCGTGTGACACATTCCAGGCACAATCCGCATGAAAATACATCTATATTGTGTCGCAAGTCCTTGTATAGAGGTCGGTATTGTCCTCCTTGGCATTTCCGGTTCCACTCCAACTTTGCGTCTCTTTCCACTCCCTCTATTATCGAGGGCCAACTCTCGAGCCAAACCGCCCGCCTGCTCCCAAGTGAAAGTCTGACTTCCTCCATACGCCTGCCGGGTCTCCACCCAACCCAATATCCTGTACATTTTGTCCAGGAGTTCCCTCTCGTGCAGGTGCTTCTTTAAAGAGAGATCATTGGAGAACCACATCGGGCTGGATTCATAGTGCTGAATCAGTTGACAAACCTCCTTAATGGGTTTGGTCATTTATTCTTAGACTACTCAAAGACTGATTTGAATTGTCGAGAGCACTTGCGGAGAGCAGAGGGAAAACCGTTTACATTACCTTGAAAGAGATTACATTACTCGAAGAAATGTCGGCGAGTCTTGTCTCGAGAGTCCATTTACCTCTCTCGAGTCTAAAAACTCTCACATCATGATGGTGTAGGGTGTACTGCGTCACTACTAAAACAACCCTCGAGAGTCAAATCATCATAGCGACATAGACGAATCTTAACAACATAGCATTTTCCTAATCGACTTTGGCGATATTGAAAAGATCGCGAACATGTTTTTGAATAATTATGACGATTTCGTGCCCTCGACCGCCCCCAATCAATCAACACCTCAAATTTTCATTAAGTTTGGAATTAAGTCCAGCACACCCTGATTTTTGTAGAAGGACATGAGAAAGAAATCCAATTGATTCAATCAAATACGATATCGCGAAATATTCAATTTAACAAGCTTTTCAACACAATTGAGCACAATTCTGCTTAATGCCTAAAACATGCACATTCCCAGGGACTTTAGTGGTTTTCTGTATAATAAACGATAGTTGTCATGTAAAATCAATGGTTAGGAGTCAATGCAAGCTGGTAGTCCCTCCGCTCCAAAACCACTTGAAGAGCCTAATTGTGTTTTGAGTTTCCTGGAGTTTTCCAATTGAAGTTATACCTTTGGTAAACCTTTATTTTTTCCCAAAACTAGCTGTTAGTTTGGTGGAATTCGTTTTTGAATTTATACGGTTATTATACATGACAAACATGATTTTCTTTCTCTCCATTTGCTCAATGAACTAATCACGATTTAGATTTATTTATGCCACGATTATTATCATTATTTTACTTATTCATTTATTTTTTCCTCAGTTCGTCGCCGATGGTGTCTTCAAGGCGGAATTGAACGAGTTTCTGACCAGGGAACTAGCGGAGGAAGGTTACTCTGGAGTTGAAGTTCGAGTGACCCCCAACAAAATGGAAATCATTATTATGGCTACGAGGACGCAGAGCGTTCTCGGTGATAAAGGTCGCAGAATCCGAGAACTCACCTCAGTTGTCCAGAAAAGGTTCAATTTCAAACCTCAGACTTTGGACCTGTACGCTGAGAAAGTAGCTACCAGGGGATTGTGTGCCATTGCTCAAGCCGAATCTCTTCGTTACAAACTAATAGGTGGTCTCGCAGTGCGACGGTAAGTTTCATCAGTAGTGGTGATCAAAAATATTGTCTACATACTCACTGAATATTTGTGAATTGTTGTACGGTCGTTAGCTCGAAGAAAGAGGAAGCTGTGGCTGTGTGTGATTTAGTTTGACCGTCAGTAAGAATGATGTTGAGGGACGTCGAGGGTCGGTCACTTCATCATTTGACCGACCCTCGACATCCCTCAACATCATTCGAAGCTGTGGCTATTTTACCTCGAGGGTGTTCATTGAAATGTATTACAGTAAAAGGTCGTTGACTGAGGGATTTGAAACGTGAAGAGTATTTGGTCCCACATGACAGAATTACTTCGGTGTTCTCTGAGCGCCGAACAGCTGATCCAGTGTCAAACACTTGGGATGTTGGATTGAGACTAGTGATGTCAATTATTGACTATAGTTCCAATAGTTCTAATAGACTAATAATTGCCTTATTAAACCATCGATACTATCTTCAATAGTTTCATGCCTCGCTATTTACTAGTACCTATTTACCTGTCGCTACAATTTAGAGCCAATGTGGTGCTCCAATCTTCCATTCATCACTTCACTGAAAGCTCCAATGTACTTTCAATTAAAATTTGCATGAAGATTTTATTTCGTGCAATCTATACTAATCTCATTGTACCTATTTCTACCAGGTCTGGTCTTCTTTTTGAACTCTAAGGACTAACAAACTTATTCTCTCTCTCTCTACCCCTGAAAGCAGCCTATATGGCCAATACCACCTGTAAAAATTTAACTACCTGTTTGATATTACATTCATGGCTGGCGACATCTGCATGTTACATTTCTGGGCAGGAGCCTCCATAAAGGAACTCTAGGGAGATTCCCGACTCTTTTTAACGCAATTTCCCACAAACATACCATTTTGATCAGTTTAATTGTTCCTATATCTGATTAGTTGTTGTATTGTTCCACAATTATCCAATGTTATGTTGCAGGGCATGCTATGGTGTTCTCCGATTCATCATGGAAAACGGCGCAAAGGGTTGCGAAGTCGTTGTCTCTGGAAAGCTGCGTGGGCAGAGGGCCAAGTCCATGAAGTTTGTGGACGGTTTGATGATCCACAGTGGTGATCCGTGCAATGAGTACGTAGACACAGCTACTCGCCACGTGCTCCTCAGACAAGGTATGTAGTATTGTTGGTACTTGAATTTCAAGTGTGTTTCATGGGTGGGTCTGAAGCTAAGGATTAAGTCTGTTGAAGTAAGTCTGGTGAGGAGATAAATAACGTCCCAACGTTATCTTGGATGTAGGGAACTAGTTGAATTAGAAGAAAACTGTACAGTTGTGAGATTTCTGCTTATTTAGAACTAGTAGAAGACATTTCAGTATTGAGAATCAGATTTCTAGATTATAAGACAATTTAAGACAATTCTAGATTATAAGTCAATTTAATTTCCAATTATTACCACCCAAATAATCTAAAGAGTATTTTTTATCGGAAAATCGCGTGCTCAGTGTAAATTTTACCTCCTCAAAACTAAATTAAGGAACCCTTGTATTCGTGTTAGAACCGATCCTATTATGGGCTTGAGACAGAGAATTTATTTGATTCGGTGTCAGTCTGTACCCACTTCCTTGTAACCTAACCACACCACCTCAATGGACGAACAGTCCTAATGAAGTGAAATTTGAATTCGTCAGACTGGTCCACTGTTGAACCCATATGAATTTCATCCAAGTTTCATTGTAACTTTTCCCTGTGAGAGTGTAAAGTTCCTAACTCTCTTGAACTCTTAATGACTACCCATAAGAGTATTGTCTTTTTTTTTTCAAGTCTACCAACATAATAGTTTTCTTTTGGGAGATAGAAATGTCAGCTCTCCTTAACAAAAGTTTTATTCACGGTTTAGTGCTTTATGAACAAATTTGGTTCTTTGTCGCAGCTATTGGCGAATCCTTTCCACAGGCATAACTACAGTCCTGTAGGCTTTCTTATGAATTTTATAGCTCAAACATCTAGGCTTTGTTCAAAACGCTACTTACCAGTTTTTCCCCCAGCCATTTATATAAATGAAAGCTTGATGTTCTATTTAATTACGCTCTATCGAGGGTTGGCAGGTTCTTTTCAGACTTAAGGCCAACTTCTTTACTGAGCGCTCTCGTGATCTTCATGAACCACTTGCCTCTTCACCTCGTCATAACCTCCATTGAGCATCAAATTAAATGTTTCACTTCACAATTTAAACATGATTGCTTCTCAGATTCTATAGTTAGTACTGTACTTCAATTTTAAATCAGAACACCATTTTAATTTCCATCGTTATGCCTTAATACTATTCGAGAACAATTCCTTGACTAATAATTAGTCAAGGAATTGTTCTCGAATAGTATGAAGGCATAATGATGGAAATTAAAATTATTGATGAATTGTTCAGATTGCCTAGTCAACTGTTCATATGCGTTACAAAACCTTCAGGTTATTTCAACCATGTTATTTACATTTCTTCAATTAATCGGCGCGGAGCGGCTCTTTTTCTTGTATGTCACCCAGACGATTTTGCTGACGTTGGTGTCTTTTTCTGCTGACAATAAGCTTCGTCGGCATTGCTGAGCACCTTGTGGAGTCCTCTGCATCGGAACGCTGAAATGACTTGCTGGAGTAGGGGTCCGCCGCCCATGCCCACCTGACGACACATCTGTCTGCTGCTCAGCATTACCTGTTGAACTAGACGCCGCAGCTCTTAACTCATTCGATTCTTGCCTTGGGCCAGTCTCAACTCCTCCAGATGTCATGTCTAATTGCGGGATGTACACACTCCGCCTTCGGGGGCCGCAGACCTGACGATTATTCCTTAACCCATTTTTTCTCTCTCTTTCTCTCCCCCCTCCCCCCACTTTTATAATTGTTTGCCCAAACATAGTGGGATTCATTCAGCTAATTTTTCCACATAAGGTGACTTCCCACCATGTTGCTCAATTGACTGCTTTTGTTTTTTCGCAAATCTGTGGCAGAGGGCTTAGTTAGGGCGGAGGAGGTCCAATCTGGTTGTAAATAATCTACCAAGAAGAGCTTGTGCTGGTGAAACATTCGTCGTCGCATGAGGAGTATTCCTATACTGCAAGAGGAAACCGTGTAAAGCCTTGTTGAGGTCAACATTTTCTGACTCGGGCAACACAGTTTTCAGCAGGCGTTTGACCGTTCTCACACTATTTTCAGTGCACCATTTGTAGTAGGATAGTTGGGCGCTCCAGTTTTGTCTTCATTACCATTTCCCTTCAAGAACCGTTGGAATTCTTCTGACTCAAACGATAACTAATTATCGGAAACAAGTACTTCAGGGAGCCCAAACCTAGAGAAAACTTGACGCAGAAGTTTAATAGTCACATCTGCTGTCACAGACCTTGTAGGGAATGTTTCAAGCCATTTTGAATGTCTGTCAACTACAACCACATAGTACTACCCCACAGCTGGTTCCATGTGAAGACGGTGCCATACTTTTGTCGGCCATTCCCAAGGGATTTAGCGACGCATTGTGTGGGTTATCCTTCACTGTGTTACACTGTGTGCAGATTTCACAGTTTCTTCTATTTCAGAATCAATCTGGGGCCACTATACGTACGATCGTACCAGCACCTTAACTTTTACTATGCCCATATGTGTGGCATGCAGCTCTTTCAGCACAACAGTTTGTAAGTTAGTTGGTACAACAACTCGGTTTACCCAAAGGAGGACCTCTTCTTCCTCGTGAAGCTCATGACGGCGGCGGAAAAATGGCAGGCGTTCTTCTGGGACGTTCCTCTGAAGTAGGTGGATACTTTCTTCAGAACATCCTCCTTCGTTTCCGCAAGAATTTCCTCATATTGCAGGGGTAAACCTTCATGGTAAATCCCAGCGTTGCAAGCGATTGGCCGCGCATGTTGGTATTCCCTTTTTTGGTCAAAAAATTTACTACAAAGGACAAATAGCTAGAGGTGGAACTTTTTGGTACCTAATAGGAAAGCAGCCCCTTCCTTGTGTAGGTGACTGTGTAGTCGATTTCCCCCCAACGTCTGGAGCAGATCTTCAATCCTGGCAAAGGTTATGGATCTGTCTGAAGATAGAGGTTCAGTGTCAACTTGTAATCCCCACATATGCGAATTTGCCCATTCTTCTTCAAAACTGGCACGACCGGTGAACCAAAGTCACTATGCTCTTAGGCTCTAGGATACCTTCCTTGACAAACCGGTCAATTTCTTGGTCTACCTTTGGTCGAATACCGTAAGGTACTGTCCGGGCCTTCATGAATTTGGGTTTTGCATCAGGAAACAACTCCAACTTAGTTGTACTGTAAAAAGTTCAGGGTACAATCGCTTCGGTTCATTATCCATACTTTCTGCTCGTTTTTTTTTTTTTTTTTCTTCAACTGAATCAGCTGTGATGCAGATCCAAGCTCTTTGAACCATGACTGATCCAACAAAGGAGGTCCCTCTGTCTCAACCACGTAGAACACCAAGTTCGGTACTATTTACCCTGATATTCCACGTCAACTGTTATGCAGCCCACTGGATTGGTCTTCTTTTGGAGTTATGTAGTAAAATTCTTGGTGCAGGGTGTTGTTGGTCTGACATCAGGAAATTTCTCATCGAACAGCTCCATCACTATACAATGGTGCTGTAGCACGCATGTCTATGTCAAAACAGAACTCCCATGTTCTTATCTCAGATGGTGATGAAACTCTTTTTCAAACCGTGTAACCTGCTGCTCTACCTACCTTGTGAAATACCTACTACCAAATTGTCTCCTACCTGACCTCGTGAGTGTTGAGGAAGTAAAATTGAATGATGCAAGAGTATTATTGGAAAACGATTTTGTAGTGATTGGACTGATCAATAACTACAAAAATGTGATGAACAATAATGAAATGAGGAGGACGACGGACCTGCGGTTTTCTAAGAGTCGGATGAACGCCCATCCAGAAGTACTCAATTCTTTCAAAAAACCCGCCAATGAATAATCAAAAAAACTTGTCGATTAGTCAGTTGTCAGTGATTGATATTCCAAGTTTGGTTCGCCACAAAAGATATTTTCATCGTGAAATACCTGGTTACTTCTTTTGTCTTCTAATAATCAACCACCGCTGAATAATTAATGTTAAAACACTGATCAGATAATCGCAAACCTGCTTGTATCTATGAAGTGTCTCTGCTCCTGCTAAGAATGCCATTTATTCCGTTCAGATCTAAAGAATGGGTAAAAAATGAACGGTTAGGTCATTTTGAGCAGTTTTCACGTTTTCTCGAGAAAGAGCAAACTATGAAATCCTCGCCTCACTTCTGTGTTTCAGCTCTTCCTGTCAACTGACGGTTACACGTTTCTACGATCATGCACACGAATTTGGACTGTCAGATTCTATGTACATTGACAACAAATTTTGAATTTTTAGAAAATTATTTACAATTTCATTGGTTCAAAAAGAATATTTATCGAGGATGTTAACGAGGACATGCCAGTAAATAATCAATAATCGAAATTTATGTTTTAAAAGTGACGTCCTCCATACGATGCCCAGGGCGTCCAAGCAAGCAGCAGCTTGTAGGATTGTGAAGCAGTCGAGTTTCCTCTCATAAGAACTCGGGATCACTCAAGTGCTCAAGGAGGGCGTGGTGTGGCAGTTACTGTTAACTCATTTCGTGTAACAAGGTTACCTAGAAATGATTGAAATACACGATGAGGTCAATTAGCGCCATCTCTTCTCTGGACGTGTAATTTCTTTGTGATGAGATTCTGTCTGGCGCCCTCCTTCCCCAGACTAGACTCCTTGTGATTATTTTCTCTAGAGATACCTCAAATCATAAAGTTACTTCAAAAAGCAGAGGAAATTGTAATGAATAGAACCTGATACACTCAGTGAATTGGATTCTGGCAAACGTAACTGAGAGAGGTGGTAGTTGGAATGCACCCAAACCAACTCGTTTGAGTTTTGCAAAGAGATATTTTAGGTATTTTATGTTTAGAGATATTTTATATTTTATTTAATTGAGCAATACTAGGTGATTTGTGCAAATGGCAATCGTTCTGTTGAATGTTTTGTACTGACAGCCTCATCGAACAGTATCAACATCTAACGTTAGAGTGAGCTCAAATCGAAAAATTCAACAGTCCAGTCGATTGACAGTAAACTGAAACCATCCATAACCTTCTGACTACTCAGTGGGCCCTTGGGATTAGGGCGTATTTATAGTCGTGTAGACCGCTCAACACAGTGTTTCTCTTTTGTTCCAGGTGTGCTTGGAATCAAGGTAAAGATTATGTTGCCGTGGGACGCAACTGGCAAAATTGGCCCCAAGAACCCGCTTCCTGACAACGTCAGCGTTCTCCTGCCTAAAGAGGATTCACCGAATATGGGTGACGTATTTGGCAGTGTCCCTGGGTCTGACGCAAAACCAAAGGCTGATGTTCCAGCTTCGACTATGTGAATAATATAATCTTGATTTATGATACGTGTTTCCTTTCTATGAAACCCAAGTCCGTTCGACATGGAAATGCTAGATACTTACGAAGTCTGTATTGATGAGAGTACTGTGGCATCTCGAATCTCTGAATTAGGTTATACAATCAAAAAGATTATTTTTTGAATTATTGGCGGTGGTCAAAATCGGAATAGAGCCTCATGAACCAATTCTAAGTACCTACAATTATGATCACGATTATTTCATGTAGTTTTTTGTTCATCGTTTTCAAGCAGAAACCAGACCATGAATTGGTGGGTTTTACTGTTCAAGATTCGTAGAATATCAAATTTAAACAGATCTGTCAGTGGCACTTGGACCATTCAAATTGAGCTGAGAAATAGGAAGGGTAGGCTTTGGTTTCAAAAGGAATGTCATCATTTTTCGGAATCAGACAAAACGTGGTTTTGTTATGTCGAGTCCCTTGTTATTAGATACTAATTTTGTCAATGGAAAGAACGTTTTTTCGATTATTTGTTTGTAGGTGTATACATTGGAACATCCCTAGAATAAACTACGTAAGTAAGGTTAATTCTGTACTATTTGGGGAAACTAGGTCCAAAATCACGGGCTTTCAGGGCAGCGCTTTGAAGTTTTCTGTTTAAATCAGCCATACATTTAATTTCGTAATTGAATCGGTCGTTTCAGACACTCGACAAAATCAAAGTTGTGGGACCATGAAAAAAACGTATGATAGCCACCTCTATGTTTTTGTGGGAATTTAACCTTCCTTGTGTATTTAGGTAGTGTGCTAAAACTAATAGAATTTAAAAAGTTAATATTGGATGTTCAGAAATTAACCCTTTATTTTGGACATGTCGGGTTTCTGCTGGTGACAAACGTTATTGAGCCTTCATACAGAACTTGAAATGCAGTTCGTTATTTGTTAGACAGTCTTTTCCACCAAACAGACCGCAATATGAGTTTATTGGAATTTAAGAGAGTTTCTTAGGATTTGGGGAGTGGTGCCACTACGCCATAGCAACAAAATGACAATGTTGAATATGTTCCTAAATACACGAATAAACCGAAAAAAGGCAAAATGTAGTACTTCCAGCCTATCTTGTGCTGTCGTTGGTCAGGCATAAATGTTTCTCCACTATTACTTGACATTTACTCCTCTTTTGAGGTATCTAGGTTTTTCTTGAGATTGCTCATTTGCTTAGATATTAACGGGGTGCTGACTTGATGGATAGGCTAGGGACATAATGAAATAACATTCAAAGGGCTGTACAATCAACCAACTTATACAAACAAAAGGTAAGGAGGGGGTGCAAGGGACCACATGTCACCATCAGAAGTTCAATCAGAAACCAGACATGTCCCCAAGATCAGTGGACTGGTCGGGTTTCTCTCAACTATCAGATATCATAACACACAGGAACGATCGGCTTTCTCTTGAATGATGTGCTCTACATCTGTAGATGGCAAAACCCGACAAAGGCACTTTTTGGTCATGTAGGGTTCCTCAAACGACTGACTAACTGTGTCATACATTTTTAGAATTTATCTAAAGTTGCACCCACACTTATCTAGTCAATTACCACTAATCAAAAGAAGTACCTATTTTACACCAACATATACCTAGTTATTCATGATATTATCTTTTGAATACAATTTTTTTTACTCTCACACCAGTTATAATTTAGTTAATTACTGAAGAGGGTAATGGGTAGAAAACAAAACATTACCAGTCCTAATACAAAATAAGAAATAACCTGTATTAATTGTGCTTAGCTAGTTTTGCCAATGAAAAGCGTTTTGGAACTGTTTAACTAGTTTTAGGGTACGTACGCTGTTTTGATTAAAATAGGTAAACACAATTGTCTAAATCCATAAGTAAATTTTCGAGTTGTCTAATATTGTTGCAATCGCCGCTTAAGAAGCTACACAGCCTAACCCATTTGTCCCAACTTTTCAGGAGAGACAAAATACTGTTTTATTCCAAAACTACCAGTAGTTTTACATTAAAATTACTACTTTTGGTCACTGTAGGCCCCCCAGAGGTGACCTACCACGATTTAAGATAAATAGGGGTTAGGTGATATTGGCTGGTGTGGTCGCTGGAGCTGCTTCAGTAATTTTTCCTAGATCAAAAATTTTCATGTTGAAATTATTGTGGAATGATAATCCTTTTTAGAATTTCTAGCTACTTGAAATATTAATCTAGAAAAGACTTTAAAATGGGTACATTGATCAAACGTCATCCCATGAATGAACGAGAAAATAAAATGTTATTAAAACAATCAGTCTCACATTTTTACTCTACATTATAGTTGGGAACACTAAACATAAATTAGGAATTAAGGGTTTCGCTGAGCCAAAATCCCAGGTAAACGTTTGACTAAACTTGGCCAACTACCATCATAGTCAATTGTATCAGTCTTAGAAGCATAATCCTTCTAATTTGGAGTTTTGCCTCACAAGAAAATCACACATGTTTGGGATTTTAGCGGCCAATTTTCAAAATTCTGATGACGCCACGGTTTCAGCGAAAAATTCGGAATAATGTCTCAATTTCATTTCGTCTTAGGGATGACAAACAAAAAGGAAAACATCGATGCATCGACAGGCCGGCATCGATGCTCCAAAAACATCGGACCCCAGAACATCGATGGAAAAAAACATCGATGTTTAAAAAAAAACAAAGATGTATCGATGGTTTTCAATCAATTTTTTATTTTATTTCTATTCTTTTTTTTCATGGAAGACGGAAAGAAAAAATGATAAGCTCTGAAAAAGAACAATACTTTTATTTTCAATTTTATTTGTTACCATTATAATTCAGTTTCAAGAAACATATTACTCGTATTATGTAACTATACCTATGTCATATTATGTAACTTTAGGCACGCGGAGTCATAAACACTCAAAGACGCCTTAAAACAGAAGTTTTTACAGCTGGTGGAGCCTCGTTCAATCAGCCAAGTGAAAACCTTCTTTTTACGCAACCACGAGGGACATTTTATTCTTTGCGCCCACACCACGAACCTCGTACTTCAATAATGATTACACACAGGTATTTAAACAATCACGTTCATACCGCAGCTTGTCGGCCACGCACTCCGCAGTGGTTAACGTAATATGGTTAGGTAAATAAAGAGCTATCCAACGAGTGGCGGACGATTTTTGTACGATGATAACTGGCGAAGTTAAAGTTCCGTAGCAACGAATCGGTTGTACGTGAAAATCATTAGACATTTTTCATAACGCTTTCTTCGTCACACCGTAGTGTCACACTTTTTGAGTTATGTGCCATAGTAAAGACATAAAATGTCAAAATGTAGAGCACAGTTTTAATTTCAAGAAAAGTATTGTCAAGTACTAGAGAAATACTTTGCATGATTCATTACACACTAGCTGTGCACTATTAATAAATCACATTACGAAATAAATGAAATCACAAGATAAATGTTTAATTAAAATCACAAGTTGGTAACTTATTATTGCAAAATGAACCAAATCACTTGGCAAAATGTATCTCCTGTCCTCATCGTTGTCTTCCCCAATCAATACATAATTTATCTGTAACATCTTTCACAAAGCACAGCTGAGAATCTTCTACTTTGGCCTTGAAAGTAGTGGCCCAACAGCTCATTATCAGTCTCAAATTGCAATAAGTACTTAAGTAAAAAGGTATGAAAACTATAGTTGAAAACTCATTGTCAGAAAATTGATTTTACAGTTGGGCTTAGGTACCTATTTACATAGTTTTTGACATTTTCATGTCTTTGCTTTGGCACACTGAAACGGGAAAAATTTGTACCCTTGATTCACCCTTTCCCTCAGACCACGTCAGAACACAAGCGACCGGCGGGCCACTACGTCAGAGCCTATGACGCACGAGCGTATGACGTCAGACGGCTGGCAGGAGGCCGACTAGTGTGTCAGAGCCTATGGCGCACGAGCGTATGACGTCAGACGGCTGGCAAGATGCCAAATAGTACGTCAGAGCCTATGGCGCACGAGCGTATGGCGTCAGACGGCTGGCAGGAGGCCGACTAGTACGTCAGAGCCTATGACGCACGAGCGTATGACGTCAGACGGCTGGCAGGAGGCCAACTAGTACGTCAGAGCCTATGATTGGGTGGTAGCGAAGGGAGGTGGTGATGACGTCAGAGGGGCCAGAGGGAGGCAGATACAGAAGGGAGGCACAAAACACAGCTGAGAATCTTCGACTTTGGCCTTTAAAGTAGTGGTTCTAGGATGCTTACTCCACTTCTCACGTCTTGAATAGCCTTAGCCATTCGGTCCTCTGTGTACTGGAGGAGTCGTCTTCCCTTCCTATTGGGAATCCACTTCCCTCATTCAGGGGTAGTTCCACTATCGAAGGATCATTCATGTTCTGTATTCATTTTGCTAAGGCATTCTATGTTGTTATATTTTTTTCTCGAGGAATAAACTTCTTTTTCATTTCATTTCACTATTAACTATGTTTATATAGCTTATATATTTACTGTGGACTTTGAATAATATTCTACGCCTATATTAGTTGTCCCCTTATTAATTGTTAAGGGCACTTGATACCTACCCTTGAAAATGAAAGTCTATTGTCTCAATGAAAACTATATCCAATTCTGAATTGAAAGGTGTATTGGAAGTAATATTCACGATATCAAAAACTCACCATCCCACCAATGCAACCTCAATGATCTATACACTGGGCTATGCGCTAAAAGGGGTCTAAGGCAGAGTTTTCCGCTCAAGCCTGTGGCCACATCCATATTGTGACAAACCAGTACATGGAAGTCACCACATAATGAGGAAAGTTATCCACCATTTATATTTATAATTTTAAAACACGTACGTGAAAATCGATTTAAAATTCAAGAATCCACAAAGAGCGATATTTAACACGCAGTTTTACTGTTGCCAATGGGTTTATGAAGTGCATGGTCCAGTGTGAACTCAGCTCATGGTGTCCCCCAGCCACAAGACTTGAGAGTAAAGAGGGCTGAGAGTTTCCTTCCAGAGACTTGTTGCTCAGTCAAAGACCTCGGGTGATACTCGAGTAGGGACAACTTTCATACCGTCACTTCGACTTCTGTCATTTCTGGAGTAATCCTTACAAACGTAAGACCCTACAAAATAGCTTCATCCATTCGAGACCCAATATTAGTCGTTATTACAGTACTGTAACGCCATTGCGCTGTACCTTGGTCTCATTAATATACTGTCAATATTTGAAGACCCTAGAACTTCAAAATAATCCCTAAAATCTCAGAATGGATTAATCAATCCTTAATGTCGAGATTAATATTTAAAAAAAAAAATCGTTTCAATCTGAGACGACATTGCTGTTTTATGTACCAAAATACCTTTGGACTCAATACTGATGTATTTGCTGACGAAAATTATGACTATTACAACTGATTAGAAACATTGTAAATGTTATTGAATAAATTATTTGTTGGACTTTCATTTGACTTTTGCTCTTTCTTTCCCTTGACTTTTGCTCCTTCTTGACTATGATTGAATATTTTTTAATATTGATGAAAAAATTCGTTTTTGAGAGAATAGAGGGATAGAAAGACGGATCTGGAAACCTCCACAGCATGACGGGATCCAGGTGGAAGTGGATTGAGGACCAATCCAAGCAAGTTGATTGTCTAGTAGTAGAGTATGGGAGTATTATTAACGAGAATGGGAAGAAGTGGAGTGGTTTTCTGTGTACGAGGCCATAGTGGTTTTATCAGTAGGTTGAGTGACAGAAGACTTCAAAATAAAATCGTTTGGCCTGTCATCCAAAGGACGTTTCCTAAGAGTTTGAAATTGGGAGTAGTCATTGGAGTCAAGTGAGTGGTGACACCGGTGGAAACAGGTACAGCCTATGCCTCATCTAAAGGTATGTAAAATCCGAAGGTTCTGATAGGAAGAAGAAGGTCCCCCCTGCGATTAGGGACCTATAAAACCGCCCGTCCACGTTCTTGTGACTGATATCTGCAAGCCTTGCGTGGTTATAAGCTGCCTTTATTCACCTTCTTTGACCTTAATTAAATTTAGGATGGGATTCATTCCTCAATGGGCTGACTTAGTTGAAAAAAAAAGCATCAAACATCAAGGTTTGAAACAATGTCACTATCTGATTTAGAGGTAAAAATGCATAGAACCAGATAATTCTCATCTATTTCTTAGAACCTTATATCAATTTAATTCCCGGAGAATTGTAACTTCAGCAATAGCCCGTCATTATCATAAATGGACCTACCCGCCCTGGGTATGTAACCATGTCATATAGGTACCTACCTATTTAAAATAATAAATTGGAACTAATGAAAATAAAAAAATAATTAATTAATTAAATAATAAAAATAAAATCATTGGAACTGCTGTCACTAGAACGGCTATTTGGAACAGTCACAGTGGAGTCACAGTGGAGTCACTGCTGGACCGTTCTGAGGAAAGTAAAAAAAAACTACAGACATTGTGAAACATATCATCGTATAATATACACTAATAATATAATATACACGCAAGGCCAGTTGTGAAAGTACCCTATATGGTACTAATCAGTTGATTAGGGAATGTTTTTATTCCGCAACCCCGTCCACTTGATCTATATGTCCAACTAATCTATATGGTACTAATCAGTTGATTAGGGGATGTTTTTATTCCGCAACCCCGTCCACTTGATCTATATGTCCAACTAATCTATATGGTACTAATCAGTTGATTAGGGAATGTTTTTATTCCGCAACCCCGTCCACTTGATCTATATGTCCAACTAATCTATATGGTACTAATCAGTTGATTAGGGGATGTTTTTATTCCGCAACCCCGTCCACTCGATCTATATGTCCAACTAATCTATATGGTATTAATCAGTTGATTGGGGGAGGTTTATCGGAAGAACCACTAGCCATTCCTGATCTTCACTTAAAACCGTGAAACGTTTTTTAAGTAACGTGTTTATGTTGGCTGTTCACAAAGACTTCTAATCAACGCTGAGAGAGAGCGGGACGGAAATCCAAGGTTCGCCCGAGCCGAGGGATTAACCGTGCGTGGGTTTTACCTGCTCCCGGGACGGAATCCCAAGGCACCCGTACTATTATACTTATCGAATATGATTGTCGATATTATCGAATTTGATTTTTGTACTGAACTCATCAGGAATAGGCAATTTCACTCACTTCACTAGAATAACTCATGTAAGACGACAACTTAACAAATTGTATTGATACAATATTTGTATTACAAAGAGATGCCAGATGACTAGAGGCCGATTTGATGAGATAAGTTATAAAACTATCGATAGTACCCACTAACGATAGTTTTGTATAAAAATCGATACTCTCGGAACCCGAAACTATTGATAGTTCAAAACTCTAGCTCAAACCGGGTCACGAATATCGAAACAGAAGCGTGACCCGGTAAGAGCTAGGGCTGTTATGTCCAGGAAGCCGATGAAGAGTCCTACCGGCTTCAGGAGCAGTAACCTGTCGGCTCTTAACAATCCCCATGAGTCAGTAAGTCCCCCTCGGGTTCCTCTAATAATTATTACAGACATTACTTTCATACTCATTAATTGATCACCATATCCACTCAAGCATATCGACATCTATCGGACTTTCAGTGAACGACGGTCTTGTTGTGATTTTGTTTTCCCTTCTATTTCATCGAATACCAATCCCACACATCTTATAAGCGTTGCGGATATAAAACACTGCATTATGCAGGAGACTCGCAGATTTGTTAAGGATGCTGACCAGCTTGCTGCCCTTGAGATTTGTGATGTAATTAATAATTATTTTATGATTAATTAACTCGACGTCTGAAACCATGTGCTGTTCGAATCAGCTGGGCCGGTATGAATATTTAACCGACCGGCGACCTCGCGATTCACTCTCATGTTGCCAATTTTCGATCTGCTCCAACTTTGAGCCGTCATTGTAAACGAACGGCTGGTCGTAAAAAGCTGCGGATGGTCTTAAAAAATTCTAACAAATAAACTCTATCTAAATATGAACTAAAAATATACCGTTTCACCTGAATTTTTCGAGTTTGGAAAATTTCATAATTTCAAAATTCGTTTCGAACCCCTTCCCTTGACCTAAGGTTTTGAAAAGTTTCGAGGATCATTGGGGGTTGGTCGGAACCCGTAAACAAATTTTTGTAATTTTAGCTCAACGCTAACTGGGCAAATTTTAAAATGTCCAAACTCGAAACATTCAAATGGAACGGTATATTGTTAGTTCATATTTAGATAGAGTTTATTTTTTAGAATTTTTTAAGACCATCCACAGCTTTGTACGACCAGCCGTTCGTTCATAATGACGGCTCAAAGTTGGGGCAGATCGAGAATCGTCAACATCGTCAGCCTGTTGGGTCCATTTTCAAACTGGCCCAGCTGATTCAAACAGCACATGGTTTTCAAATATCGAGTTGATAAATAATATTTAATAGTAATTATTATTAATGAAGCATAAAAATTCATAATAATAATTAATCTATCTATTATCTTAGTTCACAAGATCCTTCACACCACCCCCAGCAATGTACTCCCTTCCTACTTGGAAAATATGTTCAGCCTAACCACATCCACCAGACTGCATCTCATCTCTCAGCATCGATTCCACTCCACCCTTTATAAAAATTCCTTTGTTGTAGAAGGAGCGCGACTTTGGAATGGGCTCCCTCTTCGTTTACGCTCTGTCTCCTCTTTCCGGCAATTCAGCACAGAACTGAAAGCACATTTTGCTGATTTATGACTACACCATTTTCATTTTCTTCTCTCTTCTTCTCTTGTTCTTCTCTTTCCTTCTGGTTTCTCTCCAGCACATCTCTACTTTAAGTAAATTTTGTGTTTCTTACCAGTTAAAAAAAAAAAAAATCTGTGATGTAAGTAAGTTTTTCTTTGATAATCAAGTAAATTTTATTTCAATTGTATTTTGATGGCCATTTAATTAATTATATCTTACTAATACATATGTACATGGCGCTAGGGGGGGCCTTGGTCCTATGCTGTGTGAACACAACAAATAAAAAATAAATAAAGTAATCTAGACAAAAGGGTGATCTGTACAAAGAAGATAATAAACCGTTGTGTCAAGAATTTGCAGGGTTTTTAATTCGATTTTCTGAATCTACGTATCTTGAAACGTAAACCAACAAATTTAAGGGGGGGTTAATCAATTTTTTTCTTTGGTCGATTCCAATGGTTCATCTCTAGCGCTGCACAGCAGAGGTCTTGAGTAGCTCTGAACGTAGTATTCACAGAATCCAACAGATCGCACTGAGTCTCTTTTAACAGAACAGCCTTGGGAACCGAAGGTTGAGTTCTGCCGCAGAACTTCTGCGAGTTGCGGATCGTTGCCATCTAATAACGCTGGTCACTAATAATTTTGTGAACAACCATTTTGGAGGAACTGAATCCGAATCTGGCGTCTGTGGGACCCAAATCTATACTATATAATAATATCGTGTCTGTCCGTCTGTGTGTCTCATCATCAATTGAGAACGGCTGAACGTAGAAAGTTGCGGCTGGTACCATTCGACGCAGAATTTATCTGGGAAGGTTTATGAAAAATCCGCGTTTAAATCTGTCCATCCGTTGAAACGCTATGAATGAAATAGTACTAAAAAACTTGTTATAATCACTTCTATGAGGACGTTTATGCTTATAACTTTTGAACGGTTGAACGTAAATCCGATTGTAAGTAGTCTCTGGATTCAGCTCGACGAGTACTTTCAAGTGGTACTTCAATCAGGATGTTAGTGTGAGGGGGGGGGGGGGTCTACAGGCATTCAAAACTACTTGACCAGTTGGAGTGCAACTTTGGGAATTTGTTGTGTGAACATTGGGGAATGTTTCTAAACAGGTAGGGTGGGTCAATAGTATGGGGGGGGGGGGGTTTAAAAGGCAGTTAGGGTAGGGGGGGGGGGTGTTTCAGGGATTTCAAAACTACTTGACCGATCTAAATGAAACTTCGGGAATATGTTGAGTGAACATTGGGGATGAACATTGGATTTCTGACCAATTTAGGAGGGGGGGTACAGGTTGTGTGTGTGTGGGGGGGGTCTACAGGCAATTCAAAAACTACTTGACGAATTGGAGTGAAACATTGAAATTGTGTTGTGTGAACATTGGGAAGGTTTCTGGCCTGTTGAGGAGGGGGGGGGGGATACAGGCATATCAAAATACATGAAGGGCATATCAGGGATACAGGCATATCAAAATACATATCGAAATACATAAAGGGGGTGTCTGTTCTACCGTTGCGAAGCGCGGGTACACAGCTAGTGAATAGTAAAACCAGAAAAAGCGGCGACCTGTACGACCGGAGTTATAGCCGTAAACCACTAAGGTTTTGCACTTTGTTCGGGTTTTGCTCCATATCTGATTAAAGGAAGTTTCTAACGGGTACAGTCACCATATACCCCTTCAAACCAGACTAAATTCGCTACAATTTGGATCAAGGCAATCTCAATAATGTACAGTAACAGTTACTGTATATCTCACGATATTCGACAATTTTAATTCGACAATTCGACAGTTTTAAGATATCTCACGATATTCGACAATTTTCCAAAAAATTGTCGAATATCGTGAGATATCTTAAAAAATCCGCATCCAAAGTCAAACATCACAGGGTGAGAAGTTGCAGTAAATGTAATTAGATTTACTCGTAACTTGAGTTACACACGGGGATCTGTAGGCCCAACGGTTCTCTCCGTGGGACAAGCGAACTAAAATTTAGTGTTCTCAAGTTTTTGTTGTTTAATGTTCTCAAGATTTTAATGTTGTTTAATGTTCTCAAGTTTTTGCATACACTCTTGAACAACCCTCCTAATCGCCTGATTTGGCTATCTTTTGAATTTGTATGTCCATGAAGTAGCACTCACTACTATGTCCATGAAGTAATGTTTGATGAGTAAGGTTAATCTTTTTTAATCTAAAGATTTTTCATCGGCACTTTATGATTAATGAAATCATTCAAAAACGTGAGAACATTTTATTCGCATGTCCCACGGAGAGAACCGCTGGGCCGACAGATCCCCGTGTGGTCTCAAGTTAATTACATTTACTACAACTTCTCACCCTGTGATATTTGACGTTGGATGCGTCAGACCCTTCCTAGAGTTATTGAGCAAACAAAATACCGAGCAATTGCGAAAATCTAGTGGTTTTTTTTGCTGTAAGTCCAGTCGCACGGGTCTTTGGCAGCTGCTTTTTTGATTTCCTACTATTCATTTGGGTCCCAACCAAAATAATACATAGAAAGTCCCATAAGAAATGCACAATGACTGGACCTTTTGCAAGCACGGATGTACATCTTGACTGGGCTCGCAACCTCTCTCATATCAGAGCTAGAGTTGAAAAACGCTGCAAATTCTTGACACATCGGTTCATTATATTCTTTGTACAGATCACCCTTCTGTCCAGATCACTAGGTATCTCGAAACGTAAACCAACAAATCGAAGATAATAAACCAAAACAACTGACATATTCGTCAACAACGGTCCCCTTTGCCCCTAAACCCTCCCCCCCCCCCCCAATCCACGTCTGAACTGGTACAGAAGACAGCAACGTTAACTTAGTATAATCAGTCTCACTTCAGCCGTCGTGCGAGTAACATTGTTTATCAGTCCCGATCGTCCAGGATATCTGTGTTATTGCTCTTGATTCAGTGTCTCGGAGTTCGAGTGAGTATCTTATCTCTCTTCATCGATTCATGAACATTATGGCCTGCCGTAAGTGTGGTGATACTTTTTATTTGATCGAGGAGGCTGTTCGCTGCTCCGTCTGCAATTTTGCTTTTCACTTCCGCTGCGTTGGCCTGGTCGAGGTGAATTTCAGAAGTATGTCAATGGCTGTAAGGTCGTCGTGGAAGTGCCCGCAATGTAAACCTCCTCGTATTACTCCTGATTTATGTGCTAAATCTGACGTCGAAGAGTTGTTCCTGAAGTACTCTTGGGACATCAAGGCCTCAATTGAGCACATGATTCGGTCTGAAATCCAAAAACACGTATCTGCATTTGAGAAACGGATAGCATCGGTCGAATGTGAAATGCAGTCGATAGTGGATGACAAAGCGCCAAGCTCATGTTCCAGCAAGGAACTTGAAGAGATAATGGTGGAATTCAACGAACGACTCAGAAGATCACACAATTTGTTGTTTCACGATATTCCCGAATCTACGTCACCCTCGCCTTTGTGTCGTATGATTGAGGATATAACAGCGATTAAGAAGATTGTATATGCATTTTCTATTGACTTTGGAACATGTGTTCGTACGGTGGCGCGTATTGGTAGGCCGGATTCGAACAAAGTTCGACCTACTATGGTTACATTTGATACCCCGTCTACTGCTTTTAAAATCATGATGCATAACCGAGCTTCAACTAAGCCCTTCCCAATATCGCAGGATCGTACGCTAAAGCAACGTGCATATTTGCATGAGCTAAGAAGTGAACTTGACAGGCGTACTAAGGATGGCGAACAATTCTTGAAAATTCGCTATATAGCAGGAATACCGCAGATCGTCTCGCCACCTCCTAAGAAACCATCAGATTGCTCTTCAAAAAACTAATGGTTCCCTCACTACATACTATCAGGCTGTACGAGGTAGGTATCAATACAAAAATTTGTTCGTTCTCAAGCCGCTACTTTTAGCGTATTTTCGTAGAAATTGTAGCTATTGTTCTCGGTCCAAAATTTTTAAAACTCGTATTTCCGAAATATTTGTATAACAAAAGCCGTTTCAGACCATCCTGAATCCACTGCCAAAAGACACCAAAAATTATGTGTATACATATTTATATAATTAACTTATATATTTTAAATTTTAGAGCGAAAAAAATAACATAAAAAGGGGGTTTCATATTAGAACTCACTTGAGACGCGTGTCGTGTAGAACGTTATCAATCAACTCTTATATAAATATATATTTATATGTTTATGTATGTGTTATTCCAGACGATAACTCTCGATAGAATCGAGATAAAAAGTTCAAATTTTCACAAAAAATCTGTCTCTGCAATCAAAAGGCTAAGGTCGTAGATGGGCAGAATCGGGCCACTCTAAGGGGGGAGTTTGGGGGGGGGGAATTCCTCATAAATTCCCAAAGCTGAGGGGGGTTTTGGTGAGTTGGGGGGGGGGGGGGGTTCACCCATAAATTCCAAAAATGAATGTCTGACAAGTGGCACCTCATTTTAAAGGTTTTTACACGCTGAATACGATCGTGAAATGAGAATTGCGATATCTTATTTCGTTCTCAAACTTGAGCACTTTGAAGATGAAGAAACGTGGGTTGATCCTTGACAGGTTCTTCATGGTTAGTCTGCTCTAATTTGATGACGGAATGAGATATCGCAATTCTGATTCTTCATGGACATCAGTTCTTTAATGAAGATATTTTAGAGGAAAACGATTACTTCCTCGAAATTTGCTCTTATAGCCATGCTGCATCACTGTGGACTTTTTTAAATTTTATTATCTTCGATAATGAACCATTGGAATCGCCCAAAGAAAAAGTTTTTTTAACCCCTTTCTCAAAATTTGTTACTTTACGTTTCAAGATACGTAGATTCAGAAAATCGAATTAAAAAAAAAAAAAAAAAAATCCGTCCGTCCGCCGTACGCAATCCGCAGCACTTTGCCCAGTTAGCGTTTAGCTAAATTTACGAAATTTTTGTTACGGGTTCGGTCCAACCCCAAAATGGTCCTCGAAACTTTTCATAACCCTAGGTCAGGGGAAGGGGTTCAAAACGAAATTTAAAATTTCAACAATGTCATATCTCAAAAACTTTAACTGAACGGTGTAATTTTTAGTTCACATTTGAATAACCTGAAAAATTACGAATCTTTTAAGACCAATTGGATTTTTGTACGACCAGCCGTTCGTTCACAGTGAGCGCGCAAAGGTTTAGGAGAAACACTAAACTTCGCGTCTTAAACGGCCGTTAGGTGGGTCAACCCCCAGCCGCCCAACATAAAACTACCTTTTTTTCCATCTTCCCGGTAAACTACAGGCTGGAAATTTTAACCGTGAGTCGGGGATTGACCACATTGCAATATTCACTCGGTTTCTTGTCTGCAAAATTGTTTAAATAATACCTATTTGTTTAAACAATTTAAATTTTGATGATGAGCTAGAAAATTTGAAAATTTAAGTGTAGGTCAGAAATGGATGACATTTCAATATTCACTCGGTTTGTATGACATGGTATGAGTATGGTATGGTATAGTATTGTATGCTTGATTTGGTATAGTACAGTATGGTATGATAGGAAAGAAATTCGTATG
Organism: Stenodema calcarata; assembly: GCA_963920205.1. Classification (NCBI taxonomy): domain Eukaryota; kingdom Metazoa; phylum Arthropoda; class Insecta; order Hemiptera; family Miridae; genus Stenodema; species Stenodema calcarata. Next base: position 25,534,495 of record OY986048.1, read on the forward strand.
GTATGCTATGAGTACGGTGAGAATATGGTATGGTGCCGATTTGCAATACAGTCTGGTATAGACAGAAGGGTGATCTGCACAAGGAAGATAATAAACCGTTGTGTCAAAAATTTGCAGAGTCTTTTATATGATTTTTTTCGCCCAAACATTAACGCCCATTTTCTCATCATTACAGGTGTCTACAGGACGGATCGATCCAACATGAACTCGTTTAACGTCAGTGGTGGTCTACTCATTGGTTTTTCAGCGAAGATTAATTCTGTTCGATGGCACCACTGTGATACTCCAGAGCAGTTATTTTTCATTTAGGAACCATTGATTTTAAATTATTTTGAAAGTTTTAAATGATTTTATTAATGGCGCTAATTTGAAGCAATTTAATTTCTTGAAGAATCCCCAAGGTAATATTCTTTATTTATGTTTTTCTACTATAATTACTATTACAATTCATGCCTACTGAACCAATTGTTTAACTTGACTTGCCACTTCCAGCTTTTGAGTAATTCCAATGCCAAGAATTTCTGTACCCGAATTAGGCTGTAGGCGAATTATTCGGAGATGAACAAATTTCTCCTCGTCTTGTAAGATACTACCATTTGATGAGGCTTTAATTTCTACGCTATCCTTGATAATGCAACATCATTATACGTACCCCCTACTAGGGATATTTTCTTGACCATATAAGACCTTTATTTAATACCTATCTTACCTCTCATCAGAATGGGTTCTTGGCTAAAAGATCAGCGGTAAGTAATGTACTTGGTTTCCAACTATTCATTCTTAATGCTTTTGAGTTGGGCAGTCAGGTCGATAGCGTCTCAGAAAAACGTGAAATTTGAAGTAGACATTTTCAAAAATTTAAATGTTCACATAATATCCTGAAAAAAAAAAAAAAAATCACCAGAGTCTTTTCATGTATTCGTGATGAAATGAGGCCGTCAGCAGCGCTTAAATAACTATATTATTTGAATAAAAAATTTAAATGTGAGGTAATTCAGTGTCTAGTGTGGTGCCGAAGGCGTGTGTTGTGTGCCGGAACGAGCGCGTTACTTTATTGGTCGTCAATCCTTGGCGCTCTACCAACAGGTTAGTAATCTATATAATTACACGTTGCTTATGTTTTCTGTGAATGTCGATGGTAAGGTTCAAGAAAATATTTTCCCATGTATAACAGCTGTTCTTACTGCTGAATTAACCGAAAACGATCATTTCGTCAGTTCACCTATCAGTTCTTCACCCTTAGTGCTTTTGTGTTTTGGCGAAGGACTGATTTTTATTAGCGAATTTTCGAAGAAAAGTTCTGAAAAATTTTCATACCAAAATCCGTTTTTTTAATGCTGAACACGATGGTGACTTCAGAATTGCGATGTCGTATTCCGTTCTCCAACTGCAGCACTTTGAAGATGAAGAAACGTGCTTGATACTAACGATGTTCTTCATCGTTAGTCTGTTCTAATCTGATAACGGTAAGAGATATCGCAATTTTGACTTCACCATCTTGTTCATCGTTGAAAAGTCTATAAGCTGAGGGAGGTTTGGAGAGTTTTAGGGGGGAATTACCCATAAATTCCCAACATGAAACCTTCGAATGAAAATTACCAAAAAAAAAAAAAAAGAAATTGACCAATAGGGTACTAAATAGAGGTTTTGAACAAATTTTAACGCTTTTCATGATTAAAAAAACTTCATTTTTCAAAGAAATCTTTCTAAATTCATGATTGATTTTTCTATATTTTTTAATATGCCTTAATATCACGGAGGGGGGGTTCCGTCTATCTCCACCCCCCCCCCCCCCCCTCCATTGAATCTGCTACTGCACTCAGTAGTCTGCAGGAGCGAACAACGCGATCCAGATCGCGAACAACGCTCCTGATTGTACGAGGCTTAAAGTCTTCTGTGGATCGACCTGGCGCTACAGGTCCTTCCTCGTCAGAGAATTCAATTTTTAACTTTTCTACTTTGTTCAAGTTCATCTTTTTTCACTCCTCTTAAATTCTCTCTTACTTGGTGAAAGAATGGCTCATTCTTCCGGCAGACGGATTTCCATAGCGTAGTTTATTTGTTTTGTATTTCAAAATGTATATTTTCCAAAGATACGTTTTTCTTCTTCTTCAATGAATACTGCGAGAATACCATGTTGTAAGACGACTACATCTCAATAGATTACAAGACGACTGACGACATCTCAATAGACTGTTTCATGTTGGGCTCTTATGAGAGACACAGTGACGATCTAATTATCGTTTCGCATCTACCAAGGGGCGGCTACTATACTTGGCAGTTATTTTGTTTTGTAAGGCTTGGATCTATTTAATATTTGACTTTTGACGCACAACCCCAGAGTTGGATCCCGTATGTTTTTTTAAAAATTCTTTTATTGCATTTATTCCGATTTTCTTTACAAATCATTGTACCTAACATATTGTTATGCTAATTCCCTCTTTAAGATACACTCGAGCTGAGGAGAGGAGTAATTTCATGGCAATAATTTATAAATAAATAAATAATAAATAAATTGAAATAACTAAGTAAGTATGGTGAAAGTACTCCTTTCGTAGGAAGGTACCGAAAATCCAACGAGCACCTACTTGATCCTATTTTGGTAAGGTAAGTAGTGCTTTTTCTGGGCTAATTTGAATGAATTTAAATTCTGTATTCCTCTAATATTTCTAGGCAGACCATTGAATAGTTGGCTGCTACGATAATCTTAACACTTCTGAATGGTGGCTTTGGCAATGATTGGTTACCCTAGATCTTGTGCCAGAGTCACTAATTTTTGTCACCATCACCAACTTCCCTAAAAATCATTACTAGTGTTGCCCGTTCTACCAACTCGTATATTTTTAAAACCCTAAAATCTTTGAAAAGCGAATCTAATGAATATCTCATACTTTTCTTTAATGGCACTTTAAATGAGGAGCTTTCTTCCAAACGGGCTTATACCCACTTGAATCTTTTTTTGGGAAACTGACAGAAAAAAAAGAAAAAAAAACAATATAATATATTGTATGACACGATGCAAGTACTTACGGTTCCCAAATCTTCCTTATAGTTTCTACATAGCAATGTTAATAAGACCATACTTAAATGTTCAAACATCTACCTCACATATTGGAGGTGATACCATTCTCAATTTGGATTTAAGCCTGTTTAATGAAAAAACGTGAATATGAGCCATTTTAAAAACAAAAAACTGGTTTTGGGACTCTTGAATAAAAACGTCACATCCTGGCAGTCGAAAGGCCAAGTTCGTAGTTGGGGGGAATTGGGTCACTCTAAGGGGGGCAGAATGGGCAAAAATGAAACAGTTTGACAAGTGGTACCTCATTTTGGAGTTTTTTTTTTTACGCTGAACACGATGGTGAAATCAGAATGAGACTCAGATTCAGACTTGAGATGTTCTTCAAGTACATCAAGTCCTTCAATGGAGAAATTTTACATAAAACCAGTTATTTCTTCGAAAAGTCGCTCTTATAGCCATGCTGCATGACTGGAATTTTTCTTTTCCAATGAACGTGAAGTTGAAAGAATAGCCAATGTCCCCTACGAAAATTGTAGATATGAACAGTCATAAATGGAAACACAAGGGTTCACGGATTCACCTTTAGATTACAGAAACACTGATGAGTACTCGTAGTAGCCTGCTCAGCGACAAACACAGGAGCCCAAGGGTGTTGGTGATACGACCTGTTGTTTCGATTGTTTACTATTGTTTCCATCTATCGGTTGAGCAATGAATCACATTCAATAATAGAAGTGGATGTAACCCCACGTGCAATTTGCATGTAAGTCGATGAGGAATGATATGAAAGCCACTTTGGTGAAAAAGATTTAATTAAAGATTTAACATAACGGGGTGTATATAGGCCATTTTGTTGATGAACCGATTTTTAGCAAACTTTTGGAGGTGGATTGAAACCGTTTCGAAAGGAAAGCAACTCAGGAGGTGGTAGGCTTTATCCCAAAGATTCATTTTCCATGAACAAAAAACCAAAAGTGTAAAAAATCGATATAATCCCGTTTGAAAGGAAGCTCCTCAAATATTCTTTTTTGTACAAAAATTAGTGACTAATAATTCTTTTCGACACCCACCCCATCTTGAGACCCGATACATACAACTTGATTCTACTATTGCAAAATAGACCATCTTTTTTTCCTCTAATCTCTACAAACATGGATCAATTTCTTTAATCGAGTTACCATCGTCTTCACATGGGTATCCCACCTGACGTATTGGTCGATTTCTATTCCAAGGTCACGTATGTTAGCAACCTGCGTGATACTCGGACATGAACACGATTCCCTATTTGTGCAGTTCAAAGTATGTCCCTTTATCTCACCCAAGCTTGGCATAGCGTTATTTGGAAGCGTTATAGTGATGAAATGCATTCTTTCAAACATTTAATTTCATCCGAATAATTTCAACTCATTAGAGTGCTCAAAATGTCCAACATGCCAGACACGACTCAGCTTTTGTTTTCAGTGAACTTTTCACCATTGTTCAACTGTTTCATCATAATTCATAATCATCATAATTTTCGAAAGAAGCATCTTACGGTATCATTCAAAGTCTCGTTTTAAAGTGAAAGCGTATTACTAGATGATGTAACGTGTAGAAAAAATTAGTAAAATTTTGTCCAGTCTGTATCTAACCTCAAAAATAGCCAAAATAGCAATTTTTCGTGTGCATAACCTCAAATATCTCCAAATTCAGACTCGATAGGACGATTCTGAGCTCGGATTCCGATTCAACGCAGAAAATTATTTTGGAAATTACCTCCAGCTGCTCAACAACAACCAGAACCCAATTATTTGTAGATCTGTGTTATTATTTAATTAATTTGTTGGTTTCTCAGATCATCTATCACAGTTCAAATTTAAGTTGACTCACTCTAGCTACACCAATGAACCAAATATTACCATTTGAATAAACAATTACACATACTTAACACAAATAATTAATTAATAGTTTGATTTTAGAACAATAAGGACAAAACAACTTTCCTTATAGGTACATGCGCAGTTTTTTGTATTATTTATTTTTTTCAAGTATGTTCATAGATCAGCCTATAAAATTGATGTTGTGCGTTAGGATTCTCCTATACTTTAGAGCTTCCTTGAGGAATAGGAATAACTTGTTCATGTCCGCTGCATTCAAGAATCCGATCGCTTCACGATGTTCAAAAATCGCTTTCCCAAATACCTATGACGGAACTCGGCCATTATGGGACATTTGCAGAAAAAATTGGAATGAAGTCTCAAATTGAACATCGAACAAAGTGCTCTTTGTCTTCCAACATTCCACTTCCATGGAAGTATTCAGACCAAGTTGCTCACATCTAGCTTTCGCCAACTGCCAGGATCTTCAGTTCCTGCTTCTTCTTCTTGATGGGCTTATTCCAATTGAGTTTGGAGTCGAGAGTCATCCCCAGGTATATGTCGGTGTTACATCATTTGAGTCCACTTGTCCACTTGACAACCTCATTAGTAGACGACTGCAGTTTGCGAGTTGTGGTTTCTACATCTTCTCCAACAGAGAGAATTGCCGTCTCATCTGCAAAACTCGCAACATTTGTGTCTTCTTGTTCTGGCAGGTCCCGCGTGTACAATATTTACTGCGATTTGAAACCAGAACCAGCTCACGATGATGCCCTAGAAACACTTTGAAAATTGACCAATTTCTCGAAGTTATGTAAAGATATGCATGTTTACCAAATATCCACATACACGTGTATGTATATACATTAAAATTTTTTGAAGGCGGTATGTAACGATTTGAGTAGGTTTTAGGTGTTTTCATCGTCAGCAGGTTCACATTAGAGAGACAATTGCGCGATGTTGGCTGGGGGTTCAATCCTTGTTGTGGTACGTTCGGACCTATGAACCGATTTCCAATCTGAAATTTCGATTAGGATCTTCCTCAGAATAACTTGGACCTCGAAAACCCGCTTCTATCTATTTAACGAGCATAACGACTAAGAATGATTAAAAATTAGAACATGTCTGCTGACTGAATTCCTGATCCCATGAAATATCCTGATCCCTTGAGGATCCTGATCCTTCAAGGAGTGTGACACCGGGGAAATGGCAATCTCGAATTCGACCGATATTTCTAACGGAATGACACACACACACACACACACACATATATATATATATATATATATTTTTTGTCCCCAAGACACGAACAAAAACATCATACCATGCGTCTTTTAACGTTGGAGACGCGGCCGGAAGAGTGAACACCTTATAATTCGTTATTCGAGTCTTTGTTGAGGGAGGCAAAAGAAAAATAAAAGTGATAAAGATAGTATGCAAGGGATCAAAACTCGAAGAAGGAGCGAGGACAGAGACTCCTTTAGATAATTTAGCCCTTGATTATTTAGTAACCATAGCGACACTTGGTAGGGTGAGAGCCGGAAGCCTTGTGGGGTGAGGAAAGCGAACAAAAAAAAGTGGTCGATAACTCTTTACCCCCAGAGCTCAGGCTGGTTCCTCAACATTAGCATTCATTTTAAATAAGGAGACCCCTAACTCCAGCCTTGAACTGAAGGGAAAAAAACTCGTAGCGCGTACAAGCCCGTTGTAACGCTAAAACGTGAATAATTATCTTTGTAATCGCACGAGAAATACGTCGACAATTTGACGTATTCCGTTTCAAGGCTCGTCAATTTACCTTGAAAAAAAAAAAAAAAGTGTTCAAACCTCTTTATCAGGGTTGTCAACATTGTCACTATGAACATGGGAGTAGATGAGAGAAGTGGAAATGCAATTTTGTTTAAAAAGGAAGCTAATTTTCTCGGTCCAGAATTATTAAAACTCAAATTTCCGAATTAAAAAAAAATACCAAAATCCATTTCAGACCATCCAGAATTCATTGCCAACATACACAAAAATTCATGCATACATATATTTATATGTAGTTGTAATGGATTTCCGTCCGGTTTTCGACCGTAGTATCTATATGGTGTGAGATATTTGGTTTCGAGGTTCGGTCAATGAGACCTCTTCTACCTAGATACCTACACATCCACAATTCCCCAACAAAATCAGTTGTGCGCTGTTCATGAACCGGGCATCACCTCCATGTCCTGATTCCGTACGACAGAATTGTAAGTAACTTCCAAAAGTATTTCCATAGTAAATCATTTTCAATCACATCCCCATAAACCTTTGTAATGCTTTTATCATATTCATAACTTCTATCATATTTCCATAGTAAATCATTTTCAATCACATCCCCATAAACCTTTGTAAAATTTGCCATACTGTTGTTACAGCCCTGAAGATGGCTGAATAAACGGCCGAAACGTCGGAACCAAAAATTGTTCTCATTGACCGAACCTCGAAACCAAATATCTAACACCATATTTATATGTGTCACTCCAGATGATAACTCTCGTTACAATTGAGATAAAAAGTTCAAATTTGCACAAAAAATCATTCTTGGCAATAAAAAAAAAGAGGGATTTAGGGGAGTTTTAAGGAGTGAAAAATTACCCATAAATTCCCAAATGAAACAGTTTGTCAAGTGACACCTCTCATTAAAGATTTTTTAACGCTGATGACGATGGTGAAGTGAGACTTGCGATATTTTAAACTATTTTAAATATTTTAAACTATAAACTATTTTAAAATATTTTAAACGATATTGCGATATTTTCAAACTGGAGCACTTTAAACGTGAAGAAACGTGGTTGTTACTTGACATGTTCTTCACGGTTCTTCTGCTCTAAACTGATATGGGAATGAGATGTCGCAATTCTGATTTCACCATCGTGTACAGCGTTGAAAAATCTATAAACTGAGGTGTTACTCGGCAAAAAAGGAGACAATATTTGTTATAAAACAAGTAAAATGGAGACATCTCGTATATAACTAACTTTACAGACGATTTTCGTGTTCCTTGGGTATTTTCGAAAAACGTCACTACAGTTATTCGTTTCGCGTGAAATGGAGTCGAACCATGCCAATTTTGAATTTGGTGTCTGTAAGTTTGTCCTTTAATCACGCAAAAATGGCTCAATGGATCGAACCCTTCTCCCGTATTTAAATGTTTCTGAGACCGTGGAAGGACGTGGGGGGGGGGGGTTCACTTCCGGATCCGATACATAGGGGTGGGGGTTTACACACCCCGAGTTCTGCCCGTCAGCGACAGCTAGTTCACAATTTGGTCGTTTTGGTTTTCAAATGGTAGGTAAGTTTTCCCTGTTTTCAACAGCGCGAACTGTAGTGAGTCTCCCCGTAAAAGGCAGTTTTGCCTTAAATGGGAAAATAGAAGTTATTTTCTACACTTCGAGTTGTCTCAACACCGAACTAGTTCGTTCTGTAAGAAATTTGATCGAGTACACAACAAATATGTTCCTCTGGGGGATCATAGTGTTCAAAGCAGTGGGCAGGAGCAGTTTGTGTTATGCGGCGCAGGTATGAGTAATAGGTAGAAATGCTGTTGAAATTTTTCATTAAGAGATTCTTCTCTTTGCCTAAGAATACTGCTGACTACGAGTATATGGTTTACATGGAGAGTAGAGTAGAACAGCAGGTGTTCGCCTTATACCAGTAACCCCTGTGTGAGTTTTTTTTTTAAATTTATCTATTTGGCTTTGCTCAAGCATACAGCTGTTACAGCTACATTTAAGTTTACATGGTTATAAATTTAAAAATGAATATATCTGTTACATCAGCACTTAGATTTTGAGATGGTAAAATAAATTATGATTTTGAGTTGATGAAAATAAATGCTTATATTTTAATATTCGTTACTCTTAAAAAATTATTTACACTCTTATACACTGTAGGATGGTTACTCCCAATGATTGTATCCAGATCAAATTCTTCGTCGATCAAATCCTCTCTAGGACCAGAATACTCGGGGCAGTCTTATAACAAATCGTCGCCACCACAGTAATTACGCATATCTCATTTTGGATCATTTTCCAGGAGAGCTGATTTTACGCTTTTCAATGATTTCCTTAGCTGTTACAGCTTCTTTGTTATTAATATTCATGTTTATCATTTCTTTCGGGCTAAAAGTTACCGAAAATCAAGGGTTAATTGCCGAAAATCTATTTATTGAAAAATTTAATGAGATGTGCGCAATTCGCCTGTCAACATGGTGAGATGTGTGGAGTTCACATATTAAATACGATGAGTTTGGTGAAGTTCACAACAGTTGTGAACTCCACCCAACTCATCGTAATATATGTGAACTCCATAGTTACTATGTATAATTTTGGCCACCTTTTTCAATTTTAATTCAATTAATTCTTATTTTTTTAAAATATTTCGTAATCAAATTCTCAAATCTAGAAGGGAAAGTTTACTACTTAGGAAACCTCACATTTAAATTTACCTACACCAAACAATAAAGGACGGGGGAGTTTTTCTTCTATTTTGATCTTGGCTTTGAACAGAATTCTGGGTTTATTCTCGCATTTCATAAATATGTTGCGAAGGCGATTCAATGGTTTGAGTGCAAACACTCTCAGTTTTCCATCTTCGTGATCGTCTCGTGATCTCGTGATCTTAGTGAAACTCTTTTCGATTTCATCGCATTTTCCACTGAAATGTTGCAAATGTGCCATCCTCGATTGTAGAACCTGTCGGGGATATTTTGGGGGAGAAAACAGTGCGCTTCACCACAAACTGTCGGTTGCACCTTATCAGCGTCTTGCTGACATTATGCTCCACTGGTCTGCTGTTACTATCACACAGTTGCTCAACTTCAGGGAGCCTTGATTTACTATCAAACATCTGAGGCTTCACGAACCATTGATACGAGTATTGCATTGGGAAGTTGCATGTCATTTTCTTGACTAGAAAGAATAGATGGTGGACCCACTTTACGCTCTTCCGGGTGCTTTCCTCTGGCTTTGTAAAGCAGGGTTAATCTTGGTACCCCATATTTACGAACATCACCCACTACACTCATCCCCTTTCGAACGTCATTAAGGGATCTTTGCATGTTATCTTCTGAAGCAGCCGATGAAGCCGTAGGAAATACTCGAGAAAATAAATAAAGGAGGGTAGCTGATGTTCCAATAGCTGACATGTGTTGATCCAGTACCTGACGCCCCCTGTCAGGCACTGAAAAATGAAATCTGCGTTGAAAATCACGTTTATTGGCATACCCGGTGGAGCTACTAAGAATGTTAAAATAAGAAATAGGAAGGTTTGAAGAAAACGGTCGGATGTACCAGTTTCTGACGGGGCCTGTCAACTACTAGATAAATGCCGACTTCATGTACCAGTGCCTGACATCCCTTAAATCCTCCAAGTAAATTGAGAAACCAAGGTTACAACGCATGGAATACAATATATCCTACACCCTGGTGTTGGAACAAAGAATATCCGTGAACAGCTAAGAAGAAAAACTTACTCCTGAGTCCTTGTCCAATATGGCAACACAGGTGGCACTACTCACCGACTAGAACGAACAACACAGGTGGCACTACCCTCCGAGTAGAACGAGCTACCCGAACAATTTGTATTGTTAGGCACTATTAACGCCCAAATTGAAGCAGGCAACGCCACCAAACGACAACGGAATGCCAACCGAAGCCGCTAATTTTTAAAATAGTGATTTTCGGGAGCTTGGATCCTTATTATTTCAGTTTTTTGATGAATCTGTCAGCAACTGGAGCAGTGTCAGCAACTGGTACAATTACCATACTCTTCCCGTAAAAAATTTCGATAATTCATTAATGATTTAGCACACAAAGTGCAATGTGTACAAAAGATCTGTCCGAGTTGAACACGAAAAGATTCATGCAAATCCGCACATCTCACTTTTTCTTTCTTGTAATTGCACACATCTAAACGGTGAAACTTTTTATTGGTCAATATTCTCGATTTTATGTTCCAGACAAACTTTGAAATGCTCCTTAACTGAGCAAAATAATCATCTATCAACTAAAATGAACCTCAACTCTAGAAACGTTAAAAATAAACTGGTATTTACGGAAAACCAAAGAATGTGTAGCTGGGCGAATCGCTTGCTCTGATTTTCACTGAGATATGCTCAATTGACAGTCAGCTGTGGGCCTTATGAGATATGCGTTATCATCATCTAATGCATTTTCTCCATTAATGCTCAACTGTAGGGCTTCCACGCTATTTTTAATCGAATCTACGTTCATTTCTACTGTAGGTAGCTATTTCAGCTCGAAATTGCCAAAAAATGAGATATGCGTAATTACTGTGGCGGCGACGAAATGTTCCATTGTTTCTACACAGTGGCCGCGTGATCTCCATTGTGGAGTTTCCGTCTTTCAAATTTTGTGGAGATAATCATTGGTACAGCAAACTCCCGCTCGCAATCTTGTAATATTTTTATAGAAATATTTGTCTGTGGGCTCCTTCACCTCCCTAAACCATGGTGCCTAGTTTGATGGTAGGAAAAGGTTTTTATATCGAACTCCGGTAAGCGTATGATGGTTGGAGAAGGATTGGATCAAGTTCCGGTTCATGAGGTGCTTTATATGCTTTTTTAGATCCGTTGGTGGATAGGTGTGTGGTGCAAGTGGAAGCGGGAGAGTAGTCGATCGTTTGGCTTCTCTGTCTGCTACTTCGTTTCCCATAATTCCTGCATGTCCTCTCGTCCAGCAAAATATTACTCGAGTTCCCCGATTTGTTAGGGTGGCATAGGTTTGTAAAATAGCGGCTTTGGACAATAAGAAACAGTGAAAAATAATATGGCAATTTGTACGCATTTGAGAGAAAAATACATAGATATTTTGATATTTTCAATATCACTCATACAAAAAAAATAAAAAATTCGAGAACGGGAGAATAAGCAATTGTTCAGATAGAATAGAAAAACAAATTAAAATATAAAAAAATTTGTTCAGTATGTAGAAATGTTTCAACTACCACATCAAAAACAACCACATCAACTGCCTACCACATGTAAAATGTCTCGCTGATTCCGAATATCACCTTATTTTGTCGATTTCACTGCTTCCAATCCCCCATTTTCTAAAGCAATCTGGCAAAAATTCTGTGAAAATCTCAGTTTTTCGTCATTTTTTTCTGCGCATTTCTTCTGATAACAATTTAATAATGCCTGGAAAAAGGCTTTTGCTCCTGTATTTTGTGAGGTCATCCCTCCGCAACGCATAAGACGAACCGCGCCTTTTTTGGCCTGAAGACCGGAGATGCGATTCTTTATGCCAGACACTGCAAAATTGACAAAATCACGACCTTCGATGAAACCAAGTTCAACCAACAGCTCATCCTATCCATATGCTTTGGAATCAATACACGCTGTTTATGGGCAGACCAACCAAATAAATACCTATTGGGAGCTCACTTCCATTTGATAGATTAGAGAAAGGAGAACTAGGTACTCGTATTTTGAACCTCGAAAAAGAGCTTGTAGTAGTATGGAAAACCTGCAAACGAAAATGTTCGGCAAAGGTTGTATTGTTTTTATTTACATGTTTTGAAAACAGATTTTGGGTCTTCAATGCTGATTTACGTCAATGCAGTAATTACTGCAGCACCCTCCAAAGAGACCTTCCTCGCCCGGATCACCAGAGTAAACGTAGTTTTAGAGAAAATGGGGGTAGGGGCAGTAGAAACGAAAAAAGTAGATGATATTCGGAGTCAGCGATCAATTTTCGGATATATTTTACATAAGTTAGGCACCTTTGGAAGGCGTTTGAGTTGGATTGAGTTATAACTAAAAAGCGAATGCAGACGCTGCGAGGGAGCAGGCTCCCCCCCCCCCCCCCATTTCTTCTTCAAAAAATATGATCACCATGACTTTTTTTATCTGAAACAAAACCGCACCGATGGATCGCACTTATCGCGAAGAGGGTTCAAAGTTATTCGCTAACGTTAGCACATTCTTCTGCGTCTTTCGAAATATATAAATACGCAACTTCATCACTTCACTTTGAACAACTTGCCGATAATATTTGACTCCAAAAGGTTGATTGTGGTTCATTGCGCTCGAATGAAAAGAAATGAAAAAAAAAAAAAAAAAGTTTTTTCAAAAATAAACTGTATAAGTATAAACATCTTCAAATAACCCTGTCTGAAATTAATCCCCTAAAAGTTGGCAGTAGGGAGATACATGAATCACTCTTCAATGTTGTTCATAAACACGACGTAATAAACGCAACGTATAAACGCTACGTAATAGTTACTATGATACAAAAATCCAGTCATGCAGCATGGCTATAAGGGCGAATTTTCGAAGAAATAATTGGTTTTATTTAAAATGTCTCCATTAAAGAATTATGTCCATGAAGAACATCTCAATTACCAACCACGTTTCTCCATCTTCAAAGCGCTCCAGTTTGAAATGGAATGAGATATCGCAATTCTGAGTCCATCATCGTGTTCGGCATAAAAAAACCCTTTAAAATGAGGTGTCACTTGTCAGAATGTTTCATTTCATTTTGGGAATTTAGGAGGAATTTTTCCCCCCTACAAATCCCTAACCCCCTCCCCCCCCCCGTATAGTGACCTGATTCTGCCCATCTACGAACTTAGCCTTTCGATTGCTGGTGACAGCTGGTGACAGTTCCACAAGGCTTATCAGCATTAGGGCCCTCCAAGCTATGAGATGGATGAGAACCTGAGTCGACGTTTTGCCCAAAGTACGAGTATTTGCAGAGTCCACTGTGAGATGCTCGATCTGAACGCCAAGCCGTGGATTTCTGATTGGATTTTTACCTGCCCTCTCCGTAATTGCTTCATTTTTTGGCCGGTGCCATATTTTGAAAACAGAGAACAGTTTGTCCCTCTAGAAGAGTTGGGGTGGTTGGGGGGGGGGGGGGGGGTATCGTGGGTGTTTTGCCAGTTACTTATTTCAGCGATCTCAGTATGTCCAAGACGGAGTACATGCTAAATCGGTGGAGGTAGTGTCCCCATTAGTGGCAATCCAACAATCCTTTCCTGCGCTCCAGGGATGCCTGTGGCTGTGAACAACTTGGACAGGTTTACTTACCTTGGTGTTTATTCTTACCTTATTTGTACTGTATTTATAAATACCTTGGGGGTTGTACCGCTACTCCAGACTCCGTCAATTCATATACCTGCTCAACCATGTTGAATCCTTCCTATAGAAAGCTTAAAAGTAGTGTACTTGTCACTCGTGCAGTCGTCTCTCCAGTATGGTGCATTAGTGTGAGGAGTATTTCTGAGCCATAAGCGTAAATTTGTCGTTCTATAGACGGCAATCTTAAAGGTCTTGGAAAGCAGAATCGATATCCTAGCGAGCTCCACATCCGGGATGCCAAGTTATTTACACTGGGACAACTGTGTTTAAAAGGATTAGTCCTCTTCTATTACTAAAATCCACCAATTGCCTCTAGCCCTATCTAATATTTCTTCTGTTAGTACTTGATATACAACTCAGTTTATAATTCCTTGCCAACTGAAGCGCGCTAATTTAACGCGCTCTGCCTACAAGAGGATTTTATTTACCAGGCTATTTAATTTGGGCCTGCGAATGCGGACGCCTTTCTCCGAACCATCTATGTGTAATGTTCTCAAAATATTGTTCACTTATTTTATTTATGTGGCTGGAGGAAGCCAAAATATAACAATTAATTATATTATAATAAGTCATGTAGTGTAATGTAATGTATTGTAGTGTAATGTGTTAATGTAGCAACTCTAACGATATTTATTTTGTCTTTTGATTTCAATACACTTTTCTTCTTCTTCTTTTTACTTCAGTATCTGAGCGGTAAGAAGAGCGGTGGGGGGGGGGGGGGAGGGTTCGTCGTGAAGGCGGACTTTGAAACAGCGCTACTTCGTTATTGTCCTAAATTTTCCTTGTGACAAAAAATATTCCTGACAGCCGCTAGGGGCTGTACAGAGCAAAATATGCTGAAAACTGTGTTTTCCCTTACAAAAGCGTCAACACCAATTTTAGGTTTAGGGACATGGTGCATATTCTTGATCACCGTTGAATTTCTTACAATTTAGGCTCATAAAATAATATTTATAATAATAATATTGCCCATCAAATCCGTCAGTTTGCCCTATGTGTTGAGGCAGCGGGTAGCTTTAGTAACACGATGACAACATCCGTGATTGGAGAATTCCGAGTGAGCAATAGTATTCACACCGCAGCTTGACGCTCTGACAAGATTTTGAAGAGAGGCATCTTTTATACTATCACCTTCTTCTACTCATTGTTTAATACGTCATACTTGTCCTTACGACGCACAGTGGTGGAAAATGGTCATTTTTGTTCAAAAACCTGTAAATAGAATGATCTATTTGCCACCACTTTGTCAAAAAACCACTGGAACTAGTTGAGGAGAGGTAAAAATGAACAATCACATCAAAAAGACAGGTCTTCTAAATAGTTTATTTTGGTTGCTTACATTGAAATTGAAAATTGCTGTGAATTGATTAATCAAATTTGAATTTAAAAAAAGATTACTCTAAACAAGAAAAGAAATTATATTAGAGCAAAACATAATTATTTCTTTTCTGAAAAATAATTTCGAGCTTCTTTCCGAGTAAACCTTGAACACATACGGCGGAGTGAAACTCACTGACTGTCATCTCCAGTACGTGTACTTCACGATAAAACCAGTTTCATAAAGAATTTTTTCCGGCTCCAACAAAAATTATCAAAACAATTGTCCTTAACAATTCTACTACGATTGCCCTTCATTCCAGGAAGCAGGGAAAAAATTTATAAGCCTCCAAAACGTTCTATTTAGATGTACAAAGGAAGTGCATAAGCCCTGAAAACAGGTTTATTTCGCTCAGAAAATACAAACACCTCCAACAACATCGACATGAAATAAGGCAATTTCAAGTTTTTCAGCTTCCATTAGGTTTCAAGGTCTATATTTTTTTTCTACACTTGATGGTTCGGTTAAATAAGTCGGATCACTCATCTACAGGTATTTGAGAGTCGAAAACTAATTTTAGAATATTAAATTTCGAACTTTCATTTTTGGGGTTTTGGGGGTTTTGTAGCTGTGCGACGCCGTGTGACGTAGATCGCAGGGAACCATCGTCAACACCGTCACTATCCTACGACCTTGTTTACGCCTCACTCATTCAATCATAAAACTTTACTTTTGTCTATTAGTGGACGTCCAATTCGATATCCCTGGAATTCCAAGAGTTGTGTTCGATTCTAGTGAACCGTGTGCTGAAGAATGTCGTCTGTGAAATAACTCATTTTTCCACATTTTTCAGCTTTGTCTGTTTGGAGGGTTGTAAGAGGCGGTAAGAAACGAAGGAGTTTTTCCGAGCTTTCGGCTTTAATAAGCCATCTTCAGGGCTGCAACATATATTGACATCTGTTATAGGTTTGACCGTCTCCTTACCGCCTCCTACAACCCTCCAAACAGACAAAGGTTTTTCAACCAAAGGAGATAATGAACAATACAGCAAATTTTTCAGGAGAGACAAAAAACTGTTTACGAAACTTACGTCGTCTTCCATGCTGAGTCGTTGCCTTGCCACAACTGCACTGTGAAATAGCTGACATATAGCATATTGGTTTTCAAATTGAATTATAGCCTGCTGGCAAGACTGTCAACAACTTCCCAAGGGGTCGTTTTTTCGAGAAACTGACTTCTCCAGTCGATCCGGCGCGAAAATTTGAATGAGGAATGATGCCTAACTCATTTTGGCGAAATATTGATATACATGTTGCTGTTTCATATGATACACATATACGAGTACCACATTGCTGTATCACCCACGATGTGTGAATAATCTCAAGAATCTCTGAATTGTAGTAGAAAAAACGCTATTGTGCTCCCCGCAAGTTACAAACCTGTGTAATTTCGTGTTTAGGAGCTCATTGACACGTGTGGCAGTCTATTTCCCGGTTCAGTCGAGGAAGCAGTTGGTGCAATCGCTGGTGCTCCTCATTTTGGATTACGCCCCTGCAGCACTATGCGGCCTTAAAAGTGAAGACTTTGCCCAGCTACAAAACCCCCCAAACGCCCTAATTTGATTTGTATTGAAAATAAAGTTGGATGAACATGAGACTCCACACTACAAAAAGTTATGTTAACTAAAAATTGCAACGAGCTGTGATGGTATTCAAAATTTCGAAAGGTGAGAGGCGAGGCTGCCTATTTAGAGTTGTGGTCCGTGTCAAACCACAACACTAGGAATCAATATCGGCTGCTACAAATCCCAATCCACCGCACAGCAGGTCTTGTGTTATACAGGGAACCAAAATATTCAATGAATTTGTGGAGATGATCGATTTTAAAAACGGAAGCTATTACGAGTAGATGCAAGATGAAAAACTGGATGCATTGGAGTCTATGGAAACAATATGATTCACCATTTAGGCGTCTCTGTAATTGGTATAAGGCCCGTATTGTAGTACCCTTTTGATTGGCTTATTCCTGTAACTGGTCGTTTCCTCCATAGCCAATCCAGAAGGCAGTTGTCACGTTTCCAGCGAGTTACCTTTCACTTTGTTCTTAGCCAATCGGAAGACCCCCTTTTGAACTCAATAATATAAATACAGCTTTATTTTCAACTTTTATGAGCTCCTCATTCTGTGTTGTACTGGTAATGGTGTAATAGCCAAACCGGTCTACAGTGTATTGTTGATTATTTTTGTGGAAATGAACTACCTATTTTGTCTTCGGGCCTCGTCTTTTATTTCCGAAAGGAATACTACAGGTATTACTCACAAGAAAGGAATATTACACGTATTACCCACAAAAAATTAATACTACAGATATTACCCACAAGAAAGGAATACTACTGGTATTAGCCACGAAAAAGGAATAATATTGCTATTACCCACAAGAAAGGAATACTACTGGTATTAGCCACGAAAAAGGAGTACTACTGGTATAACCCACAAGAAAGGAATACTATAGCAATTTCCCATAAGAAAGGAATACTATAGTTATTACCCACAAGAAAGGAATATTACACGTATTACCCACAAAAAATTAATACTACAGATATTACCCACAAGAAAGGAATACTACTGGTAGTAGCCACGAAAAAGGAATAATATTGTTATTACCCACAAGAAAGGAATACTATAGCTATTATTCACAAGTTAGGAATACTTACTACATGTATTTTCCACAAAAAAGGAGTACTACTGGTATAACCCACAAGAAAGGAATACTATAGCAATTTCCCATAAGAAAGGAATACTATAGCTATTACCCACAAGAAAGGAATACTATGGGTATGACCCACAAACAAGGAATACTAGTCATAACCCACAAGAAAAGAATACTACACGTGTTACCCCCAAAAAAGGAGCCCTACTGGTATAACCCACAAGAAAGGAATACTATAGCAATTACCCATAAGGAAGGAATATTATAGCTATTACCCACCAGAAAGGAATACTATGGGTATAACCCACAAACCAGGAATACTATAGTTATTACCTACAAGATAGGAATACTACAGGTATTACCCACGAAAAAGGAATACTACTGGTATTAACCATGAAAAAGGAATAATATTGCTATTGACCACAAGAAAGGTATCATCTTGTATGTCTTGACCAATGAGAAATCTTCCATTCTACGCCCCAAAGAGGTCAATTTGACTTGAAAATGCTCTAATTCAACGTTCGGTGGAATTCATCCCGTTCAAGTCGCCAACGAATAAAATAAAATGTCCCTCGAACCCTTCAAATAGTTGAGAAGATCGAAAATGACTCGGAGGAGGCTGCGAAGGGAGAAGCCCCCGTTTCCAGGTAAAACCTTCTCGAAAGACGAATATTTGGAGAAAAACGGTCGGTTTCGCCAACGTGCATATGTTGTCCAACCCGGAAAAAATGAAAAGGGAGGCTGGAGATAGAAAGGGAAGGTTTCGAAATGAAGAGAAAAAAAAATGAAGAAAAAAACAGCGAGACAGGGAAAAGAGCCGCCCCCTCACGGAAAGGTTTTTGGGGTGAATTCGAACACAAAAAACACGGTAGGAGGGCCGTAGGGGTTGTACGGGACGGAACGAGAGGTAGAGATCATCTGAGCAGAGAGAAAAACCTTTTATTCAGGCATACAAATTGGCACAATAGTTTTGGTAGAACAACAACGACTTATAGAAAAATATACAAGGATGAACTACGAAATATCAGTCTTCAATGTTGAGGTTGCAGTAGTGGTATTGTCAACAATAATTAAGAACAAACTACAACACTACATTCATCAGATCACACTTAGTAACGATTAATACAAGATAAGGTACATTTCTATTCCCGCTGGCGCGGCGTTGCCGTATCATCCGATTATTTTATCTGAAAACTACTCGTATTTCAATAGGATTTCAGTTCCTTCATTTCAAATGATTACTCACAACTCAGTTCATATTGACTATTGCACGTCTTGGACGAGTGCAAGTTGAGCAGATTCTGATACGTTTTATGCTTTTACGCTTGACCTTGATGATGATGATACCAAAATAAGTCTTTCGCCCTTCAAGCAATCTTATAAAATATATGAGTCCATCTTACTTTAAATTTGTTTACCTTAATAACAAATATAGATTGGATCAAGCTCGATAAGGATCTGATTGAATGTTACCAAAACCCACTTATAAAAGTACTAAACGTACTATCACATTTTTCAATATAATATAACGACAATGTTTCTTCTTCAAATTACAATCTTATGCCAACTTGAAAAACCTTAACTGCTACTTTGGTAAAGACAAACATACCGGCATGCGGGGGATAAAAAGAGTTGGCGCAACCAATTCAACTGTGCGCGGCTTCGGAGAGTGACGCAAATATCTGAATCCTGGCGACGTATCGAGAACGTCACATGTTCACGTATCTGTTCTTAAGGTGAGCGAAACCGTGACGAACCGTTCAAAACTCGTTAACTATTGGAACACGGTGAGATGTGTAGTCTGAATTTCTGGGCGAACGAAAGTGAGTGCGATGATGGGTAATAAGGGGGAGGAAATGGGGTGTTTCAGGGGGGAAATTGAACAAATTGCCAAAGAATAGCAATAATCCACTAATTATGAGTTGGGATGGTGATTCTAGACTGGAGCAGCCCATTTGTATAAGGTGACCAATTTCCACCAACTTCACGGGGGAAGGGAGTGGGGAGATTTAGGGGGGAGATTTAGGGGGGAAATCAACTAAATGGCAAAAGAATACCAATAATCCACTAATTATGAATTGAGATGGTGATTCTAGATTGGAACAGCTCATTTTTATAAGGTGAGAAATTCTTAACTACTTCAAGGAGGGAGTGGTATGTTTCAGGAAGAAATTAATCAGTTTGCAAAAGAATACCAATAATCCATTAATTATGAGTTGGGATGGTGATTGTGGATTGGAACAGCCCATTTTTATAAGGTGACCGATTTCCACCAATTACAGGGGGGAAGGGAGTGGGGAGTTTCAGGTGGAAATTAACAAAATTGCAAAAAATACTACCAAACAGCTCGTATAAATCGATCACTGGTGGTGAGGGTTGGAAACCATGTTTACAAGATTAGCGCAGTCGCAAACAGACATGGACCATTGCAGAGTGAGCAACGCGAGCAACTGATCAAAACTAACGATAACAATGAAAATAAATGTGATATTGATCCCAAATTTGGACAAAAACTGGTATTTAAAATGTATGTTTGAACCATTACAAAAAAAATCCCCAGGGTATCTCAAATTTTAAATTGAATTCTATTATTTAAATCTTACTGCTGTTTAGTTATTGGGAAGCAAATGCGCTCAGTTGTTCACGGCGGGAGCTGTGTTTACGAGCTCTGATTTTCCAAAACCTGCAAGTTTTTGCTGCTAAATGAGGTCGAGTCTGTTTCTTAAGGAAATATTTTACGTTGGAATCAGTGAGGCAGAATGGGGCAAAAAATAGTTTCAGAGCTCAACGAAAAAAAAATAAATAAATAAATAAATAAATAAATTTCAAAAAGATTTCATACGAACCTTAAACCTGATGGCTAGTCCAAAATTCATAAAATGTCCCAAAAATCACGCGATAATTAGCAGTGAAGCCAGAATTTAAAAAAAAAGTTGCCCCTTGTTTTGAACAGTTCTTTACGGGTTTTGCTCACTCTGTAGCAGCTACTGGTGGAACGCGACGCCCACTGAATTCGTACTAATTGTCAAGTAACGCGGGCGACGATAGTCATTTTTTGATATTGGGCCGAGCAGCAGTTGAACGCTCCGTTCACGTTAACGTCACTTTTCTAAATGTACGCGTTCTCGAGTTGCGCACGTCGAAGAAATGGCTGCGGAAACTGTTTGAAATGACGGAGGAGAAGAAAAACCTCCGGCACTTCACAAATAATTTTACACGACGAATATGAAAAAAAATTAATAAATAAATAAAATAAAATAAAATAAAAAAACAACGAATTTGGTGATCCACACTCACACGTATGAAAGTTCAATAACAAGTGTTTCCAATACAAAGTTATTTGTGAACATCCAACATAAAGCGCTATCATCAACATCCTCGGAACACTTAAGGGAAGTGGTAATTACACAGATGATGAGAAGGACCAACAAGTGGGATGAAGTCCGACGACACATTTCAATGGTAATAATCCGCTGTGTCACAACAAATTGAAATAAATAGGACAAAACAAGCGCAACAACAGCGCGGTGCGTTATCCAGCACGCGCTTTTCAAACTTAAAAAATACCCTAATCGTAAGATTGGAATGTAAAGATGCGTCACAAAACGAACGTCATCGTAAACCACGCAAACGTCAACTATCAATATGAAATACACCAACACAATATTTTTGGAGAAATGGTACTGGTCTGAGAGGTCGATTTGATGATCGCAAATCATCAACACACTAGTGAAAGTCTAAATAGTATCGAACATCATTT
This sequence comes from Stenodema calcarata, assembly GCA_963920205.1. Taxonomy (NCBI): domain Eukaryota; kingdom Metazoa; phylum Arthropoda; class Insecta; order Hemiptera; family Miridae; genus Stenodema; species Stenodema calcarata. Next base: position 25,556,290 of record OY986048.1, read on the forward strand.
ACGACTGTTTTCGGAAAATTATGAAACGATTGTTGACATTTCAATTCTGAAGGGTTCAAAATGGTGTTACAGGTTGGGAAACTTGACGTACTTTGATTATTGCTGTAGCCAACGTTATTTCGTTGCTAATTGATTCGTTACTTCTCCCCTTTCGGTGATATGTTTATCCAAGGAATATCTTGCAGTCGGTTTTATTTTATTTTATGACGTACAAATTATTGTTAATTTGGAGTATGTTGGATTCGTGAGGCGTTGGTCGAAGTTACGTCGAAATATTGTGAATTCATATTGAACTCTTGTCAATACGTTCGACGTACAAATCCGAAAATTCGGAAATACACGTGGATTGCTGAGCAACAATGGATTCGGACGACCAACGACTCAGGCACCCAACAAGTTTTGTATGCTATGACAAAAGGAATCTTAGGTTCCAAAACAAAAGAAAAAAAAAAAAAAAAAACGAGAGCAACATGTTTGGCAGTGATGGGAGAGGAAGATGAATGATATTGTTTACATGAAAAATCAAATGTTATTAGCAGTTGAAAATACAGCCGAGAAAAAACTACAGGTCGATGAGAAAAAGCAAAGCCCGTTCAGTCCATATGATACAAACCTAAATAGGTTAACACACTAAGAAATTTCAATCAAGTCTTTTATTTGTTAACGCCGCGCCAAAAAATTCTGAACACAAGACCCTGTTAGTAATATCTACATAATATTTTCATCACTCCTTGATGATGATACTCATAAGCTATTCCCGAAAATGGCCCCATCTTAACATCTAGACACCTACAAATGTCGGACTCGTTTATCAAATGAACAGCCTATACTTAATCAAAGCCAATAATATTTCCAAAAATTCAAAACATCAAGTTTAGAATGTCAATTTACACAGTATGACTGGAGCTTTACAACATGGCATGAATGTACCCCATGGTTACATTCGGAGAAGACACAAAATTAGTTTGAAAATGAATAACAAGATTGATAGACTGATGAAGTTGTACTGACATGTGTGCTAACTAACCTGATATTTTGGTGATGTATCACAGACTAGGTACCGATATGAACAGTGCAAGTGTACAAAATCAAATATGAGAGACGTATTCAAGTTGAAATGTAGAGTGGGGCAAGATGGTTGGGCACATACTCGTACTTACGTCGCGTGATTATGGTCATTTGACTGATCAATCGAACAAGAGTTACCACGATACAGAAGGTCTGGTGATAAGAATTACCACTATAGAGAAGGTATTGTGATGAGAGTCACCACAATACAGAAGGTCTTGTGATGGGAGTTAGCACAAGACAGAAGGTCTTGTGATGGAGATTAACACGCGACAGGAGGTGTTGTGATGGGAGTTACCACGATACAGAAGGTCTTGTGATGGGAGATACCACAATACACAAGGTCTTGTGATGGGAGATACCACAATACACAAGGTCTTGTGATGGGAGTTACCACGATACAGAAGGTCTCGTGATAAGAGTTACCATAATACCGAAGGGTTTTAGATGAGAGTCACCACAATACAGAAGGTCTTGTGATGGGAGTTAGCACAAGACAGAAGGTCTTGTGATGAGGGTCACCACGATACGGGAAGTCTTGTGATGGGACTTACCACAAGACAGAAGGTCTTGTGATGGAGATTAACACGCGACAGGAGGTGTTGTGATGGGAGTTACCACGATACAGGAGGTCTTGTGATGGGAGATACCACAATACACAAGGTCTTGTGATGGGAGTTACCACGATACAGAAGGTCTTGTGATAAGAGTTACCATAATACCGAAGGGTTTTAGATGAGAGCCACCACAATACAGAAGGTCTTGTGATGGGAGTTAGCACAAGACAGAAGGTCTTGTGATCAGGGTCACCACGATACGGGAAGTCTTGTGATGGGATTTACCACAAGACAGAAGGTCTTGTGATGGAGATTAACACGCGACAGGAGGTGTTGTGATGGGAGTTACCACGATACAGGAGGTCTTGCGATGGGAGTTACCATGGTACATGGTGGGTTTCGATTTGGTTCATCAGAATTTTGACTGTTTTGTTACCGATATCATCACAATATGATATCGGTTTACACGAATTACTTCGAAACAAAAGGTAGTGTGATGTGTGTTGTCACCTCACGGACAGAAGGGACGACGTTTTTCGACGCTTCGAGTTGAGCAAAGTGCAAAGTACAACCATTCAGCCCCACTCTATCACACGTAATAAAAATGTGACTCAATGAAACGAGTTTCAGTTTTTAAAAATTCTCAAATCATTTACCGTTATGAATCGGTGTGACGAGACAAACAAAACGTATTAGGCGTAAGGTACCTACTGAGTTACCTGTCACTACTTGGAAAGATATTTTTCGTGGACATTGCAGTTGATCAAGGAGGATAGAAAAACTATAACCTAAATCTCTGGATTTTTCATTAAAATATCTTCTATTTTCATTGATAAAATAAAGTTCTCTTTATTGGTTTAAATACGACGAAAGTTGGCACCAATCAAGAATAAGTCCATTGAGAGAAAAATGTACCACATTTTTTTTCATTTAAGATTATGGCAAGACATTTTACGAAGAATAAATTGCATTTAATGTACACCAAACATTTAACACCGTAACATTTCCTCCTTCCTCGCTTAGAGGCGTTCATTTGGATTTGTATAGAAATGACACTAGGTATGTACAATGATCCTTAACAACTACATACCGTACAGTAAAAAAATAATATAAAGTAAATGACTATACCGATAAATCGATAAAATACCCGTAATAGAACAAAACTTGGGGAGAATACTATGACATGTCCTCCCAAGAATCGGACAGTTCGTCTGGCGCACCTTCAGAACTACTGCTGTTGTTGTTATTGTTTTTATAATATTTGTTTTTGATACCTGTCGACATTGAGAGATCTTCAGGCTCAGTCTGTTCAGGGAGGATGGTTGGGAGATACAGACGGGCGGACATGGGCTCTCTAATGACCCTTCGAACTTCTTTGGGTTTCCTGCTCGTCCTCCGCGTCTCCTCTTCTTGCTGGCACTTGTGATGAACTAAATGGTGCCGCCTCCGGAACCTCGTTTGACAGCAACTACATTGGAAAGGTTTTTCCCCTCTGTGTATGAGGGTGTGGGCTTTGAGTTGGTTCGAATCGGAGAATTTTGAGGAGCAGAGCTGACAGGCGTACGGGCGCTCACCGGTGTGGACGCGGAGATGACGTCGGAGATTGGCCACTTGAACGAAGTTCCTGTCGCAGTGAGGGCAATGATAAGGTTTCTCACCTGTGTGGAGTCTGATGTGAGTCTTGAGATGGTGATCTCTCTTGAATCTCTTGTGACAATGAGGACATTCGAAAGGCGCTTCGCCCGTATGGGTTCGCTCGTGGTTCTGAAGAACGTGTTTGTACCCGAACGAGTGGTTGCAGATCATGCACACAAACTGCCTCTCGCGGTTCGCAGTCGCATTATTCCCGGTGTTGGGAGGCGGAGATACGGACTCCTCCTCTTCATTTTTCGCCGTCCGGTTGTTGTTGTTGTGGACTGTTCTGCTCAACGCCATTTGCTCGGCTGACCACTGGAGGAGAGGCCCGTGAAGTGCCCAAGGGCCAAAAGATGACAGCATCTGACCTCCACTCAACAGGCTCATGTGAAACTGATTGGCTCGCTCGTTTTCACTCTTCTCTTCTTTTACTATCTGGCTCCCCAAGCCCTCACCGATCCCAGCAACTGCAACAAACATAAAAAAAAACACCAATGAACTACCACTAATATTTCAGAAATCGAGAAGAATCCAATTGTACGCAAAACAAATTTGAGCTCAGCAGACCGGAGATAAGGGCGGTAGCCCGTATACGTTCAAACCATGCTTTATGTGGTGTGTACCTGTACCGAATCGGAAGGGTCGACGTACCAGCGTGCGAATTTTGTCAAGATCAGGAAGATGACCTGGAGCAAAAATTCATGATTTGCCACAGATTCGATCATGCAAGACGTCGGTTGCTGGATACGTGCGTCCGCTATTTGGTCAACCCGCTGAACTTTCCCGAAATAGTGCATTCTCGGATTTTACAGTGTTTGAAGGAATTTGTTTATTTATCCAAGAAGTAGGAATCAAAATGTAGTTTTATTATGCCTTTTTGTTTTGTAATGTGAAGTAGCAAAATAAAATTACTTCATGGCTATGGCTGCTGGCTAATGCCAAATGAAGAAAAAGAAAGAAAATCCCAGCAACTGCAACAAACATTTAAAAAAAACACCAATGAACTACCGCTAATATTTCAGAAATCGAGAAGAATCCAATTGTACGTTGCAAAACAAAGTTCCAGTCATGCAGCATGACCTAATGAGCGAATTTTCGAAGATACCAACAAACCGTCGGGTCGACCGACGGACACCGGATATTCGGTCACTTGAGGTGCAGGCCAAGATACCAAACCCCACTGTCCTCAGTTGAGGCACCATAACTAACTACTCGATCCACGTTATGATGTTCAACAAATACATGGAGAAAGTTGAAATCTAGGGTTGGAATTCCGAATGACCGAGAACGGAAATGTACGGAAAACTTGTCCAAATATTGTGGACCCGTAGTTCTCAATGATCCACAGCGTGTGTGTCGCATATAAGACCGCCCGAGGTAGTCATAAAAACAAGAAAAGATAGTTTTGAGAAAAACACGGAAATTTTGTAGATCATAGCAAGAGATAAGTAGTACCAAACTCTCCGCAAGTATTCGCCCCACGCAGGCTTTACCCGATTTCTTTCGAAAGTTTCAAACTAGTTTTCTTTAGGGAATTTTCGAAGAAAAGAAAGCTATTGTTCTCGGTCCAACAATTTTAAAACTCGAATTTCCGCAACAGTTGCGTATAAATTTGAATATCCAGACCATCCTGAATTCACTGCCAAAAGACATTAAAAATCATATGTATTACGTATAGCTTACAAAATGAATTCGACCTTTTTCAAAAGGAATTATCCTTTTTTCAATATGAATTCGTCCATTTACAACATGAATTCGTCCTTTTACAAAATTAATTCGCCCTTTTTCAAAACGAATTCGTCCCTTTTCAAAATGAATTCGTCCTTCATATAGAGGGACCAAATCTTGAACAACTTTTGCCGGTGTCCACGTGTGGTGCTAGCGGCTGTATTAGAACGGTGTTTTTGTATAATATTTTTGCCAGATGAATACTTTACACATTTATGCCACACTTTACAGCTGCATCTTCCATACTATATCCTTCCAATTGAGTCACTCATTTCAACTTTTGGTAAGTATGCAAGAGACAATAGTGAACAACTGAAGGATAAGAATGGTTTGGCAATCACGGAACCGAATATAAGGAAGCTCCATTGAGAAGGCAAAAAAAAAAATCAGACAAAAATTTGTTAGAAAACCTGTAAAATTGAGACATTATACATAAAGCCAGTTATTTCTTCGAAAATTCGCTCTTATAGCCATGCTGCATGACTGTATTTCTTTTTTAGTTGCCGGAAGGCGGTGTTTGATTCCCCTGTTATTAAAGTGTGCAGCATCGAGAAGATTTAAACGACGGTGCCAAAATAAGCGTAATTTTCCGGCAATCCGAACCCTTTACCAATTACGATAAACGATCGAATTCCTAGGGTTTGCCCCTCCGTTCCGGCGTCAATCGTGATAATAGTATTACGTATTAATCTACAATAGACGGAAGGGTTGATAGTGATATGTTGTCATTATCGGGGGTGGATGACGATTGGAAGGTTGCATTGTTGGGGGGAGTTGCGTGAAAAACGAACGGACAGAATTGAGTTGGGAAACGGGTTGTGAGTCGTATTAGTGGAGGAACTAACCCTTACGGTTTGCTCAGGTAGAGCTCCCTATTGTGTGATCCATGATTCCCGTGTAATTCTTTACTTTTGCCGACAGAGGTAGCAGACATTTCTGAGAGAAAGGGCAAGTTTAATGGCGTGTGCGGTTATGCGGAGGTGCTACCCTACCCCTTTCAGAACGCCAACCTCCGGGCTCCGACCACTAGAAAAACTCTAAAGGCCCCTTTTTTTTCCCTCGTCCTCGCTCTTCTCGCCAGTATGTCGGTAGGCAAGTTTTTCCGGGGTGGGTTTGTCAACAATACGAGTATTATTTGGCAATGGGGAACGTATCAGTAACCCATTTGGAACATTAGGACCAGGTCAAACCAGAAGTTGAAATGTGACAGTCATCGCAATTATGGACACTTTTGACACAACGAGGACTCGTTTGCAATCAAACGGTCGAACTCAAATCCGAAATTCCTACTCCGGAACCGCTGATTCGATTTGTGATCATCTTACGCCATATTACCATATAGTGGCTAAAGATAAATGAGTGGGGAACATACAGAATGGCACTGCTGCTTTTTAAAATTGTTAATTATAATGGCCTAAACCAGGAGTGCTCAAACGGTCGATCGCGATCGACTGGTCGATCGCGAGTGCTTTTTGGGTAGATCTCGAGAAGAAAAAAATTTTAAGGAAAGGATTGAGATGATTAGCGCAGTAAACGCATTCAAAAGTAAATTGCAACTTATGATAGATCAACTGAAAAGAAAGGATCTGAAACATTTTCCGTCTTTGAAAGCAAGGATTCCTTAGTTGAATTATGATACGTATGAGGCTGAATTATCAAATATTTTGGGACAATTCGAAATGCGTTTTTACGATTGCAGTAAATTGGAAAATATAGCATCATTTATGAGTTATCCTTTCTCATGTAAAAACAATGAGGAATTAGCTACTGAAATAGCAAGTCAGTTTAATATGAACTCATGTTCTGTTGAAAATGAGTTGGTGCAGATTATATCAGATATGCATCTCAAAGCTACAGCATCTGATACAAATTTCTGGTGTTTTATATCTGAAGATAAATATCCGAATGTAAGGCAAAACGCCCTTCAACTGACGGCATTTTTTGGGTCAACTTACTTGTGCGAGTCTGCATTTTCTGAAATGAAGATAATTAAGTCAAAATATCGCAATCGACTAACTGACGATCATATGTCATCATGCTTGCGATTAGCACTCAGTGGTTACGTACCATCTTATGAAAAGTATGCTGAGGACATGCAGTGCCACGCTTCAACATCCAAAGCCACTCCTTAGTTAAGTTTAACACCATATGTAACTCTTTTGTTTTGTAACAACCAATAAGCTCGCAATTTTGAATAACTATGAGTTTTTTCATTGATATTGTAGAGAAGAACCTATCTAAACCTAACCCAAACCTTGACTAAAATAATGTACCTATATTGTGCAGAAAGCTAATATCTATATACGGTACGCCCTACCTAGGTACGTAGGGTGTATGTACGACAACCCTGCATCACACACACTTGCAGTCTCTCAGAGTCGATCGTAAGTAGTCTAAAAATATTGAGGTAGATCGCCAGCAGTTCAAGTTTGAGCACCCCTGGCCTAAACTATTTAAGATTTAATTTTGGATAAGTCATGTCTGAAGTCCACAATGTAGCCACTCGAAATGCTAAAAGCATTAGCTTTAGAATTTTCAAAAAATGACTTAAATTGTAATCAAATTGTACATTTTATAATATAAAAATAATGGAAACGAACGCCTTGTGATCTAGTCACTATAGTAATATTAAATCTATTACAAAATCAATTCATGGTTTTTTTGCATAATATAAATGATTCTAAAGCATAGAACAGACGCGTACAGTCGGTCTTTTCATGTGCAAGCAATCAGAATCTCTAACACTAATTTTGAAATGTTAAAAATTAAGTCGGTTGGTGCTTTTAAGAAAGAGTTCAGACCTAAGCTTTTGGAAATATACAAATAACCATGAATTGATTTTGTAATAGATTTGATATTATTACAATAGATCACAAGGCGGTTGTTTTCCATTGTTTGTATATTATAATATGTACAATTTGATTACACTTTAAGCCATTTTGCACTTTTCCACACTTCTAAAAACATTTTATATTTTGTTACAAATTTGAAGTCGGACGCTAGTATAGATTTGATTTGTAGCGTATTGTGATGTGATGTAAGAGAGGACCTAATGGTTCTAATTGTGTCGCATCGATAAATCAATCAATCAATATATCAATCTCTATCTCGATTGGAATTATGGTTTTCAAACTGATGAAAATTGGCAATCCTCCATATATTGCTAAGCTTTTTGTACATGTACGGTGCACCGTAGCGAGATACACAATAGACTTACACGCAATGCGATAGAAAATAAATTGGAACTCCCTAACCATGAGACAAAAAGTTAAGTGTTAAGTTCTATAACGAGCACCAGGAAATGTTTGAAACGCAAATATCCGTTTAAAATGTTAAAAACACTTTGGTAATCTTTTACTGATATATCTAAGTTCTTCAATCTACAATTAGCAACCTGACTGGACCTAGTTTTAAGTAATGAAGTAATTTACATTTCTGTGCACTATGGAAGAGCGCACCCGAGCGCTAATTTATGTACAGATTTTCCAATAAACAAAGTTCATCATCATCATCATCTTTAGACAGGAGATCATCATCTATACATAAAGTGAAGCGAAAAACACAGTCGTGGACTTGTGTCAGACTGGTACATTCTCCCCAAAATGAATATAGAGACTGGAACTTGATTCACTCACTTACAAACTCTACTTCTAGTTATACAAATTCATGATTCAGTCGTGTATTACACAGCTGAGGTGGTTGTAATCCACGAACCAGTGAAATATGCTGTACAGCTCAACCAGACCGAGACAGGCACTTGATTTTCCTCACTGACTCACTAAGCGCCCGACTGAAATTACCGAATGTCAACTTAAGCTCTAACCTAGGCTTTCTAGAAGGTGAAATTATCACGTCTTGTGGGACTCCATAGTCCTTAGGGCAGCAATTCAGACTGATCTGGGTGAAAAGCCTCTGAGGTATAGTCAGGAGCGAGCTGGTGGACTCATGCAAAACAGGCCACAAAACGTCCAACGATAGATGTTCAAAGTTGGGTGTACTCCCCAACCTCCGTAGAAAATTCAAAATGCGAATGATAAAAGGATGGCAAAAACATTTGAAAGTTAAGCAGCTGGAGAAAACTACAAATCAATGTTCCTGACAGTCTCTGAGGCTAGTAAGACGACCGCTGTTCTGGAAAAAGCAAACCTAGTTACAAAACGATCGTAAGAATGCAAACAGGACAATGCGTAACCAAACGTATCTGCACAGAACTGGAAGAAGCAACAGTGACCCTGATCACATCAAATCCTCGACTGCACCAAATATTTACAAGAGATAGGTATGCGTCATGCTCAACGGCTTACCAGACACCATCCTCAGACCTCCAAACCATCATCCACCATCCTCAGACATCCAAACCATCCTCCAAGCACACGACATTCATAGAAGGTTCTGAGGATGAACCTCCTATGAACCTTCTATGAACCTCCTATGGACCTTCTATGAAGCTCTTTTTACACCTTTTTGTGCCATATCGTCGAGGAATCAGCAACACCACCAAGCTCGTTTTTCACAACTTTTCAGAAGAGAGAAAAACCCGATTTTTTCTCTCTCCTGAAAAGTTGTGAAAAACGAGCTTGGTGGTGTTGCTGATTCCTCGACGATATAGACATTGGTATTTAGGTTACCTACTTACCTACCAATGGCTGTATGGAATGCCAGTGCCAATAAATTTAAAAATATATATATCATGTGTGTTGATCAATGCATGTAAATGCAATGTTTGGACAGATTTTGATACAATTCTCTGTGATCTACTCAGAATCGTAAACGAGATGTGGAGCTCAACTCTTGTTCTGTTGAACCGATTTCAACGCCCGAACGGGCGTCTCCAGATCTTTGCACTAAGAATTCCATAGAAATCAGGGACAGCTTCCGCGCTCGCGTTATGCGACATCCCACAGGACACAATCTCACGGACTGATAATGCGGCTTGAGGCTTCATATGGGCCTCAATTTCGGATTGAAACAATCTCGGTGCGGATATCGAGTGAAAACGCTAAGAGACGGTTTCCTGTGACGACGACAACGATGATGATGTCCAATTTCTGTCTGACTATGGGGTTTTTGTGTTATTCCGAGTCAATAAGAGCGTAGCCCTCGCTCCCTCTCCCGTTTTCTCTCCAGAATCTCGTCTCTTGCTCTCCCCATTTTGTCTTCAGTGATCAATGCAGTCTCCTCCTTCCTCCTGATTGGCTCGCACTCCTAATGACCAGTGGTCGACCATTGCGTCATCCTCACCCTTCGCCAGCCGGCCCTCGTCCACCACTCACCGGGACATGGCCACTACTTTTCTAACCTGACGATCCTCCCCAATCGAAATCCGAAACATAACGAAAAACAATGAACTATTTCTATATAACTCACTGCTCTAAAGACAACACCGCGAGTCCCGTAAGTGTACGAAATAATGAGTTCGTTTCTGATGTTCCTCTCCAAGTGAGGGGGAGTTGGTAACCAGCTCATTGATGGTTTTTTCAGGTTTTCTAACTAAATTCTCATTACTATTGTGATTTATAATCTCGATATATGCTTCCGGTGCACAATCTGTAGGCCTGAACCCAACTGACATCTACATTCGGTCCAGCAAAATTTTCGACCAAAAATATCGTGCAAAATAGTGAATGGTCGGGAGCCCTCGGACTGGCAAAAAAATACGTTGAATGTTTCGAGCAAAAATTTCGTGCAAAATATAGAATGGTCACCTCACCGCGCATTTTCAACTGCACACCTACACAATATTGACGGGCACGCAAGAATTTCAAATTTTCCAAAAAAATGTTGAGAGCCTATTTTTCACACAATATTTCTCATCACACCCTCAATATTTTAGCGCAAACATGACATCTTCAAAATGTTGTGCAAAAGTTTTCCCAATATTTTTGCGCACGCAGACGGAATTGAAGGCGTTTGTGGTCAAACCCGAACCAACCTAACGAATTTCAGCTTGCCCCCGTCCATCGCTGAGTATTACATTGATGAAAAATGAGCCGGTAGAATTTAAACGAGACCATCTGAGGACCAACCAACATCTGCCTTCCTCATCTCAGTTCGGTACGACCGTAATTTTCAAAATAGTTATGAGTGAAGTTCTAGGGATACACAATTACGCATGCGCGGAAAAAACCCGTCTGGTGAGATTTTGAGGGAATTTGCGTAGAAGTTCATCAGTTTTGAATTGACCCTCCACTTTTGAATTTCACCTCACCTGGACCTTCTATGGACAGTTTTCAAGCTATAAAATATGCAGTTTTCAACATTTTCACATATTACGTTATCACCAGTCGATTCAGAAGTAGTTTCTCCGTCTAAAAGAGGGATTTTTGATGAATAAACGTGACGTTAAGTAGGAAAATATTTTCTGTTGTAGAGGCTCAGATGAATTGCCTAGATGTTCTACTCGTACAACCACTTTTTACTCGCAACGGTTTGCCCCTATTGTAGTCGTTGACTGCCAAACGCATAATTTCGTTAGAAAATTCAGTAAGTCTAGCATATTTCTCTCTGTTCGAAAAATCGGATAGCATTAAAATACGGACCCAACCGTATCAGAAGCTCAAAAATACACAAAATATACGGGTTTTCTACTTTGGAGGGCAGTAGGTCCAATTACATCAAAGATCTACTTGAATGGATACGTGGAATAATTTGATAATACGCTGTTTACGGATCAACAGTTCAGGTGTGAATCCCAATGACGGTGCACGTTATTCAAAATGACGTTCGCAATTTGTCTGGAAAGTTGACGAACACTAGCGGTTTTGGCGATCCGAGCCAACGGAACAAACGTGTGTCCTTTCGTGCGATCCATCGATCGTCATATCGACTTTGGAAATGAGACAGAAGAAGGAAACCAAGGTTTTCCATTGGTGCATGCGTGTTGGCGACATCCGACATTGTTAAATTCGTTCACTGATGAAATATCAATCCAATAGATTACACATACAGTGTGGTGAAATAGAATGGGGAATAATGAAATATAGTGAGAAACGGAGTGAATTTTCATATCCTGAAAACGTTGAACCTTGATTAGGGCTTATTTGTTTACAAAAATTCGATGAAAGCTGTATTCGAATACAACTGGGTTCCTGAATGAATGATGTAATGAACGAACGATGTATTGAAGGAACGAAACACCATCAGGTGAATGTTTTTCGTTCCAGAACGATATTTTCTAGAGAGGTATATGTCGTTCTGGAACGAAATTATTTGGAAAAATATTTTTATTCTGGAACGGAATTGTTTGGAAAGATATTTTCCGTTCCGACCCGGAGCAATTCATTATTTCCTGGTGTGATTAATCCAAAATTATATAAATTGTTTGGAATGTAAATAATATATCCTTGATAACCAATTAGGGCAGACATTTAGAATTCAATGGAATATTAACAGAAATTTGCGCATTATGAATTCGCCCACACACCGACTGACGATTGAAAGTAACCACATCGCCGTTATCACATTTATTCGAAAGACTCGGAAACTGAAAATGTGAGTAATTTTAGTTACTAACAAAAATTGTTCTTACACTCATAAGTGATCACAAGGCTCACGAGCAATTTCCCAACCCCTCTGCACGCCGGGGGAAGTTCTAGGGGCGAAATCGCCCTCACAATTCGCGTTCCGTTTGATATCTCGAGTAGGCATTTTCGTCGCAGCGCCAATACATCACAGAGTCGCTTCAATTGTTAACTAATCCAATTCAACACTTCCATCACTGCCTGGAGGCCCTCGGATTCTCGTCGCCGACCGGAAAATGAGCCGAAGTGCCTTGTAATTTTCAGACGCTCTTACGTTGCTCCATATGAGAAATCTGCCTAATTCACAATGATATGTTGACAAGTTACATGAAATTGCGCATTTACGCCAAGGGCCAGTATCACGCATGTCTTCGAATTGGAATAATGAAAAAAAATATATATATATATTCTGAAACATTGAGTTACAGAATATTGGATTTGATTTTAAAACTGGTTTGAATGGATCTTCAAATGACAGTTCAAACAGTTCAAATTTCATCTTATCATTGGCAATCCTATAAAACATATTATTCACATAGGTACTTTAACATCAAACATGGTCACCATTTAGGTATTTTGGTACATTCAAAGGAATTTAAGACTATTCTTTATTATTTGACTCCGACTTTTCGATAGATTTATTGGTTTGTCAATGCGCAATCAAAATTTCGTTTAGCATCATACAATTTATTATCAAATAACTCATGAGAAACACAATAAAATGACATTCGATTGTTTAGCCGAGTGTTTGTGGAGAATCGCTTTTTCATTCTTTCACATTTTAGTTATTATAAAATAAGTGTATAATACACGAGATGTGAGCGAAACATTAACCATATTACAACATCCATGGGAATTCAGGTTTTGAGAAAACCTACTGTAGCGAAACCTCGCGATTTTTGATGCAGAATCTGAATACAAGTCAGAACTACTACAAAATGCTGCAACGTCAAAAATATCCTCCTCGCTAATTTAATTATTCGAGTTATGCGTTATGAAATATTCAACTCCTATATTTCACCCCTTCCCATTGACGTAGGGTTATGAAAATTGTCAAGGATCATCCTCGGCCCGATCGAGGCCCGCAAACCGAATTTCAAATTGCTCAGTTTATTTTTGATGGGCCAAGTCCCGCAGGCAGCGTACGGACGGATTTGTCTTAAATTTCTATATTCCACGTGCTCTGAGACTTGAACCACCAAATCTGGTGATTCCAACGGTAAATGATAAACCAAATTCCCACTTGGGTGCGGGATGTCACAATTCGCTCGTCAACCCGGTTAGTAAATTTCAAAGTGCCAAATTCACAATATTCACAAGTTTCAAACATTCACAAATCGAAACGTTTATTAACAAGGACACGATTTTTCGACAGATCTACACGGACGAAATGAGAATATTAAGAATAAAATCAGCGATTGAAAAGGCGGTGTAATTCGCACAGCACGTAACACAAGGTCCTCAGTTTTCACAACCTTTCAGGAGAGACAAAAAACGGATTTTCCAACGTACTGTAGTAATTTTTATCGTTATCGCGGCTTTTCTACGTTGAAGAAGCCTTTTCCTGCATTGGAATAAAGGCCAGCGAATGAGCTAGAAAGACGGACCGAGAGATTTAGCATAAGTATCCGCTTCTAACTCATTTTGCCGAAAAACTGAGTTAGACCTTGTGGTCAAGGGACGAACTCCAGTAATACGTGGGAAATTACAACAATTCCCACACCCAAATCCTCTCAAATTTCATACCAATAATGTACACATATTTTCTATCAAACTTATGAAAGCTGTTAATATTTACTAGTGTTTACTGTATTTTGAACCGTTAAAAGAGGAATTAACAACTTCAAGAAGAGTGCGAATTTGATCAAATTTGAATGTCTATTTTTTGTGTGATATAATTTGTCGTATGAATTGGATGGGGACTTTCCAAAGTAGCGTGTAAATGAAAATAAATAAATTAAGATAAGTGAATAAATAAATAAGTATGAAATTATTTCCAATTTCAAATTTCCATGTGAAGTAGGCTCAGTGGTTTGAATGGATTTTAATATGATGTTTCAAATGTCACCATATCATTGAAAACCATATAAATTGTATAAGTATTATCAAACATTTTAAAAACATTGGTGTTATTTGAATTGGTGTTTTGATTGTCTGTTTCTCAATTTGCAACCTTTCGGAAGTGGTAGATTGTTGTTAAAATATACGAACGCGCCTAAGTACCTGTAAATCACTGCACTAGTGCATATTCTGTGATAAATACGGGAATAATGCGGTTTTTTGAGTACCTATTTCAATTGAAATTTTAATAATATTGACAATTAAAATCGTCGTGATGTTGAATCGATAAAAGCGGCAAACACATTGATTATTCGGGATTTGTTCCAAAATTTTCCGATCCAAAATGATTCGGCGTTACGATTTTTTGATGATTTCAAATTTCAGTTTTTTCCGACACCGGAATTGTTATTGTAATTATTATTGTATTATTGTAACTTCACCAAATAGGAGCTGGAGGCGATCGGGAGTCCTTTGATTTGGCGAGTCCTCAGTTTTTCGCACACTTATCACTCGGCGTCCGTCACTTTTGGTGTCACGACGTGGATATTGAAAACGTCCAACCACGAATTTGAACGCGCACTTTGTCACGGCACTGGACACGGTAACGAAGCCACAGTTGATTTCCCCAACGACGGGGAATAACTCACAAATGTCTCAATCGAGAAGAAGGAGAAAAATAAATACAATAGAAAAGACAACAAAACACTGTTAGATAGAGTGAAATTTGACTGTTCGATGACATTTATAGAACAAAAATTGCACCAAGTTGCGCCAGTATGATTATTGTACGTTGCAACTATTGACGGACTTGCATCAATGATTTTATCTTTTGATGTACTGATTGAAGGTGTGTGATTGTGATTTAAAATATGAGGATTGAAAAACATACGTCCATGTACTGAACAATCGTATGTTGGCATCTCGAAACAGTCTAAATTTCAATTGACAAATGACATTAATTGTACAATTATTTACGGAAGGGTTGAGAATTGTTTACATTGGGTTCTAAGGTGGGAAGTGGGTGATATGATTAATCAAATATGAGATTATTGAATTTGGGGGGTTTTTGAATGGGAAGTGTTCAATTTTGAAAGAGTTGCGCGAGGAAGGGGGTGAGGGGTGAGCATGATAATGATTGGGGGAGGTTCATGATGATGTGAAGGGTTTGAGAGTGTGAGGTTCTGGGGATTCGAATCAGGGACCTAGCGGGTGGGCAAAGGTTGGTGAGAGGGAAGAGTCAAGACTCCAAAGAGGGAAGGCCGAGTTTTTGCCATCTTACCGGTAGTGTCGTGAAGTAGTGAGAGAGCCATCCGTGATGTTACGTCAACCAGAGTTCTAACATGTCTGGTAGGTCTGGACGGCTACCCCCACTATCTCGAACCTCGTTTTTGGGTCAGAAAAGCCTCTTTTACCCCACCAACCCTCGGCAGCCTTCCCCCACCTGCCCTTCCCACTTATGACCACCCCACGGAGCGCACACGGTCTTCACGTTTTTTCCGTATTTTTTACTCTTTCTCTCTCTCTTTTTTTTTTCACCCCGAGCCTAGTATTTCCTTTTTCTACGGGTTTTTTTCCTCGTTCTCTCTCGCTCGCCCCGTGCGCGTGCCGCGTGCGTTTTTTTGTGTGAAGCTGCGGAAAAATGGAAAAAAACGCGGAGCGGGGACGAGGCAAGGGACCCCAAGTGTCTTCCTCCCTCATCTAAACTGAGTTCCGGTTCCTCGTTCGCGGCTTATGCCGTATCACGCGCCCCTTCGATGTCTGTGAACTCTGAAAACTCACGAACCCTTTTCAGAGCGCTTTTTGGTTGATTATTATCGATAATGAACCATTAAAACCGCCTGAGCCTCCTCGAAAATCCTTGGTTTACGTTCCAAATCCGGTTGTCGAATAAAACAAGAGTACGTAAAAATTAAATACCAATCGACCGGAATCGTTGAAATTTTGAGTGAGGGCACCGATTAGGCTGAGGACTATCCTACAGATCTACTCATCACCCGGAGTCTATAGAAGACTATGAAGACTATTGGGAGTTGCCCGTTTGAAGTTTGTGAACTCTGAAAACTCACGTACCCCTTTCAGGGCGCTTTTTGCCATATCCTCTTCCGTTCTCAAACTGGAGCAGTAATAAGATGATTAAACGTCGTTGATACTTGAGATGTTCTTCATGTTTAGTCTGCTCTAATCTGACAACGGAATGAGATTTCGCAATTCTGACTTCACCAACATGTTCAGCATAGTGGGGGGGGGGGGGGGGGTTCGGGGAGGTTTAGGGGGGAGGGGATCATCCGTAAATTCCCAAAATGAACCATTTCGACAAGTGCTACCTCATTTTAAACTTTGTTTTTTTACGCTGAAGGTGATGGTGAAATCAGAATTGCGATATCCTATTCCGTTCTCAAACTGGAGCACTTTAAAGAAGAAGAAGCGTCGTTGATACTTGAGATGTTCTTCATGACGTCCTTAAAAGGATACATTTTACATAAAACCAGTTATTTCTTTGAAAATTCGCTCTTATAGCCATGCTGCATGACTGAGGATTTTCGGTTGATTATTATCGATAATGAACCATCAAACCCGCCTGAGCCTCCTCAAAAATCCATGGTTTACGTTCCAAATCCGGTTGTCGAATAAACTCAGCATAAAAATTAAATACTAATGACTATCCTACAGATCTACTCATCACCCTGAGTCTATAGAAGACTATGAAGACTATTGGGAGTTGCCTATGCCGTATCACGCGCCATTTGATGTCTGTGAACTCTGAAAACGCTCGAACCCTTTACAGAGCGCTTTTTGGTGTATTATTATCGATAATGAACCATTAAAACTACCTGAACCTCCTTGAGAGTCCTTGGTTTAAATACAAATTGTTTAAATCCGTCTGTCGAATAAAACAAGACTAAAAATTAAATACTAATCGACAGTAATCGAAAAGAAATTTGCCTTTAAACTAAACTAAACAATAATAAATGAACACAACCTTGAGTGAGAAACTAACAAACGTGGAATGAAACTTGCATGAAATGAGATCCAATTGGATTGAACACAAAACAACTTGGCATTACTCGTACCTACATGATCCATATGGGTGAGATTAATAGAAATGGGGTAGATTGATAATTACACATCTTGATTATTAAAACGGAACAAAATTAACTATCTTCAGATACAAAAGAAGGAGCCATTAAAGTACAAATACAAAATCAAGAAATCCATATTCTACCATAGCTTTACGCTTTAGGTCCCATGCAACTGTACAGTAGGTACTTAATCAGATTCGGATCGTCCGACTTAATCAACTTCAAATAATCACCCCACTCTATTCTTCCCTTACCAAGGTACCGACACCTCACACTGAGCAACGCCGACGATTATCTAAGAGTTTTTCAGATAAACTAGTGAAATCCTCAAACCACCTGCTCTGATTCAGATATATTGGAAAAATACCGTAAGATTGCCATCTTAATTCAATTGTGGCATAAAGTTACTTAAAATCTAGACAATGAACAAAATCACATGAGATATTACTTCTACAACCCATTAGGATACCTCCACTCCCTCTACCAAACCTTGAACTCTTCTCCGCCCCCACTCCATGCAATACTATAATCTGTAAAATATTTCTGAAATAAATTATAATCATTATCAATGACATGAGTTTCAATCATTACAAAAATATCATGCTTATAAATCAACTCAAAAATCCAGGGTATGAAATTATTCGCTTAAGACCGTTGACGTTGTACGCAATAACGTTGACGTTGTACGCAATAACTCTCGACGTCGGTCCTCCCTCTTCTCCAGCTTTAGACCGCTGATATACTATTTTCCCGGCTCTAATTTCATCTATAAATCCAGACAAATCTTCTCCGATCAATGTCTTTAGCGTATCAGCAGCATCCTCATGATTAGACTTCACCAGACCCTTTTCGTTATTCCAGTAGAATCGCATCTTGTCCACCAGCAGCATATTGTTTCGAACAAACACTTGACGTCCCTCGCCCTTACGCCTCATCCTTCACCGCAAATAGTTTCTGACGTTTTTCATGAGTTCGAGCGCTATAGTTAGGCATATAGTTATCTTTAGCCCTCTTAAGCATGACAATCAACCAGTGGTGAACGAAATATAATAACCTATTTTTTTCAATAACAAAAACGTAGAGACGACAATCAGTTGACAAGTATTATTATTTATGGGTAAAAACGTTGAAATAGGTTCGAAAGCGTGGAAAATCGTCGTGAATTGAGGAGGTACGTTATTAGGAAAAATGACATGGCTAGGGCCCAAAGATTCAAGTCGTAATAGGGTTTTCTTTCTACCTGTGAAATATACGGAGGTTTTAGTGTACGAGGTGTGGTGGGAGGGGAGACCTCTGTACACATCATATGCCAATTCTCATTCCTCATGTCTGTCCGCTATAAGGAAGCTTCAGTGTAGAGGTGTGGTGGGAGGGGAGACCTCTGTACACGTCATGTGCCAATTCTCTTTCCTCATATCTGTCCTTTATAAGGAGGTTTGAGTCATTTAGGTGTGGCGGGAGGGGAGATCTCTGTACACATCATGAGCCAATTCTCATTCCTCATATCTGTCCTTTATAAGGAGGTTTTAGTGTACGAGATGTGGCGGGAGGGGAGATCTCTGTACACATCATGAGCCAATTCTCATTCCTCATGTCTGTCCGCTATAAGGAACCTTCAGTGTGGATGTATGGTGGGAGGGGAGACCCCTGTACACGACATGTGCCAATTCTCTTTCCTCATATCTGTCCGTTGTAAGGAGGTTTTAGTCATTTAGGTGTGGTGGGAGGGGAGATCTCTGTACACATCATGAGCCAATTCTCTTTCCTCATATCTGTCCTTTATAAGGAGGTTTTAGTCATTTAGGTGTGGTGGGAGGGGAGATCTCTGTACACATCATGAGCCAATTCTCATTCCTCATGTCTGTCCGCTATAAGGAACCTTCAGTGTGGAGGTATGGTGGGAGGGGAGACCCCTGTACACGTCATGTGCCAATTCTCTTTCCTCATATCTGTCCGTTGTAAGGAGGTTTTAGTCATTTAGGTGTGGTGGGAGGGGAGATCTCTGTACACATCATGAGCCAATTCTCTTTCCTCATATCTGTCCGTTGTAAGGAGGTTTTAGTGTTGAGATGTGGTGGGAGGGGAGACCTCTGTACACGTCATGTGCCAATTCTCTTTCCTCATGCCTGTCCTTAATAAGGAGGTTTTAGTGTTTGTGTGGTGGGAGGGGAGTCCTCAGTACACATCATGTGCCAATTCTCACTCCTCATATTTGTCCGTTACAGGGAAGTTCTCTCCGGATGTATCCTTTGCCGCGGGTGAGAAAGGACACTAACTTCTTAGGGCAGCCTTGTCGCCGTTGTGTGAGTCACAAGGCCAGTCCTGCGCAACATATCTACCTGACTCACTCTCCCACTAGCCCTTTCCCTCACCCTCGCACTCCTTCTTTCCCATATAATCTTTCTCTCTCTCAGTCTATCCCTCGACCACACTCGCCCTACACCCTCGTTCCCTCTCTCACACACACACACCCTCTCCCCTCACTCCATCTCACTCTCTTTCGCATTTAACCATCAGCTCACCCTATTGCAGAAGGAGGAAAAAGGGACCGAGATCCTCCACGTAAATTCTCACCCAAACTTACCAACCTCAACACACTCCCACGCTCGCCCTTCGCCTTCCTCAGACCAGAAACCTAAAACGACCCCGGAAGCCCATTCACAGCCTTTTGCTTATTTTGTGTTGAGTTGCATAACTTTTGGGGCTGGGAATCCGCCCTTTGGCGAAAGCAAATAGAAAACCAGGTATTTGTGTAAAAACGTGAAAAACGAGAGAAAAAAATATCCTCCCATGTTCTGGAAACCCCCTCGATATTGAGTGAACCAACCAAATCCTAAGAGCTCGAACGGAAAGACGGCTGTGCAAAGTGGTTGGATTAGAACGAATAAGTGAGTGGGCCGAACCTGCAGCCCACTCTCGTCGCACAGTGAATCGTCTAATACGTGAATCGATCACTAATTGAATTCAATTATTGAAGATCCCATGACAACTCCCCATAGGTCGTGTTTTCAAATAATGGTTATTGAAAATATTCCAGAATGATGTACAGAAGACGAGGTAATTCGATTGTTTGTCTTTTCGACAACATCTAATAAGATTCCTAGTGAACAATATTTACCATTCCAGTGATGGAGTTTACTTTACAGGGTATGTATTTTTTTAATTTTATATCTAGTTTGATTCAAACGATAGAGAATATGTGTTGTAATAAAGTTTGAAAAAACTACGTAAAAAATTGTTAAATTTTGTCGTTTCTAAAGGAATGCTACTTTTTGTATCCACATGTAGGTATCCAGGGTGATTTGTTGATATTAAATAGCCACAATCCTACCCTGTAGAGTGGTACTTAATTTGCACCACATCGATCCCCTAAATGTTTACTTATTTTTTTAATAGATTGTGTGTTCTCTATTTGAATCAGTCGTTTCAGAAACCCGACTAGTCCACAAAACCCAAGTTACTAGGAAACGCGAAAAACTACTGACTGCTGACGTTGAGATTTTCCAATACACATGGTTTTATGAGGCATGAACGGCAAAAACTTGCAACGTGTAGCTCTACCTAAAAGAATGGAGAATCGATCAAAAACCGAAAATCGACTTTTTTGGACTAGCCGGGTTTCTGAAACGACTGATTCATTTCTAAAATGGAGTTATTTGAAGAATGGCGAAAACACAAGAAAGAAGACCGAAGTTCTCGTCTAATGGATTTGATTACCCGAAAATTAGTGTTATCGATGTGACTCCTGATTCTCAAATTGATATATCAGCCCTGTGCTTCCTCATCAGCTGGTGGAAATCGTCTTCAGTTTTTATTCCACACAAGATTTTTACTGGTTAGTTGTTGCATAAATATATAATATGGATGCGTTGAATGACCAAATACTAGTCGTTTGTTTGAAGGTTTTTATTCCACGACGTTTCTGCCCAGGAACTGGGCCCTATTCATGCGGATATCTACAAGGAAAGTAGAATTAATATTGTTATGAACAGCAATGTGGAGAACATTGCTCCACATTGCTGTTCTCCACATTGCTGTTCTCCACATTGCTGTTCTCCACATTGCTGTTCATAACAATATTAATTCTACTTTCCTTGTAGATATCCGCATGAATAGGGCCCGGTTCCTGGGCAGAAACGTCGTGGAATAAAAACCTTCAAACAAACGACTAGTATTTGGTCATTCAACGCATCCATAGTCATCAAGATCATAAATATATAATATTAAAAAGTGCGTTTTATTCAATAAAAACAATAAATATTATCCACCACGACCAGTACAATGAAATTGTTGAATAAAATGGTTTTGTCCACCTAGCTTGTACGAGACGATTCACTGAGGGTCGTTAGGACAACGAAAATCGTTTGGTGGGATAGAATCTAGTGGGTCTATCGAAGAGGCGTTCGTTAAACATCGATATTTGAATACTGTTCCATATGTCAGCATGCGCAGAGCACCAGGAGAAACAAGATGTGTCTGTCGGTTTGCAACTTGTTGTTGTTGGGATCAAGGTTTGTTGAATGCCCTTCCCAGGTTTTATTAGGAAGATGTTGTCAATTAACTGTGATTGATCTTCTCTGCTCTGCGCATAGCACCAGTTTCACATACCACCCTCACCACCATACGTTCACTAGCCCAGGAAATCATGCTGACTTGATGGAAAGGACTGGAGGAAATTGTACCACTTCGCAAGGGCAGCCTGGGCGCACAGGCGTAGTCTAATTACGGAATTTAACTACAACCAGGACTGAACTATTATTATATGGCAAGAAGAACAGTACGGTGCTATAAAACCAATATATAATATATTAATATAATATGTTGTTTTTTTATGCTAACACAAAAATACGGATTACCTACTGATCATACTATGGTTAACATTCTATGCTCAACGATTAACATCTAATTCAATAATACGGTGAACACTGACTGACGGTATTTTTACCATAGCCGTTCATGTTACAACACAGTTCTTTGTTATCATTATTGATGTACATGAAAAACAATTTTTCATTCGTCCATTCATTCATGCTGACTGACCAAAATTTGGCGGTACAGACTTCGGAATCATACCAAGAAATCATACAATTTGATATATTCACCGCATCAGCGAAACTATACCCTATAATACCTACTCTGGGTAATTAGCAGAGAAATCGAAAAAAAACGAAAATCGCTTGATTTACACATGTTTGCAGTACAAACATCGGAGCCATACGCAATTTCGGTACCTGAGCCTGGACAAGTTTTTTGTGTGCCTGTGTAATCAAGGCGAATCCACCGGACGACCTCCATGGCCACAACTACACACGCTCCTTGTTATGAATGTTGCATAAAAATATTGTACATTTCTATAAAGCATTATTATTATTATTGTTGTTTTTCAATCAGCTAGTGACCCAACGAAACCCAATGAAAACACTGTTCGCGGAGTTTAACGTAATGAAAGTAAACAAAGTGATGAAGATTTTTAGAGGTCCGATACTCAATCGAGTGCTCAATCAGTGATCAGACGGTTGTCTCTGTGGACTGGTTGGATGTTTACACAAACGAGTTCATACTCGGTCACAGCCGTTTTTGTTTATGCATTGTGTACAGTTTTCTTGAATAAAAATTGGAAAAACAAATAAATGATTTGTTCACTATGAAATTGAGGTGCACATTTGTAGCCTTGGCTGATGATATAGCCTAGCAATTGTAAAATATGAAGAGTCCTGGGAGCAGAAATGAATGTCTACGAAGTAGCCAAATGGTTTAGCAAAAATATTCTCACCGTGTACCTTCTGACAACTAAATACCTGATACTAAATACCTTCTCAATAAATAAAACAGGACTTCCTCATGTCTATAAACTCAAAGTGCACAAGGAACACTGTGATGCAATAAGAAACTTGCGTAGCTGCATGGGAATAGAAAGGGTGAATTCGATAATATATCTGGGAGTGGACTTAGATCAACATCTCAAGTGGAAGGATCATGGGTCAATAAAATCAGGAAATCTACGCATTACTGTGTAATGCTTCAAAGTAGGCTAACAATAGAAAATCTTAAAATGCTCATGTTTACAGGAAGTATAATATGTATCATTGAAAGGTAAGGTATTTATGCCTCTAAGTTTAACAACATAAACATAGCAATGAATTCAGTTTTAAGAATAGCCACTAATGTCCATAAGCGTAGTCTAACTGGGCCCCTGTTCAAAACCTTCGATGTTCACACTCCCAGAATGGATTACATTCATAGAACTGTTTACAAATTTTTGAAGAAAAGATTGCTATTTTTCTCAGTCCAAAATTTAAAAAATCAAATTTCCAGAAAAATTTGCATACCAAAATCCGTATCCTATAACTTGCTCAGTATTTTGCTACAATACCTTGCTCAGTACTTTGAGTGTGTGTCATTCCAGACAATTCGATAGAATTATGAGAATAAGTTCAAATTTTCACAAAAAATCTATCTTGGCAATCCATGGCCATTCACCCCATCATTATTCCGGTTAATCGAGGTTCTACTGTATTTCGTCGCCTTATAATGAGAATCTCTCATCTCTGTTTGGACCCCAGTATGATAACCTCTCATCTCCATACTACTAACTTCCCAGGAGAGGGAAAAAACTGCGCTGTTGCTTTATTGCGGTTGCTAGGATTTTCGTAGGAGGTATTTTTTTAATTTTATTTCATGTCGGTGATTTCTTGGAGATGACAGACTTTTGGCGCTAGGGTGTGAAAATCAAGTTGGAGAAGCCAAATATAGAAAAATTCCGAATTCTGAGAAATTGGCAGTTGGGAGGTTATTATTTTGAGGTCCAAGAGGAGATGAGAGGTTCTCATTATAAGGGGACGATTTGTTTTGCCAGTCCGAGGGCTCCCAACCATTCAATACCTTGCTCAATATTTGGCTCGATATTTTTGCTTAAAATATTGAACGTATTTTGTATTGCCAGTCTGAGGGCCTCCATTCAATATTTTGCTCAACATTTTGCGCGATATTTTGGTTTGGATGAATTTTACCTTTGGAAGGTCACGAGAGAAATTGTTAGATGTTGTGGAGTGTTGTACAGCGGCGCGGGCCTCATTACCAAGCGGTGAGGCGAGACAATCAATAGACCGGGTAAGAATATTGATATAATTTCAAGAGAGCAAAAATGATGGGGTTGTTGAGGGGCGGCACAAGGAAACGCAAAAGCGGGAGGAAGAAAAAACTCACCAGGAGCCGACGGGAGCGCTGTGGATACAGTTGTGAATGTGAATAGCATTAAAGCTCAAGAACAACAGCCGCCCCCGATGTCATTTATCGAGGGTGAAGCGAGCCCGCCCTCGAAGGAGTTGCCATGGAAATGAGTTGCGCGGAAGGGTTGTAATTAGACAGAGTTGGAACGGGATTGGTCCGGTGGTAGGGGGCCACGCGACCACCTTCAACAACTTCGTCTTTTGGTTTTTCTTAACGTCAGTTTCCGAGACGAGACTCGACGTTCATCGCCGACGACCGCATCCAGTTCACATCGGAAATATTCACTTGAAATTAAATAAAAACATTTCGAAGGAACATTTCGTGTAGTTATCAGATTCAAGAGGACGTTGCACACAGAACAGTGATCTGTACAGGCCAACAACAGACCAAAACACTTCAAATTTGCCCACAATGGTTTTTATCTTCTGTGCAGATCTCCTGTTTAGATCACTGTTCTGTATACAATTAGTGACGGGTGATACCTATCGATATGAGTATGGTATCGAATATCTTCTTTTGATACCAAGTACTGGTTTCGAATATTTGGTTTCGAATATTTTGATTCGATACTAGTATAGGTATCGAGTATTTTTCCCGATATCAGAAGAAATACTCAAATGGATGGTCTCATAATTACCTACCTACTTCATTTATTTTCGATTTTTACCTTGCGGTATAATATATTATACTTATTTGCAAGTCTAGTGCAGGTCTGAGGTAGTTTACCATTGGTACCAGTGCCACGATCGTTACGAACCTGGCGGATCTTGGAGCAACTAAGGAAGTATCGATTTATACACCTTATAATCGAACACGACCACTATCGTTCTCATCCCTCTTGGATTCAAATACATTGATACCTCGAAATACGAGATTACATGCTGTGTTAAGGTATCGCCTTCAAGCTGCTTTTCCGAGAGTTTAATTCGTTCCGTAACCTTGCTCGTATGTCAATTTGTTTGTATCTCCAAGCGGTTTTCCCCATGAAATTAACTGAAATGCCATTAATCCGTTCCTGAACAGGTCCAAAAATGTGTTTTTGAATAGGAAAAATTTGCAAGGTGTGCGAAAAAATGAGCAAGGTGTGCGAATAGCTAACATGGCGAGGTATATTATGGGCGCAGTCCATCAACGATATGCAGCAATGGTTGACAAATTGACATTCCTGCGTGGAGTAGGGAAGCAGTCCTGTGACGGCTGACTGAATGACACCGTAGATGTCAAGTTTTCCTTCTTGGCCATTCGTTTGATCTTATAACTAACTTTTACATGTAGAAATTTAAGCAAGTTAACATGTAGAAATTTAAGCAAGTTAACCTTGTTGAAAGTAAGTAAATAGGGTTTAATAGTAATAGTAATAGGGTTTAATAGTAATAGTAATAGGGTTTAAGTTAATAGGGTAAAGGGTTTAATAGTGTTTTTTCTTTCTGTTATTTCCATTTTATTAAAATTTAATTCGGTGTATGAAAAAGTACTCATATGACTCGATACTCTTCAGTATTGAATATTTTTATTCGATATCTGAGTAGTATCGAATATTTGTTTCGATACTAGTATCGAGTAATGGTATTGAATATTTTGTGGTATCGCCCATCACTATATACAGTATCCTTGTGAGTCTCAGAACTGTACGAAAAAACTGGTGGAGTGGGCTAAAATATTGTTCAAATCGGGAAAACAAGGTTATTTCCGAATGCAGGGCTGATGGAGGGGAGGAAGTTAACAAGCCCAAACATTTTTTATATGCATTTGTGTTTATGTAAATATACTGTTGTGAAATATGTAAGTATATTTATATTATATTTTTAGCGAATTTTCTAAGAAAAGGAAGCTATTGTTCTCAGTCCAAAATTTTTAAAACTCAATATAAATTACTCCTAAGTAAAACTGACTGATATTCATCCGCTCAGTGAATGTAAATATACTTACTGTAGCATGATACAAGCACAAAATAAAAATCTCTGTTTTGTTCGGATTTCAGCGAAATCGGAAAGAAAAGGAAGCTATTGTTCTCGGTCCAAAATTTGTTATAAAATCAGTAAAATGGAGACGTTTTACATCAATTTCTGCATCAATCAATGCTGCATGCTGATTTTTTAATGTTTGGTAGGTTAATATTGGCCCTTGATTACCAACCGAACAAACACTGACCCCCCCCCCCCCCCTTCACGAATTTGTTTTTAACGTTTTATTCATGACCGTTATTTTATATAACATACCATATTGAGAGTGGGTAGGAAATTTTGATAAAACTAGATTAAATGAACTAGATTAACTAGTTGATGAACATGAAAGTAGGAAAAATAAAATAAAATATTTGATAGTTGAATATGGAGTATGGAATATGGAATATGATTAGTCGGTGTGTTAGTCTCGGGATTGATGGGGGTGGCGACAATCCTGCAGCGGCGAGAGGATTCAGTTGATCGCGGTTACGAAGGATACAGGTGCTGGTGTGTTGGAAGGTGGTATGAACAAGTGTAAATCGGAACCCTGTATATACTATCGAAGATGCAATGAAAATGTTAAGATAATATTGGTTTATGTAGATGACCTTATTTTGATATCATCGTCAGAGGAGTGTATGGTGGAATTGAAAGAAATGTTGAGCAGAAAATTCGATATGAAAGATTTGGGTGAATTAAATTATATATTAGGTATTGAAGTCAGGAAAGGAGACCATTCACTACGACTGAATCAGATTAAGTATATCAAGGAGATTTTGTCTGAATTCAATATGTCCGATTGCAAATCCGTCTCAACACCAATGGAAACCAATTATAATATAGGGAAGCAACATTGTCCAAAATCTGATGAAGAGAGGAAAGATATGGAGAAGGTACCTTATCGTCGACTTGTTGGAAAACTTATGTACCTATCTCAAGCAACAAGACCTGACATTGGCTTTGCGGTTTCAAAATTGGGACAATTCTCTTCGAATCCCGGTAAGGTGCACTGGATGGCGGCCAAGAGAGTGTTGCGGTACCTCAAAGGAACTATGAATTACGAATTTATAATTTATAGAGGAGATGATGACTTAGTGGGGTATTCGGATTCCGATTGGGCTGGATCTACAGATGATTGTAAGTCGACATCTGGGCTTCTTATCCAGTTGGGAGGATCACCGATAGTTTGGAGGTCGACAAAACAGAGAACGGTAGCTTTGTCAACCATGGAAGCGGAATTCATAGCAATGGCCGCTTGTGCTATGGACATGATATGGTTGATATATGTCCTAGAAGAATTAGGTTATCCCTTGAAAAAGAAGCCAGAAATCAGGAGTGATAACCAAGCTGCAATAAGTTTTACGAAAGGCAACAACGTAAGCTCTCATTCAAGACATATAAATATAAAATACTTCTACGTGAGGGATTTAGTGAAAAATGAAACCTTGAGCATCAAGTACGTCTCGTCTCCCAATAACATTGCAGACATAATGACGAAGCCTTTAACAAGAAACAAGAATTTCAAGATCATGGAGTATATTGGGGTAAACAGAATCAGTGAAACGGAAGGGGGACTTTGTTAGTTGTTTCGATGATTCTGTTTCCAAGCAATTATGTTTATAGTTATTGTTGTGGATTGATTGAAAAGTTCATTCTTGTGTAGACCACTCTATTGATACATATAGCGAATAAAAGAATTTACTACAACAGTCCATAGCCGTTTTCAGATCTAAAATCGGTTCAATAGAACTCGAATTATCCCCTATCTAAATTTCCTTCATTTTGGTGCTGCTACGTGGTGGCTGATTTTAGAACTATACAAGGGCTATTGAGCCTTAAGAGCACTTCATTGGGAGTTAGGATTTTGAAATCGTCGCAGGTGGTTTTGTTTCTGGCGTGAGTGAATGAAAAGGCATTTTGCTGCTATTCGATTCGGCGGAACTCCGACTTCTAACGTGTTCCCCAGTTGGGAAGGGCATGTGTCCAGATGTGGCGAATGAGAGTTAGGTAACTTTGTTTTGGATGATGATTGTGATTTTAGTTGATGGGTTCTCGTTTTTGATTGTGGGATACGTGAAATTAGTGAAGGCCATTTGTTGCACCACTGGCAACATCTTCGAGCATTAGTTGTAATTGGGTAGAGGCTGACTCCGAGTCAGGGTAGCTCACCGCGTAGGCAAAATCATCAAAAATCAGGCGAATTCGGGAGGGGATGTGGGAGATCGTGGCAATATACAAATACACTGTATACTGTACACGTGTACAGTGCAAAGATATGGCGAAACTCCACCCTGTCTACTATCCTCCCGTCCACTATTCTGAGGCGATAGATTGCTATGGGGACCAATTCTGAATGTCCATGTCCACTATTGAGAGGGAAAAACTTCATTGATTCATACGGGGGTTCTACCAGGATCAGAGAAATTGTCCACAATTGTGAGGAGTCTAGAGGGCTGCGGTCTTTATTCAATTCACAGGATTTTTCTTGTACCTACGTCAACAATAAATGATAACAAAAAGTACTCGCCACCAAATATTTCGTAGTAGTGGATTACAAAGTCCACTTCTCTACTCTCGGAAACCTCGGTATCGCCTTCTCTCAAAGGTCGCCGATTCATTGTCATTTTTACGGTGGAATAACAGACTGAATTCCGATATCTCGGACCGATAAGCATTGATCTTGTTTCGAACTGAGTTGTTCCATTTGTGATGAAAAAAATCCACAGTCATGTAGCATGGCTATAAGAGCAAATCTACGAAGAAATATCTGGTTTTATGAGAAATTTCTCCGTTTTACACGTAGATTTTTCCACGCTGAACACGATTATGATGTCAGAATTGCAATATATCTCATTCCGTTATCAGATTAGAGTTGATGAACCGTGAATAACATGTCGAGTAAAAACCACATTTTTCATCTTCAAAGTACTCCAGTTTGAGAACGGAATAAGATATCGCAATTCTGACTTCATCATCGTGTTCAGCGTTGAAAAAATCTTTAAAATGAGGAGTCATTTGTAGAATTTATGGGTAATTTTTCCCTCGTTGAAACTCCCAAAAACCCCCTTTTTGAGTGGCCGGTTTTCAATATACGATTTTTGGTGTCTTCTGGCAGGGATGATCTGAAACGGATTTTGGTATACAACATTTTCGGAAATTCAAGTTTTAAAAATTTTAGGCCGAGAACAATAATTATTTGCTTCCTTTTCATCGAAAATTCGCTAACTATTAACCAAAAAGAAGCCCTTCGCGTTTTGCTCATAAAAATTAACCTAAAGTTCATCCTTTTGATTCACGCTCATATTGATTCACGCACCGAGCGGTCTTAAATAAACCTCTGAATACTTTCCGAGATATGGCGTTTTGAAATTTGCAAACCCCACGTTTGAACGTACAGGTTCCTATTGGACTCACGGGAATATTATGAGCAGAACAGTGATCTAGACGTGGGAACTATCTGTACAGAAGGTAAGAAAAGCGTGACAACATTTAAAGGATTTTTTGGTTTATCATCTTCGATAATGAACCATTGGAATCGACAAAAAAATTACCCCCTCCCCCCTCATCACAAAATTTGATGGTTTACGTTTCAAGATACAATCCGTCCGTCCGCCGTCCGCAGCACTTTGCCCAGTTATCGTGGTGCTAAAATTACGAAATTTGGTTTACAAAGCAAATTTGGAAATTTGCTAAAATTACGAAGTTTTCAATTTGTTTTTCTGGTTCTAAGCATGTCGAAACGTAACACCCCCCCCCCCCCCCCAATTTTTAGGGGGATTTGAAAAAGGTCAAGTTTAAAAACATTTATTTTCTACTAGCTGTGTACCCGCGCTTCGCAACGGTTGAACAAACCAAACTGGTCAGAAACCTTCCCAATGTTCACACAACACAATTTCAATGTTTCACTCCAAGTCGTCTAGTAGTTTTTGGATTGCCTGTAGACCCCCCACACACAACCTGTACCCCCCCTCCTCAATTGGTCAGAAACCTTCCCCAATGTTCACTCAACATTTTTCCTAAGTTTCATTCAGATCGGTCAAGTAGTTTTGAAATCCCTGAAACACCCCCCCCCCCCTACCCTAACTGCCTTTTAAACCCCCCCCCCCCATACTATTGACCCACCCTACCTGTTTAGAAACATTCCTCAATGTTCACACAACAAATTCCCAAAGTTGCACTCCAACTGGTCAAGTAGTTTTGATTGCCTGTAGACCCCCCCCCCCCTGTCGGCCTGCACCCCGCCCCACCCTCTAACATCCTGATTGAAGTACCACTTGAAAGTACTGGTCGAGCTGAATCCAGAGACTACTTACAATCGGATTTACGTTCAACCGTTCAAAAGTTATAAGCATAAACGTCCTCATAGAAGTGATTATAAAACGTTTTTTAGTAGTATTTCATTCATAGCGTTTCAACGGATGGACAGATTTAAACGCGGATTTTTCATAAACCTTCCCAGATAAATTCTGCGTCAAATGGTACCAGCCGCAACTTTCTACGTTCAGCCGTTCTCAATTGATGATGAGACAAACAGACAGACAGACACGATTTTATTATACAGGGTCTCTAGTGTAACTATGTGACAAACTCAGGGAATCGATTCTACGGGTAATTTGCAACAAAAAATGCCTCGTAGAGTTTTTTTTTTACTCAACTAAAAATCCGACTTTTTTCACTTCTCGACCTTGTCGCTGTAAAACGGACCTAAATCCCTTAAATTATTATGTGAAATAAAATCTGAGGATACCGTTAAAAAGAGCGTTAAATTTCCTATCTCTTTGATACAAAATTCGATTTTTTTAGTCTGGCCTAACAGGTAAAAAAATGGCGAAATTTAAAAATTTGAAGATTTTTTTTTAAATCACCGTTTTTTCTTTAGCAGTTTGCTTTGTTATTACGGAGGTCATCTGGCGGGCACTCGCCCAGAATCTCAGCTTTCCAACGGTATAAGAAAAAAACTTTTCACAGTGGAATTTGAAGGAGAAAATGACGTTTGAGTCCTGAAAAACGTGGGGTTTTAGGTGAAATCAACGTTTTCCACCAAAAGCCGACTTGCTCCATAAAAGTTAGTTTGATATCGCACACTTTTACGCTGAATCGAATGGTGACCCTCTCAGATCCTTTACAGCCGTCCCATATCTCAGAAAACAGTAGTGGACTATGTTCCATCGAGGAGCCTCCAAACTCCAGGTAAGTATACTTCAACATTGTTTACTCTTGAAAAAAGCTTTTTCAAGAACTCGCATACACGATGAATCTTGCATAGTTATCTCGATCCGTTCAGATTACGAGGTCGTCAGAATGCATAAACGGCAGTCTGTTCGAAATCATGCCTGTGTATTCGAAAATACATAAATATTGAAAATACATAAAACGGTAGATACCAAAATTTCTGTGGATACAATGACTTAACTCTGCTGCTACGTAAACGATTACTCAAATTAATGCATTCTGTTTTTCCAGAGTGCAGCAATGTGCCGGTACGTTGCAAAATGCTCATCAACTACGGGATGTCACGAGAAGCGTAGTTAAAAGATGCCGCGTTTGTTTTCAGCAAGGAGGAGGGCATTTTGAAAACTTATTGTGAAACCCCATTCGCCAATAAATGAAATACCAAAAAAAGAGTTTTTTCCTCATTGGGGAGGCATGAGAGTGTTTCCATTCGATTCAGCGTAAAAGTGTGCAAGAATTGCGATATCAAACTAATTATTATGGAGCAAGTCGGCTTTAGGTGGAAAACGTTGATTTCACCTAAAACCCCACGTTTTTCAGGACTCAAACGTCATTTTCTCCTTCAAATTCCACTGTGAAAAGTTTTTTTCTTATAGGTACCGTTGGAAAGCTGAGATTCTGGGCAAGTTTTCTTAAATTTTTAAATTTCGCCATTTTTTTACCTATTAGGCCAGACTAAAAAAATCAAATTTTGTATCAAAGAGATAGGAAAGTTAACGCTCTTTCCAACGGTATCCTCAGATTTTATTTTACATAATAATTCAAGGGACTTAGATCCGTTTTACAGCGACAAGGTCGAGAAGACGAAATAAATCTTAAAAATGAAAAAAGTCGGATTTTTAGTTGAGTAAGAAAAAAACTTTACGAGGCATTTTTTGTTGCAAATTACCTGTAGAATCGATTCCCTGAGTTTGTCACATAGTTACACTAGACACCCTGTATAGTATAGATAGATTTGGATTTAGGAGGCTCAATTTATGGCAAATTGATGAATCAAAAGGGGAAATGAGCCAACTGACGAAGATTGGCGAATACTCACGAATTGGTTCACGGGGCGGAGACACGCGAGCGCTTTCAACAGCTTCGTTTTTTTTTTTTTTTTTTTTTTTCACCCCTTGAGGACGGGAGCCGCCGTGAAAGGGTGCACTGTTAGGGCCGGGACGAGTGGTGTATGTACCTACTCTTTCACTATTATCCGTGTAAAGTCGGGGTAACTTTCATAACAGTTGCTTGCAAACAGGTCGAGGGCTATGATGCCACTTTCTCCGCTCTGCCCTCCCGTCAGACGGCCTTGTCACGATACATCACAATAAACTCGGGGGATAAACATTGCAGGTAGCCGTAGCCTCACGTGAAACCGGTTACACTTCCAGGGGAAGGCAGCTCGTCCTTCCGGCAGCCTTTTTACTGCTCCGTTTTTAATCCTTCCTTGATTTATGTGAGTTCGGTACAACAATAGACAACACCTGCCGAGCCCTCGTGCCCTTTTTTTTGCCCACTGATGACTCTTTTAGTGCTGGAGAACTTCATCACGCTTCACTCGTTAGTCGAGACCGGATTTTGATGTAATAATACAATAAAAGTAGCTTCAATGTGATTATTCTCCATACATACGCAGTAAAACGACCGAAATATTTGCTAACATTCCACTTGCATCACACACCTATCAACCCAACCAGGGTTGCCAATTCGCTGGCAGAAGAATACGGGACACTATACATATACATACACCTGGTACTGGTTGCTAGGTGAGTAATGAACACCTCAACCTTTATATTATATTATAATATTATATATTGAACAGCACACTACTCACTTCCGGTCAAATGGGCGAGACGTTTAATATTTTGTTCTTCAATTTGAATATTTGAAATATTTTCTTCAATATTTGTTCTTCAATTTGAAATATTTTGTTCTTCAATTTGAAGAACAAAATATTATACGCATCACACTTCTAAAATTAAATCACTTGAAAATAATAAATCACGATCTGTTTTTAGTATATCTAATTTATAAGTTATCTTTGAAACAAAATATTAAACGCATCACACTTCTAAAATTAAATCACTTGAAAATAATAAATCACGATCTGTTTTTAGTATATCTAATTTATAAGACTTATAATAACTTATTCTATTTTAGAAATAACTAAGTTATCTTTGAAACAAAATATTAAACGCATCACATTTCTAAAATAGAATCACTTCTTTTTAAACGCGTATTTAGCTTGTGATTCGGCGGCTCTAACCAGAGCTGTGTCCGCTTTGAAAATCTCCATGAATTGACTGCAGGAAAAGTCCATGTTCAACGTTATTAGAAGTTCTGCCCTGATTAAATCGACGGCACATCGATTCTGGACGTCTGTCCATTTTAATTTCATTTTGGGAAAAAACCCGCTCGACGTTGTTGAGTTCTTGTTGTTGGTTGCTTTGATGATAGGTAGGTTGGCAGCTGGCGTGGTTGATGAAAATCCTCACATCTGGAGTCTCACGTAGGTAGGTAACACCTATTCTGCAGTAATTAGGCAGGTACTTACCTATCCTACCCTGAAATACGGGACAAACAGCGTCCCGGGAAGGGTTTCGCCGGGACATGGAACAAATGGACAAAATAAGGGACTGTCCCGTAAAATACGGTACGGTTGGCAACCCTGAACCCAACGGAACTAAAAAGCAGATAAAGCACCTCATGAACCGGAACTTGATCCAATCCTTCTCCAACCGTCATACGCTTACCGGAGTTCGTTATAAAAAACCTTTTCCTACCATCAAACGAGGCACCATGGTTTAGGGAGGTGAAGGAGCCCAGAGACAAATATTTCTATAAAATATTTACAAAATATTTTATAAAATATTTACAAAATATTTTATAAAATATTTACAAAATATTTTATAAAATATTTCATAAAAAATTTCTATAAAGATTGCGAGCGGGATATTGCTGTACCAAAGAATATCTCCACAAAATTGGAAACAAGGAAACTCCACAACGCAGATCATGCGGCCACTGTGCAGAAACAATGGAACTTTTGTTATAGGACTGCCCCGAGTATTCTGGCCCTAGAGAAAATTTGATCAACGATGCCATACTCCCAATGAATCTGGACACAATAATTTGTAATACTTATGTGTTATGTGTACCTATTCTTATTTACTTACAAATGTGTGCATACCTAATAAAAATGTGTCACGTATCGAACAGGTGTGCTTTGTTTTCCAACGTATACTCCTCCAAAACCCACTATGTCCACCGTTCAGTTCCAAAACCCGCTATGATCGACCTTTCAACTGGATTTTAAAATGAAGCTTAGGGCAGGGATTTTCCAAGTATATCCTAAATAACAAGTAATTATATGAAGAAAATGTTTTTAAAAAATTGGCTAAAAAACGCCATTCTGAAATATGAAAGTTTTTCACGAATATCTTACAATTGGGTATAGTGGTAATGGAGGCTTTTGAAACTGGACGAAAATATTGTGTTAATTCGAGAAGATGGCCAGATAGGGTGAGTCGGCAATTGGCTCAATGATAGTCTCTACAGCTAAAATCTAATAAATTGTAAACCTCTGCTTATTAATGTATTAAAAAAGGTTTCTGATGAGGTTTTAGGCGCGAGGCGCTGAATTTTATTTTATTCGTAATTTTGGTCAAAATCGGTAAGCTGCCCCTAATCAAATTTTTCTTCTATACACAATTAGTTTGTTTTGGTAGGTATTGTAGGTGTTTAAACAATTACAACAAATGTTTTAAAGTAGATTTTAATTAGTAGACATTAAAAATTATAGAAGGAACACACAAAACTGATCAATGTGGTTATTGTTTCGACAAAAGTGGTTTGGCCGCCTCAGTTGCAATACTACTGAGGCGGCCTAAACTCTGTAATATGTATTAAGTATGGCTTCGAATACAATCAACTGATTAGTACCATATGTATTAGTTGGACATATATGGTACCTACTAATCAATAGAAAAAGTTTAAGAGTTGAGGGCAGCTAACCGATTTTGACCATAGTTTTTTTTAAACAAATCTTTATTATGTAGGCCCAGAATTGAAGAAAACTGAAGAGACCATCACTGAGCCACCTTAGTTATCAACTCCCCCTCACACGGTTTTCTCAAATAACTGATTTCAACCAATTCAAAAACACTAAAATTTATATAACACTTAAAAACACTAAAATTCATACGGCTGTTCTATTTCGGACGGCAGGGAAGACGAACCGAACACGGATGTTTGGGCGTAAGTACGTGGGTATCCAAATGGCCGATTCTATTACCGCTTTCTGTGTCGAAACACTTTGAGCAACGCGGCATGACTTGACCGACGAGATGTCGGAAGTATCATAATACGTCCTTGCATACCGGAACAATATTCCCTTTCTACCATCGGTGAAACAGTAAACAGTCTGGTAATGACCCACCAATACGATGATCGGCTCACGGTTCGGGAGGTGTTTCATAAATAGAGAGTAGCTGGTTACAACGGCCAATTACAGCTTCTGCCCTTTTAGGGCTAATGAGGGCCCGCCAGAGGTTACTCCACTTATTCCGCTCCCGTTCTGTTAACAACTTAATGAGTTGACTTGAATGAGGAGAGGGTGAGCGGCGACGTCATCCACAGTCATAACGTTATGAAAGACAAATAGTCGTAACGTTAAGTGAGAGAAAAAACAAAAAAATCCAAATAAAAAAAATCGATTAAATCCTTGACAAAAATCTAGATTTTAAACGATTTTTCCCCTTCATATTAAAAAATACAAGAGTAATTTTTTGTGTGTGATTTATTTAATGCAACTGAATATTTTGTTACATTTCATCTTGCAATATTTCATCTCACAATAATTAGTTTCTGTATAGGGTCGGATATTGCAGCAGGATCACTATCTCCCCCCAAAAAACAATCCGTGTACCTAAAGCATCACGCCTCGGAAAAAGTTATGATATCAACTTCCAACTCATCTTTGTGTTGTTGATGTTGAAAAGACATGTAGAGGCAATATGCAAGAATAAATTAAGCAAATTAATAAAATTATAAATTAATTATTTACAAAAAAATGTATAAATTACTTAGGTATTTATTAAAAAGTTATAAATTAATAAAATCATTAAATTAAGCAAGAATAAAGGAGAGGCAGTGGCCTTGCCAAACTGAATAAGAAGAAGAACATGGTAAGGGTGAAGAAACGGATTTTTGAAGGTATATAAATCGGCGCCCTTAAGGCCTAGCGGCTTGAATCTTTTAAAAGTCTAAAGTCTGAATCTTTTAATAGGTTAAAGTTGAAACGAACTTCTGTGCAAAATTTCAAGCATATTAGGTAGTGAAGGTGGAGAGGCTGTAGCCTTGGCTAACTGAACAAGAAGAAAACATAATAAGGGGTTTTTGAAGTTATATAACTCGGCTCCCTTTAGACCTAGTGACTTGAAACTTTCAGGGCTTTGTTTCTATTGTCCACACCAAGAAGATCCATACCAAATTTCAAGTTGATCGGCGGTGGATCCGTCAAAAATGGCCAAAATTGGCCTAAATTTCCGTTTTTTGTTCCTAAACTTTTCTTAGGTTGAGGTAATGGGTTAAATTTTTCAAATGGCCCTGGGTGTTGGTTATAAAGAAGGTCTTTACAAAATTTTAACTCGATTAGTCTTGTTAACCAGGCTGTAGACTCGTGAAAGTGGATAATGATAGCCAACAGTTTCTGTGTTTTTTTTTTGTTTTTTTTTCTAAACGTTTTTCGGGTGGAGATACCTAAAGGATTAAATTTTTTGAAACGCACTGCCAAATTTCAAGTCGAACGGGTGTATAAAGTTATATAACTCGGCGACTTTATATAAACTAGCGACTTTAAACTTTCAGGGTTTTCCATTATCCACACCAAGAAGACCCACTGCACTGATCTGATGGCGGTTCAGGAAGCTATACTGTCCTCCCTACTGGCAGAGTTTTTATTTGTAATCGCTCTCTTCGCTCGCTCCCGGTGATAACTTGAGGTTTAGGACCAGCCGTGTTGTTTTTACATTTTTATGGGGCCCTAAAACGAACGTTTATCACGGTTTAATAGCATCTTTTTTACGACGTTTTCACTACTGAAGACCACTTCGTACTTTTCAGATTCCAAGGCGGACCGCATACGATAGAATTAATATTTCCACAACAGTTACATAGGTCGTTTTTAAATGATTCTTGAAAATATTGTAGCAGCCATTCACAGTTCAAACATATAACAGAAATTTGATATCGATATAAAATCAATTGGATACCCCTCCTAAAGTATGAAAAGTCTTAGTTAACATTAAATTTGTTTCTTCCTATATTTACCAAGAAAATATTTAAACATAGGCACTTTGTACATTTGTTTGTATTTGTTACTATTTGCTCAAATGTTAGTAATATGATGGTAAATCCTAGTCTTGAGGCCAATTCGTAAAAACTGCTTCGAAAATTCGCTCATATGATCATGCTGCATAACTGGAACTTTTTTCCCTTTTTTTATTCAAAGAAGTAACATGAGCACTTTTAATGAAGTTTCATGATTTTCGAGTGAGGCCCCCTAAGAATCCATGAATTTGCGAATTTGGAAAAATTGGCACACCACGGGAAAAAGGTTGCCGACCCCTGCTGTATATGGTTTATTTCTCTGCTTTATTCTCACTTACATCTCAAATCATGGTACAAACATTATGGACCATTAAAATGTAAATAAATTGGTTTGAAAAAAAAAAAAAAAATTCTTGAGTGTGGTTTGGAACATCTTGAATTTGAAGATGAAGAAATGTGGTTGTTACTTGAGATGTTCTTCACAGTTCATCTATAAACTGAGGTGTTATTCGGCAAAAAAAAGGAGACAAAAGTTGTTATATAGCTTTTCCAAGCCAAATTGAGAATTTTCCAAGTCAAATTGAGAATTTTCCAAATCAAATTGAGAATTTTCCAAATCAATATGAGTATTTTCCAAACCAAGTTGAGAAATTTTCAAAGGAGAATTTTCTTTAGAAAATAAAGACGGAAAGGAATTATCCAAACTAAAGTGACAATTTTTCAAATGAAATCGAAACTTTTAATTATGAATAAAATGGTATATGGTACCATTTAGCCATGGTATAAATACCTAGTTGAAAGAAAGAAATCCGCATTTTTCAATTAAAAAAAAAAAATCAATTTTCCATATTTTGAGTAAAATGAGGTAGGTATTTACGTAGGCTAGTATGTACTTGAATAATCAATGTAGTGGGTTCCCAGCAGCTGCGTTTGTTAACTGTACGAACGTGTCCATCATCCAATTGGTACAATCAGCTGATGAAATGGTAGGGATGCTATGAGCTATCACTTCACTCAAAATGAGATTCTGCGCTGACTCACTGAGAACGTTCCTCATCTATAGCTTGATCTTGGAGAAAGCTTTCTCGACCGGATTTATACCTTCTTACTACCTACCTAGATTTAAAAGAAACGTTTTTGGTTCGTGCCTATTTTATTTGGAAAATTCTCAATTTGATTTGGAAAATTCTTAATTTGATTTGGAAATGTCTCAATTTGATTTGGAAAATTCTCAATTAGGTTTGGAAAATTCTCAATTTGACTTGGAAAATTCTCAATTTGGTTTGGAAAATTCTTAATTTGACTTGGAAAATTCTCAATTTGACTTGGAAAAGCTATATAACCAGTAATATGGAGACATTTCACATGAAACAAGTTATTTTTTTGAAAATTGCCATACTGCATGACGGTGGATTTTTTTTCTTTTCTATTTACCATCATCCTACCAAGCTTTTAGGCCAAAAATATCATCATACGAATAAATTCGTACCGTAAAACTGTTGCCTCACGGTAAAGAAGTTCGCTTGAAAACTTCTTAGGCTGGTTGAATTATGAATATGACGTGTTATGGGTCGCGCCGACGCGTCTGCATAGCTGTTAACAAGTTATGATGGGCTTCTCAAGGAGCGTGGACCGTCAATTCAAACTCTCAGGCTGCACAAATGGAGGTACCTTGTAGATAGTGATTTGGCTCTGCTGACGGATTTAACCCTTGTTGGTGAGATCGCCCTCCGGTGAATCAATCGGAGAAGTATCCCCGGGTGCCATGCGAGTCGAGGGCAGATGAGCTGCTACGTAGGGGGCGTATACACCATTCACTCTGTCTCTCTCACTCTCGTATCCCTTCCACGCCATCACTGACTCTCTCTCTCTCTCACTCTCTCTAATTCTACCCTCTTTCTGTCGGACCCTGGTTCCGTTACCGCTTCCCTAATTTAGGAATCTATGGATTCCGTCCATTTCCCTCAAATTTCTAGTAAAGAGACGACGCCCCAATCCCTTTTCCATCCCCTTCCGCCTCGTCTTTTGTCATTCGGTGGACCGGCATCTGGTCGAGTGCGCCATCGAAGCCTTTCGAACGCTTTCATTTTATCCTGTCAAAAACTGAGGAAATCAATAGGAGAGAGAAAAGAAAAAAGAAAAAAAAAATAAGTTCCGGGTCAGAGGGTTGCCCTCGTCTGGGGCGAATGTGATTTGCGAAAATCACCAAATCGATTCCGCCACCGCACGGTGAGCGAAAAACGTGAAAAACTCCTCAAAAATGTTTAAAACTCGATAACTAATGGACACAGTCAGATATCGATTCCAAAGTGTGATCTCCAATGTCAATTCACAAACCTAAGGATGAGTGCGAAAACATCTACAGTCCTGCAGCATCGCTATAAGAGTTTATAGAGTTATCAACGCTGAACGCGATGACGAAGTCGGAATTGTGAACCGTGAAGAACATCTCAAGTATTAACCACGTTTCTTCATCTTCAAAGTGCTCCAGTTTGAGAACAAATTGAGATATAGTAATGAGAATGGAAAATTTAAAAGACCTGTCAGACAGTTTTATTTTGGGAATTTATGGGTAATCCCCCCCCTCCCCCGGAGTAGCCCGATTCTACCTATCGGAACTTGGGCTTTCGATTGCCAGGACGGATTTTTTGTGCAAATTTGAACTTTTTATCTCAATTCTATCGAGAGTTATCATCTGGAATGACCAGGGTTGGCAAAAAACATATTTTCGTTCAGAAAGAAAAAGAAAAACAGTTTTTTATTTGTTTTAAACAAACCACCATTAGTTTTTAATATTTGAATTTTTAAAGCAGTTTTAAACTCGATCCACTTGCAAACGATCACAAGTATACCTAAGTCCTAGTTACCAGTACCAGTTTACCAGTACCTGATTTTGCTTACGTACATTTATTAAAACAATATTTTTCAAGTTCTTGACATGAACATGAGCAATGACATGGCGATGGCGGTGAGGCTCAGACAGTGGAAAATATGTTGTTTTATTTCGATAACACAATACTAAAAAGTTGGTACCTACATATATTGATATTCGATTCAACACGTGTACATTTGTCTTGTTATAAACCGACGTATTGGGTCAATTGCTTAGTAGAGTGTTTGTGCAGAAATATTTTATTATCAAATCTACGTAATAAGTTAGTATGTTTACACGTTCCTTGCAAAATTCCATCCAATTGTTAGATTGATGATCGTGTTTCTAATAGATTGAAACCTGCTAAATGGCCACATGCATGACATTCAGTTCCTATTCTGCACTAAAGTGATTATTCTGTCCAAATTATAATAGATTTCCTTTATTGCATTAAGCATATGTAGGAAATAACGCTGAATCCGAAAATGTGGTCAAAAGTGGAAAAGAGTTGTTTCAAAGTGAAGAAACGGGGGTTTTTATGGCAAAAGACGTAGTTTTCTGAAGAAAAAAAAAAACTTAAAAAAATCATATCTTGGGAACGGATTGAGATAGAAAGGTGCCATTGGCGGCGTTCTAATCCATTTTCAATCTAGTTTTACCCATTTTGTTTTTACACCATGTGGCGAACACCCTGTATATACTCGTATGTACATATGATATTGGGTGTCTTTTGGCAGTGAATTGAGGATCATCTGGAACGGATATTGGCATGCCAATTTTTCGGAAATTCTAGTTTTAAACATTTTGGACCGGGAAAAATAGCTTCCTTTTCTTTGAAAATTCGCCAATAGGTAATTTTTATGGACTATAAGAGGAGAAGTGGCTGACATTGGGAGTTTTAGTGGGAAAATCAACCAAATTTCGAAAGAATACAAATAAACCACTAGGTAATTATGATTTGGGATGGTGATTGGAGCAGCACATTATTATAAGGTGAGCAATTTCTAGTACCTACTTCAAGGGGAGGCATGGGGAGTTTTAGGGGGGAGTGGTCGCCAAAATCATTGATTATTTTTTCTAACCGCTGATAACGGTTTGAAATGGTGATTCGTGATAGACGTGCGTTATTTTATGAAGATGGCCGATTTCAGGAACTCAAATAGTGGGGTTTTGGAGGACACAAATGAGTAAAAACGGCCGAAACGACCAAACAGCTCGTGTAAATCGATCACTTGTCGTGTGGATTGGTGAACCAATAAACCGAAATTGAGCAAATTCGACAAAACGGTCGGACATGAACCGCTGTCGAGCGACCGAAAAACACGAGAAAATCATTAAACCTAACAAACACAATGAGAAAACTGAGGTGTTGATTCCGAATTTGGACAAAAAAAGGGTAACTCCATACTTCACGTCCAGTGCTCTACATGCATCCACCCACCTTCCATTACATTTTCAGTATCTTTGCAACATAATTTGAATGAAGTCTTGGAGTGTACAAGTAAACCAGATCAACCCACATCTCCAGTTCCGTTATGTATCTCAAGTTGTTCTTATCCATAACAACTCACCGTGTACGAGTATTTCTCGTATTTCTTACGAGTATTTTCACTTTAATATCAGGCTGTAATTTCTTTAAAAAAAAAAAAAATAAATAATAATAATAATAAAATAAATAAGGTATCAATTAATCAACAAATGTTTAGTTCTGTTTTGTGTGGAAGACGTACAAAATGTATACATTTGTAATTGGAATTTATTTTCCGAAGTACGAGGAGGAGCGACGATTGTACACATCACCCACACGAAAGGCGATCCTATACCTACCACATCATCCATCCTCCTACAGTTTTTAGACTGTGTAGAAGTGAAGTTTATACATAAGTGATGAAGGACTAGTTTGATTTATTTTGTGTTTACGTTTGCAGATTTGAGGCTCATGTGTAAATACTTGGCATCACAGGTGCCAATCGTACCTATTGGGGGGGGGGGGGGGGAATGGATTACAAAATCGTTCGGTTGAAATAATAACCAACCTACAACACATTTCTGAATTGAACAAAAAACTATTAAGAAATTGCTCTCTATTTTAATAGTGTAGATTTCGACGATGAGCGGATGTGCCGAGCTGCGTGGACAATCGATTTTATTCGCACGAGCATCGGCCCCGTAAATCTTTCATAACACTTGGTTTGTGCACTTGGATTACTGTAACAAACCGTAGTTTATGCTTTTCAAAAGTTAATGCCAAAATGAGTTGGTCAAAGTTTGACGCAGAGAGACTTGAATAAATAGTATGCGCTTATGCGAAAATGTATCATTTCTAACTAAAACTTGAACAAATACGAGGAAATTGACTAATTTTGTTAAGATTGTGGTGCCTCGAGAATCCGACAGCGGATTGATTGTACAAGAAAATCAGGTGTGGTATGAATAATGCGTTCGATAAGCGTACGCTATTGCGTTGTATGTTGTGCGCAGTTTGTACAGTTGATTTGGTTACTTGGTGGATACAATCCCCAGTTTTCGAGTCCGTAAGATGTAATTTTTGATTGTCTGAAATTCGATTGTTCAATTTTGTTGGCCCCTGAACTTTAATTTCAGTTTGGTGTTGATATATGGAATTGTGAGTGTCGTCATTTATAATTCAAATATCGGCCTATTGGGTAAAACGACGTCCTTCTGAGTTGGTCAATATATTCGCTATGATATTCAACCCTCCTTCTCTTTCTACTACGTAAATGGAAAAGCTGCAGTAGAGAGAGTTAAGCGAAGATTCCTACATTCCCTTGCATTCAAATCTGGAACCCCCTGAGCAAATTTTGAAGCGGCCAGCGCCATTGAGGGAGAGTGGGTTGGATACAACATCGGAACCAAATAATCAATTATAACATCAAATGATTAATCTTAAGCTAATAATCGATGTGGCCGATTAATCGGTAATGAACAATCGATGTTTGATTAATCTAAAGCAAATAATCGATTTTTAAGTAGATACCTATTTCAAACGCATAATTATCTGCTTTCCGATGGGTTTCTTCGTCTATAGGTGACGACCTATTGTTAAATTACAAGGCTGATGAAGATAAAGGAATGCCAAAACGAATAAAATTGCATAAAATAGTTTTTTTTATTATAAATGGAAGGTACCATAAATTGAACCGAACGAAGGGCTGGTTGTAAACACCTCCGGATGGCCATACAAAATTCTAAAAATTAAACACTTCTAAAATGTGAGCTAAAAAGTAAACCGTTCCATTCGAATTTTTCCCTACCACCAGTGGAGAGAGGGAAGGGGG
This sequence comes from Stenodema calcarata, assembly GCA_963920205.1. Classification (NCBI taxonomy): domain Eukaryota; kingdom Metazoa; phylum Arthropoda; class Insecta; order Hemiptera; family Miridae; genus Stenodema; species Stenodema calcarata. The sequence continues at coordinate 25,600,830 of OY986048.1, forward strand.
AGGGAGGGTACCTAGGGTTCAAAAAACCTTAATTTGTCAAATCCCTTCGTCAACAACTTTCATTTGAAACAGTAGATTATAATCATAAAATCTATATTGGTACCTCTTTCCTTCATCCATGGAGGTAGTATCAATAACAACGACGTTTTGTCCCAATTTGTATTACTTAATCAATTATTATTACTGATTAATCGGTTTTCGAATACGTCTGGATTTGAAAGCATTTTTTAAGCATATTAGAATGCATCAAATCCTGATGTATTCGAAAACCGATTAATCAGTAATGATAATCGATTAATTAGAATAATCGGCAGCCAAACATGGAGAGCCGTAGGAGGCTCATGGATGCACAGTTTTTTTTTTTTTTTTTTTTTTTTGTCTTTATTGGCATTAGCAAAGGAAAAGCCATGTATGTAACATGAGTCAAACTGGTGAAAATAACATTACATCTACAAATCAGATATTACGGTTAATTTTGTGTAAGTATATATAAAGCTATTCATAAATTTGTAAATCGTTAAGAGCTATGAGGTGACACAAATTGAAGGGGAGAGCTACTAAAGAGTTTAAATTGGAGAAAAGTTCCGATCTTTCCCGTTCGTACACACTACATAACAGAATGATGTGGTCGATGGTTTCTTCTTCCTCACAGTTGTTACGAGTGGGAGTTCGTCGCCTTCCTTATCCCACAGAGATAGAGATTTGTTACAGCGTGGCCATTGCGTAATCTCGTGATAGTTTTATAAAAACATTTGGACTTCTCTTTAGCAGACCGAAACCATAGCAAACCCTGGACCAGGGGAAACCGTGATCGATATCCCCGACCAGATGGGTATGAGTCGAATAGCTGTTGCCACTCAAGGTTCATGATAGATCTAAATGATCTATTCATATCCGTATGTGGAAATCGGATGGATGTGGAGCCAGTGTTCCAATTGCGCGCCTCTTTTTGCAAGGGTATCCACATGTTCATTAGGCCGAATGCACAGTTCCTGTATGAGCTGGTCCTCACTTGCTCGAAGCTCTTGGGTTCAACGTTCCTCCGTATCCAACACGCATTACACCCACTTCGCAACTAACTACTTGATGAATTCACCAATGATTTGGATTCAGAGAGAATTCAGCCAATTGGACGTAGACCTGTTTGGTTCGGCCCTTCTTCCCTTCCGTCGCAGGATAATGGTGGCTCTGAATCCCCCTTTATGATCTGCGATAATTATCTTAATTAAATTAATTTCATTCATTGCCTACCTCCTGTATCATTTCTAATTTCGATACGCAACCCTTTTAAATACCCTTAGATATTTTTTTTCTTTTTTTATTACATACCCACTGACACATATCGAGGGTCTCACAGCAACATCCCACATCGTCACTTTTGGCCAAAGTGAGGTATGCATAGCATTCGAAACGTCTTCCCCCGGCGGATCGATCTTACTAAGTCTAAGTTAGGTAACACTAGAACTCACGATTTATTTTACTGAATTACTCAGTAAACATAGTCATTGGCAGATGGTTTTTTGCCTCTGCTGAAAAATCGCCAAAATGACGATGCGGGAAGTTGCCGTGAGACCCTCGATATATTGTTCTTGTAAATTGGGCATCTGCCCGTTAAATCTTGTAAATAAATACCTAAATCAGCTACAGTATTAATTCGTTAAATTGTCCCCCCCCTCCCATCCCCACCCTTCAAAATTTGCTGGTTTAAGTTTCAAGATACGTAGATTCCGAAAATCGAATTAAAAAAAAAAAAATCTGTCAGTGCGTGACACTTTGCCCCGTTAGCGTTGTGCTAAAATTACGAAATTTGGTTTAAGGGTTTTACAATCCTCAAAAACTTTTCATAACGCTAGGTCCATAGGAAGGGATCACTAGTCAGGCTGTAACAGAAAACCAAATTGGCAAATAAGATTTTTCATTTATTTTCACAATGTTTTAATAATTTCTACGTTATTTACTGCACCAAAACACATGAATATGTACAAATACCAGATTTAGAGTAAACAGTGGTGTGTATTTAGTTATTACTCCTATTAGCAAATCTGAAAGATTTTAACTCTCCTTTGTACCACAAACGAAGTTTTTCGACGCAGCTATGACATACTTTGTGGGGAGTCCACACTTCATCTTGATCACCTATTGTCAAGCCAAAATATGCATAATACACTTTTTTCGCAAAATCTGTTATGTTTCGTTGGAATTTCTTGATTGTGTATTCACCACAGATAAAACAGAAGTAGTCTGCACTGGTAGCACAACGACGTTGAGACATTTCCCAAATTTCACCAGCCCTCAAAACACTATTTTAATCACTTTGACACAACTTGGGGACTTATGTAGATACTAGTGAACAAGTTCAATACACTAAAGACACTACTAAACTGAGAGAATGAACCGTTTGAATCTAATGCAAGTTCCTGATAAATCCAATTCAATATGGTTTAGCTTCGGAAGGTGGTTGCCAAGACCATAAAACGACGTTCCTGTCTGAACATGATGTAGTGCCTGTGCCATCAATCCTACACCACCTACTGAGTAAGACGCTTCCTCCACTACCTAGTGAAATATATTTCACTATATTAACGCCCATATATGAGTGTTAAATAATATGAGAAATCGGTTTTTCAATGGTTTTCAAATATCGAGTTAATGAATAATATTTAATAATAATTATTAATATTGAAGCATAAAAATTATTTATAACCAACAATAAATATAATAATTTACACTACTTTATAATAATTATTAATATCTAATTAATGATAATTCATAATAATAATTAATCTATCATTCAGTAATCTAGACAGAAGGGTGATCTGTACAAAGAAGATAATAAATAAATCGTTGTGTCAAGAATTTGCAGTTTTTTTTTTCAATCATTTAGTGATCTGTATACAGAAGGGCGATCTGCACTAAAAAGATAATAAACCGTTGTGCAAAAATTTGCAGAGTTTCTTTTTCCCTGTATTTAGCTCCTCAATGGGGTAACCGAAGGGCCGCTGTATCCGACACTCATCTCAAGATCGCATCGCGGACCACTGGCCACTCGGACGCGTCGTCTTTAGAAACGCTCGAAGCTGAAAGCGAGTGAGTGGAAAAACGAAGAAAAATAACACCGCCGAAGCATTAGCGACGAATAAAAGGGCCTGCGGTCTGAGAAAGTTATTTGAGGAAGGGCCCACACTTGTGGGGAGGAGTTGCACAATGTCCAGGTAGCCTCATCTCACCCCATGTCCTGGAGACCTGAAAAGGTCCATCTGAGCCCTTCCCTTCCCTTCCCTTCCCTTCACTTCGACCCTTCCCTTCCCTTTTCGACCCTTGGATACGAGAAAAGGGCCCATAAGGGTCCCTAGTTGTCGAAGGGGCTTCCCAAAGACCGTGTTGCGCCGTATTGCGGAAGTGACTGCCCATCTGTCCTGACCCTCTCAACCCTCCCCCGCCCTCTCGCACGCCTATAAAAGCGATATTTTACCAGAATTTCCATTAGAAATTCCACTGGGCCTCAAAAGGGGCCTCCACGAACCCTCCCCTAGACAATAGTTCAAGGGTTCGTTTATGCAACCCTCTGACTGCCACCACTTCCTTAATTTCGCTCGACTCCTATTTTTCTTCTCATGTTCGCGTTTCTAGAGCTAACCGACCTACAAAAACGTTTGGGTCAACAGTAATAATTATGTGGAAACTACAGCTTGCAAGCATATTAACCCTCGAATATGTTTAAAAGGGAAAAAAAATCCTCCCGTGAACAATATGTTCAACAATCAGCCCCCCCCCCACCCCACATCATATCCAATCCTGAAAAAACTACGCTGCCCTGAACTGCCGTCCTAAGCAAAAAGGGCGTATCTCTATTTTTTGTGATTTTCGGAATTTTGCAGTTGTAGAATCTTTAGGGATTTCTCCGCCTTATGATTATGCAAAAACCACTCTAACTCACTGGTAGAGCATCAAACAACGAAATTGTGTCAAATCCTAAGCCAATTGGGCGTATCTCATTTTCCTAAGCAAAGAAGCAGTACCTTTTGAGATACGCCTTTCTTGCCTAGTATTCAGTGACCACGTCGGAGTACAAGAACCTAGGCACACATTATTTATTCCTAGATGATGAGAACTTTTTCACTCAAATTAATTCTTATTTTTTACCGACATCATTTACAGAATTTTAACAAACTTAACTTTAAATGGAATTTCAATTTCAAATAACTACCTGTCGCGCTTTGAACATGCAGGGTCTTGTAGTTCAAATTGCAACACGATGATTTTCGGTCGAAACGCAAATATATGTATGTTGTATTTGGCGAAAACGAAATGGCGATATGGCGATAAGTACAACTCGTCCGATGGGGAATTTGTCAGCTCGTCCGGTTTCGTTAACCTTACCCTCCGGACGAGCTGACATCACGATTTGGATGGAACATAAAAACATAAAACACGGACAAACCTTAATATAAAATCCGAAGTGATGTCCACTTCTCCATCGATGGTTCTCCAGGATCAATCAGAATACCGGCTTATTAAGGGACGACATCTTCTTCACATATTCCGCCCGAGTAATTTGACCCGTAATATAATGCTGAATGTAGCTGTCGATATGATGCAATTTATCTTGGTATTACGGTATACGAGTTATGGAATTACGGGACAACAATTGATTTTGAAACTGTGTTTTTCCCAAGGGACCCAGATGTGTTTTTCCCAAGGTGATACTCCAGGAGATTAGAAAGCCAGTTAGTGCTAGGTAGGGTGTAGGGTTTTACGGAATCACGGGAGAATAACCAATTTTGAAAGTATGTTTTTCCCAAGAAACGGTAATAATCCAGGAGATTAGAGAGCCAGTTAGTTTGGGAGATCGGAAAATATTGAATGAACTGAGAGGCTGCGGCCGAACACTACCAGTTAAGTTTGTTCAGGAATGAAGTTTTTTCGCAGAAAAAATTAATATATTATTATTTAAATAAGTACGAGTAGGTATTTATTAGGTGAATCAAATAAACTCAAATTGATGTGGGGGGAGGGTTAAACTTCGACCCACAGAAATATTAACAAGACGGCTACCCACAAACAACACATTGATTAAGTTATGTATCGAGGTTGAAGTGGCAACAACGCCTACCTTAAATGGGGCAGAACAACACGGCCTCCATGAGATAGGGCTGGTCAACATGGCCTACCTCAAATAGTGCAGAATAACATGGCCTAACTGAAATTTTTGGGCATATTTCCATTATTATTCAGTGGGATTCAAATTGAAAATAATCAAAATTATTCATCATCGTAAGTTTTCTGTATAGTATATTGGCACCCAGAAGTGTCTATGGTTGCAAACATTCACATACATGTTCCCAAATTGTAGGAATAAACAGTTTTCCGTGTCTCCTGTAAATTTTTTAAAAAACACTTAGGTCATGTTGTACAGCCATTTAAGGTAGGCCATGTTGACCAGCCCTATCTCAGGTAGGACATGTTGTTCAGCACCAATTGGGGTAGGCCTTGTTGCCACTTCACCCTCGATATTATAGCTACTAATAAAAGTCGCAAGGTTTGAATCATGAGTTTTGGGATCAATGGGGTAATTAAGATAATTTAATTATTTAGATGTAGAAAGGTATTTTTATAAAATGATGAAGTAGGTTCCAGTCAATAATTGGCTCCCAACCATTTTGATTATTCGCTGTTCGAAAATTGCATATTAATATTTGAAGTGGGAGGAAAACCTGTGAATTTCTTTGAGATCCACCTTTCAAGAGCTTGTTGCTTCCTAAGCGAAAAGGGCGGATCTCAATTTTTTCGGTTAATTTTCCGAATGTAAGTATACCTAACGTTTAATGCCTCCATATCGAAAAAACAAGTTATTAACTAAGTGCGAAAGGTGAATAACTAAAAAATGCTTCTAAAATTTCAATTATTTGGGATACGCCTTTCTTCCTTAGGACCCTTGAATTTCGACATTTCATGACATGCGCTTCATTTTGCCCAGTTGCGGTGAAAAATATCAATCTTCGAAATTTCAGAAGAGAGCTCTCCAGGAAATGTCTCACATGACGGTCGTACGCCACCAAAGTCGTTTTAACGTTGTGGCGACATCCATGTTGTGACACACCAGTACATGGAAGATGGACATTGAGCCAAAACATTATCAAGCGTAAATCAAACGGTGGAATTTCAGTCCAATTTTCACGCTGAGGAACAGCTGATTCACACAATTCGTACAATTCACACAATTGGTCCGCATATAGGTAGGTAACATCTGTTCTATTTTAGGGCTTGCTCAGGAAGCCCTGCTATGGTCAAACATGACAAAATTTATATTCAATGATCAATATTTAATCATAATAATAATGCCAAAGTAGGATGTGAAATGCGTAGTGGGGACTATCCCACTTGGGAGCTGAATTCTATGCATTCAATCCCATGAATCACAAAATCCCAGTAGCTATTTCTTTCAAGTTTTCAAATAGAGGGGAATTCATAGAAGTCATATGAGTTTTTTGAGCAAACAGGTTCGAGAAACACAATAGAGCAGACCAGAGAATTGGCGAAAATTCTGACTCAATTCGACAAATATGGAAAATAGAAGGGAAACGCCCAATTCAACGAAATTAAATCACAAGAATTCCACAATTCCACTACCTAACCTTCTGGTATTCTAGTTTTCACTAAGACGTTTTTAGAATGAGAGGAAGTTCAAAATACAAAAACTTACGATACATGAAAAATATCGGTAGGGCTATCGATAGGAGGCGACTATCGACCTATCGATAGTACTATAGACTATTTTAACACCCCTACGAGCGAGTGAGCATTCAACTGAATGAATGAATACTTCATTCTATATAGTATATACATAAATGATTCATAGTGCACAACCACTACATTTGGAGCTATAGATCCATTATCTGTGCCAAGGGGGGGAGCTGGGGGCACTTCAGATCACACTCAACTGCACTTGACACAATAGTATTGTTAAACTGGAGAAACTTTATTTGTGAACTAAAATTACTTGGTGAAAGAACAAGGAAAAGATAGAAAGACAGAAACTAAACTTGTAAATACTGGTTACCGTAGCATCACATTCCGATGAACTGGCAACAATGAGGTATGAAAATAAGCGCTTTTTGTAGGCCGATCTACTAATGTTCTGTGTGTGAGTTCATTCATATGATGATTGATCATATATTAATAAACAATATCATTATTATCAAGGATGATCATTATTATCATTATTATTAGGATTACCTCAGTCCTAATTACACATCCACAGCGCGGTGGAAACTAGTGGCCTCCGTATAATGCATAACTACCCAATTTTTAACAAATCAGTTTTGAGCGTGTTTCGGAGGTTTTGTCGTGGCACCATAACCTGCGCAGCGCATTCTGACGGTTGTGGCTAAACAAGCGCATGCGGAGGGCGATTTCCCCAAGAACGGAATCGCAGGACACGCCCGAATGTATACATTTATAAGGGACAAGTCCGTCAGTTGTAATCGCCCAGTGACACAAAGTGCGTGAAACAATTGAATCGGAATTTACGCGTTGAGCCGAAAAAGTTGAGTGTTTTCCGTGTTCGGACGTCACGTTGGTCACAAGTGAAGGCCCTCGGGGTTTTCTATGGGCAGCGGAGACATGACGGAACGAGGTGTAGCCGTTTTTCCTAAACCGGGACCGAAGGCTGGAAAGAGGGTTGAATTCAATTGAAAAACGAAAAATAGAGAGAGAAAAAACGCATAAGCCGGGGAAATGGCTGAGATAGAAGACGGACATTAAATAGAAGGCCTCAGGTAGAGAGGGAAACCATTGTCCACTCCTGGTCAGCTGCCCTAGAAAACTATTGTGACGTTCGGGTTGAAAAAGGAGGGACAAAAAAAGGGGATATCCACGCAACAGTTCAGACCGTCGAAAACAAGAGGTGGCGAATACACTTCAAAAATCTCAACGGACCTCCGGAATACAAAAGTCATCGATTTGAAACAAGCTGATTGTTGGGATGCTGAGTAATAAAATGGAGTTTTTGAATATGAAAGGGAGATGCGGGAGAGTTCCCCTTTTTGGGGTAAAATCTATAGGAAGGGGCGAAGGGCAGCTGCGTCGGGTTCACTTCCTAATCACATGCAGCCATCCACCGAACGTCGGAACCACCTTTTCTTCACTAAACGCTTCGCGAGTGACGTCATTATTGTACAAATCCTGAAAGGCTGCTCGTCACGGATCCCGGCGAATTCAGGGTGGAATTCACCTTGATAAACTTTTCTTACGCAGGAATGATTGTCAAGTAGAGAACTGTAATTCATGCTCCTCAATATCTAGAGTTAATGTTATTAAATGAATGGGTGCCCGGAAGAAGGGCCTATGTCACGATTTTTTCGAAACCCAGTTTTTCGTAGAATAAGGGCCAATGTCATGTGGCCTAAGAGTTCCCATGGTTTTCAGTTGTAACCTAGACCGATAGAGGTCAGGAAAATCGCATTTACAGGGAGAAGTGGAAGACATTGAACTGAAAGAAGGGCCTATGTTATCAGTAAGTTAATAGTTTGGTCTGATCGATGCACAAGGCAAAACAATAATAAGACCATTCTAACTTTATACTGGTATGTGATTCAGTGTGGTTATTTCACGGAAGTGCACCAAAAGTTCATGGTTGCTGGTCAGCTTTTTGCCATGCGATTGCGATTTTCGCTCTAATTGAACGGCAAAGAAAAATCAAAAAGGCTGTCGTTCCTGATGGCTCTCAGCATTCCAGGACCTTCTTTACACAAGCCTGTTGCCCATAATGAAGGAAAAGAAGGACATTCTTCACATGACACAGTTTACGGCTGACCCAATATATGTGCTATTTTACAAGTCACTGCCTTCTATGTAAATATTCCGAGAAAACAAAAATGTATTTTAATATTCAGAAAAAAATTAAATGTTAATACTCATCCAATATTCAGAGCAAAATAAAACATTGCCTTTTTTTAATACCTACATAATTTTTCTGCTAATTTCCCCTATGGAAGAAGGGCCTATGTCACTCCAGGTGACTTTTATTCGTGGTCATTAGCAATATCCCAATTTTTCAGCGCTCCTATAAAATTTAGAAATCGTGACATAGGCCCTTCTTCCGGGCACCCATTCAAATATCTTGGTACTCACATTGACCTGCATTTTGTTGAAACTTCATAGCTACGCTACTTGTCAAACACGAGATGTAACGTACGCAGTGACATCATCACCCCATCAACTGTATTCTTGTAACTGATGAACAATTTTTACATTACAAGAATCAAACATAGATGATGACGATGTAACAGTCCCTATGTTACCATGGAAACAACGTTGCTATACTATGCTATTCTTCCCTCCATTGTAACAGTTTCCAATTTGTAGATTGTCCTATTGTCCTTTTCTGATTAAAACAAGTTTACCTAATTGCTTTTAGTACGCGTACTTACTTATTGCGAACTACCCTTTTGTTAAACGATTGTGTGGTTCGGCTCGCGAATATGATCGAGTTTATCTCGTTGAAAATCTTCACCGACATCGTTCATCGTGAGTACATACTAGTAATTATGGACAGGAAAGATGTTGAATCTGATGGTCCCTCACATGTTGTGGATGCGGCTAGTGCCATACCGTCGAGGAATCAGCAACACCACCAAGCTCGTTTTTCACAACTTTTCAGGAGAGAGAAAAAACCCCGATTTTTTCGTCCATCAAGGCCTAATTGACTGAAGTTTTTCTCGATATCTATGATGAATAGATATAATTCAAATAGATATCATCGTAATCGACTCCCGTTTGCTGATTTTAAGAATAATAAGAATAATTATTATTAGATCGAAAGGCGTGGCAGCGGGGCAAAGTTTCGATTATGAATTCGTACACAATACGAACTAAATCACTCGCGACGAAATCGTGGAAACCCATGTTAAGAAAAACAAGAGTATTTGAAAAAAAATCGTCTATTTCCACTGAAATATGAGTACACTGCTAGACCGGTTTCGGCGATCAAACCATGGTCAGTAACAAAAACAGAAATCGCCGAAACCGGTCTAACAGTGTACTCATATTTCAGTGGAAACAGACGATTTTTTCAAATACTCTGGTTTTTCGTACACAACTTCAGGGTAGTGGATTTGGAGCCTTTCTGAAAGCTTCGAACGTTTTTTGGTCTCTCCAGTGAAATTTGGCAATCAGAAGTCATCCAATTTTGATTCTGAAAGCATCAATTGGTGTTCTGCCATTAAGTCCGGACTTGATGTTAAGGAAATGTTGAATATGAATAGGTGTGTAGAAGTAAAGCCTGTGTGTCATTTGGTTTCGTGGTGCACTTGCTACTCCAGCAGCAGACCGTATGTAAGTCCGTAAGGCGACTCAACGCCTCCTCTATATCTGTGGGTGTTTTCTGCGGTATAAAGGGGCCTGTCAAACTGTCGTGGGCTTCAGAATATATTTACCCGTTGAGAAGTTGTTTTTCGTAAGGCGTTCGATCGTGCGCATGATTTTATTCCATTCAATGTGCATCAACACTGGATAACACGAACCGTGGATACCGTATCAGACCGAGGATGTCATAAGTGTGTTTACGGCTTAGGCGTCGGCACTAGTGGGTCAAATACTTCCAGATTTAAGTGCACTGCAGCCTTGTAAAGTAGTACAAACAAACATCTTGGGTTAGTCGTTGCTGATACCCATCGTGGGTGTTTTGCGTTCAAGTCCCCACTCAAGAGAAATGTTTGTTTCTTCTCATCGGTTACGGCTAAGGATGGGTATCGGTTAAAAAACATCTATGTTTAAACATCGATATTTTTTACGGCAAACATCGGCGTCTAAAAAACATCGATGGTTTGAAACATCGTATAAAAAAACACCGCGCACCTACACCAGCGCTTCAACAGTAAAGTGATTACAGTACCAGCACCAGTACCTGTAGGTACTGTAGGTACTGGTATACAAGGTGTCTCAACTCAAATTCGAAGGACTTTAGGGATCGATTTTAAAACTAATTTGCAACAAAAAGTGTCTCTTAGACTTTTTTTAATCCACTCTAAATGCCACTTTTCCCACTTTTAAGATTTTTTTCGTGGTTTCGACCTTATTTAAGTCATAAAAATGACCATAACCTCCTTAATTCTTCAAATAAATTCATCAACTGTCTTTGCAACAAAATCACTTCAGTCGATTTTTATTAGCGGTTGTCATGGCCGCTGCCTTTGCCGCTGGCAGTGTCACTAGCAAACGCAGCTGTGTTATTTCGGGCAGATCGATGATGTACAGTATTAACAAGAGTGGGAAAAGTAGGTACGCTCCCTTGTGGAACTCCAGCTTGGATCTTTCTCGCATCATCTCGTTTGATCCAAAAGTACCAATCGGTTCAGTATGACTCCAGCAGTCCTGCATTTTGTGCTCAATCTCGAAGTGACGTAATATTCTAGTACGTATTGTATTAACAACTGTATATTTAAGCCAACCGGTTTTATGTGGTTGCGTAACCAATTAATGGATAAATAAATATTAAGAAATACAACATGATATTGACATTTACCTTGTGGACGTGCGTCGTGCAGAGCAGACAACAGGACAGCAATCTGAGCAGGTCTGGGCGGTAGGACGTGGAAAAAGTCTACCTACGTATAAAGGTAAAGCCTCCTCTCTTTCCTCATTCTGCCTGCCCGCATTTTTGGTCATTATCGACCAGTGAAGGACGAAGGGAAGAAATGGGAGCGGCGGGGAAGGGTCAGTTAAAACACCCATAGAAAACATCCACGAGCTGCGATTCCCAGGAATCTCCAAAGGGCTATTTTTTTCTTCTCCGTCCATAGAAAAACCGAGTGGCCAGTGGGAACGGTTTGGGTCACTGGGGGGATTTGGAGGCCCCCGGAAAAAACGACAAGCTGGACCGTGGCGCGGCCCCTGCCCTTTGGATGGTTCAAATTTGGAGGACGAAAAAAAAAGAAGACGAAAAAAAGTAGAACACATGTGTGGGACGACGGACCACCATTTGGAGTCACGGTCATTCCCTGAACAAAAAGGATTTCTTTGGGAGCTATTCATATGAAAACACATTTTCTTTGTTTAGAAGGAAGGCACCGCCATAGGTGAGAATTCGCAGAGGACCCTGAGAATGTTACTTAACCCAGATACACCTACTGTTATGCGTACGAATCTACGAATTGTTCTGTAGGCACCCTCTGGAAGAAAACCCCGTGCAAATTTTCTCCACAGATAGCTCTCCTGATCACGATGGTGAAGTCAGAATTGCGATATCTCATTCCGTTACCAGATTAGAACAGATGAACCGTGAAGAGCATCTCAAGTAATAACCACGTCAACCAAGTAACAACCAGAATTTGCAATTCTGATTTCACCAGCGTAAAAAAAACTTTAAAATGAGGAGTCACTTTTCAGACAGTTTCATTTTGGGAATTTATGGGTAATAAATCAAAATCGATCAAAAACGGCTCAATGGATCGAACTTTTCTCCCGTATTTAAATGTTTCTATGACCGGGGAAGGACATAGGGAGGTTCACTTCCGGATCCGATGCGTAGGGGTGGGGGTTTATTGGGAAGCCGAAATACAAGAGAGGTAGATGGACACACCCCGAGCTCTGCGACGGGCCCGACAGCTAGTACATATGATTTTTGGTGTCTTTTCGCAGTGAATTCAGGATGGTTTGAAACGGATTTTGGCAAAAAAGTTGTCTGAAATTCTAGTTTTAAACATTTTGGACCGAGAAAAATACTGCCCTGTTAAGGAAAAACGCCTCAACTCTATATAATTGATTTCCAGAAATCAGCTTCAAAGTTTAACCGTGAAAACTTCCCTTATCATCACTGCAAAATAGTCCCAATAGCCCCATTTTTAGGTAGGACATCGATTGATGTTCAGTTAGATTGATGGGTGTGAAGTGATCCCTCAAATAACAGTTTTTCCTATCGATTTACAGCATTTGAGGCGATTATTGATTCTTTTTGACTGGTTTTTCGAAGGTTTGTTAAGGGCCTGCAGGACCTGGGTTGGACGATTTTTGAACGATATCTTAGGGGGTGATTGACTTGCAGTTTTGAAATGCGGGGGAGTTTTAGGCCACTATAGAAGCGCCAAGACATCCAATAAGAAGAAGGTTACGAGAAATTTATCGAAAAATCGAGAAAAAATTCGATCGAATAAATCGAAATTTATTTGAGATCCTGATCGCTCATTTTAAATGTTTTAACTGCGATGTTTGCATTGTGCGGTCTATTAGCCTTCCAAAAATGCCCCCTCGTCTCGTTTTTTCAATAAAATAATTTAGCCACAATTTAAAAAAATTTATTTTATGAATTTCAAAAATCGGAAAACGTAGATATCCTTCAACAATCCCAAGATATCCTTCAACAACTTCCCGGCCTAGGTCCTGCATGCCCTTAAATTGAAACACCTCAAATCGAATTAAGGCGTTTTACCTTCACAAATAGATGTGGATTTTATGGAAGGACTTTGATGAAAAACACCTCAACCGGTCACCAACATACTGAAATTACTTATTATAAATTTATAATACGCCTTCATTATTACGTAAAACGCCTCCTATGCACCATTTGAAACACCTCAACCCATCGTCTGAAGCCCACAATGTTAAGCCAAAATGTCTCAACTCAGTTTTCACCTAGTTGAGGCTTTTTTCCTAAACAAATAACATTAAAACTAGTTAAGGTGTTTTTAACGAAGCGTTGAGGTGTTTCTACTCAACAAAATTGCAGTTGGGGCGTTTTCCCCCGACATCAAGCTTATCACATCAAGCTTATCAAGATTTCACCCCCATTAATTTCAACTCCTTTGTGGTCAAATTTTGAAATTTCGACTCGAACATTAGAATGCTGAGGTTGAATCAAGGAGGGGTATGTAAAAACCCTATTTTCGACAATTTTGGAGTTAAGGCGTTTTTCATTAACAGGGTAATTTCCAGTTCTTTGAAAATTTGCTAAAATGAGGTAGGTATGGAGAAATTCCTATAAGGTCAACCTTGCTATTGGAAGGAACAGCGTTTAGGCGTTTGATAGGCGTTGTAGAGCGGTCCCGGACTGTCGAATACGATTGTTTTGTCCTCAATTTCATGTTGGCAAACCCATCGATGCCAAGAAGTAGTAACAAATACACATCGATGTTGAGGTTTCGTGATTCATTGTTCAGGTTTCTATCGATAGTTGCGAGTCGATGTTGAAGGATATCGACACATCGGTAGATTGTCTCTTTGTTTTCGCCATCCCTCGTAAGTATGAATATATCGGACTGATCTAAAGTTTGACCGTTTGATCGATAGTGCGAGAGGGCTGCGGAAGGTTCGAAGGTCCGATGCCAGGTGCAGGCAAATTTTCAGTTTTTACGGTCTCCACCGACTTTTTTTTTCTCCTCTTTCGTGTAATTTATGATGCACTCCCCGCCTGGAAGCTCCTGACAATGGGTTGCTTTGCATGTCTTGAGCTTCGGGGGTCCACCCCTCTTTTGTGAAACAGGGAAAAACCCCGGTGCTGTAAATGTAGTTTCATTCAGGCCGCAACTATTCTATTATCGACAGGATTGACTCGAAAAAAGAGCGTCGAGAGGCCCCTGCAGATGCCACGTTACAAACGGCTGGGTTTTGCGATTTTACGCTCTCTTTTAAGGGTCGCCATCGTCGATTTTCCTCCCTTACTTGATATGCACGGCGGTGGCCCCTGACGGGAATCAGAGCCGTGCGAAAACGTCCCCAAACTGCTTGTCGCTCTAATACACGGAATATTCAGTCATTCTCCCCATTCAGAACAATGCGACTCCGTTAACGATTACAGCGGATATCGACTACAACGTAAAACCACTGCCAATTTTCCCACTGCGGTTCATTATTTTCTGTACAGATCGCCCTCCTGTCTAGATCACTGTTCCTTGTGAGTCTCACAACTGTACAAAATCATTGGGTAATGCGGTGTAGGAAGTTAAGGGTGTGCATTCGTCCGGGAAGGTGGACATTGAGGGGGAGTCGGTAACTGGCTCAGTGATGGTCTCTTCAGTTTTCCGACTAAACCACGTCAGGACACTGTTGTCCAGGAGGCGCAATCCTTCATTGTTAGCGAAATTTTGCCTATTGTTCTTGGTTCAAAATTTTTTAAACTCAAATTCCCGAAAAAATGTTCATACCAAAATCCGTTCCAGAGCATTCTGAATTCACTGCCAAAAGACACCAAAAATCATATTTATATATGTTTCGTTGCCTGAATATTACTACCTACCTATTTCAAATAATCAAAAAGGCGCCCATGGCTGGATCGAGCCGCTCGGATTGGACAGGCTATTTCCCATGATGCACCACGATGGCATGCAGCGCTCCAGGCGGGTGCGGTTGTCAAC
The DNA here is from genome assembly GCA_963920205.1 of Stenodema calcarata. Lineage (NCBI taxonomy): Eukaryota > Metazoa > Arthropoda > Insecta > Hemiptera > Miridae > Stenodema > Stenodema calcarata. Next base: position 25,616,177 of record OY986048.1, read on the forward strand.
TGAAAGGGAGCTTCGTGGTGACACGCCATTACGGGAGTAGTAACGCCCAGGAGAAGTGTGCTCACGCGTCCATCTGTGTTCGACTGTGTCTCAAGTGTCTCCCGAATAAAGGAACTGTGTTAAGAGTATTGCTGTGTTCTCTATCATGTCTTCTACATCAGAAGTGGGATCGAGAGAGCGAGAACCGTGCGAATCTTCGTGTGAATCGTCGCAACTACGATCGCGGAAACGACCAAGATGTCGCCAGACCCTCAAGCGTTGAAGGTCCTTCTACATCCAAGGTATTGTACAATAAACAAGATGTATCTGGCCACCCAACCTCACGTGAAGTTCGCCAAACGTATGGTGAGTCACACTATTTTAATCCTCTCGACAATTCAAAGACACCTTCATCTCGATATTCAGATTATTCGTACTACACTCGCTCTGAAGTCCCCTCTCCCACAAGTGATCGGCCACAAAACCAAGAAAATTCGGACTCGACTCGAATCATTGAAGACATTTTGAAAGGTCAACTCCAAGCGTTTCTAGACAAATTGGTCTCTAAATTGCCACAAATCCAACCCAAGATTCATAATATTACTCTACCCCAGTTTAACCCCGAATCTGAAGGCGCAGATCCAAGGTCATGGGTCTCTACCGTTTCTATGTGCCTTACTGATCATCCATGTTCTGGCAGTGATTTAATTTTAATTCTTGGCAAATCCGTGAAGGGTTCGGCTTCGCGTTGGTTGTCACTAATCGCCTTCCCTTCCATCACATGGAATGATTTTCAATCGCTTTAGTAATCTACTTCACAATTGGATAAGACCCCAAGGGAAAATGAAAATCTTCTGCCTTTTGCTACAAAAATGCTCAACACTCTGATGGCCCAACTCAAGGATAAATCCATTGAGCAAATTTCCATTGGTATTGTTTTATCATGCCTCTCCAAATACGATGCTAGGATACGATCCTGTTTTTTTAAATTCCTGCCATTATCAAAGGAATTGGCGCATCTCAAGTAACTATCAACTCATCTCTGAAGTCTTCATTAGGGACCTAGGATTGAATATTTGTTTCCATGTTGTACCCAATAATATGATTCCCTTTGATATTATTATAGGTAAGGAAATATTGGCGTTGGGGTTGAAAGTAATTTTAACTTCTGATTCGTGCACATTCTTGCCTATTGATTTGCAACTTTCTAAGTCACTTGAAAATAAAATTAAACTTATCCAGAAAAATAATGAAAACTCCAAATCAAATGTTGACGAGCAATCCCATAAATTAATTGAAATCAATAAGGACCCAAGTTCTTCTTGTCAAATAGGGACCATAAATTCATACGATTTCAATAATATTCGCACAGACATTGATCCAGAGTTAAAATCAGACCTGTTAACTATTTTATCAAAATACCGAGATTTTTTTACGGAAGGCTTTCCGCGCACGACCGTAAAAACTGTGCAATTACAAATCAGACTGAAAGATCCTAGCAAAATAGTTAACCGCCGTCCATATCCATTGTCTGAAATTCAAAAACGCTTTGTTCGTGAGCATATAGCTGAGTTAGAAAAGGCAGGCATAGTGCGACCCAGTAGCTCCCCATATGCAAGTCCTATCCTCTTAGTCCCTAAGAAGAATGGCAATATTAGGATGACGGTCGATTGTAGACTTTTAAATTCCAATACGATCGCTGAGCACCAGCCTTTTCCATTAATTCAGGACCAGATTAATAGACTTGCAGGAGCAAAATATTATAGCTTACTCGATATGGCTAGCGGGTTTTACAATATTGCGGTACATCCAGATTCTGTCGAGTATACCTCTTTTGTGACACCCGAACGCCAAATGGAATTTCTAAAGATGCCCTTTGGCTTGCGAAATTGTCCTTCGGTGTTCACTAGGGCTGTCATGAATGCACTGGGACCACTAACCCACGATTATGTCCTTGTATTCATGGACGACATTTGTGTGAAAGCTTCAACTGTCCCTGAAGCTCTAGAGAGATTGGATCATGTATTGGAAGTACTGACAAATGCTGGATTTTCACTGAATCCATCAAAATGCGAATTTGTTGTTAGGAAGGTACAATATCTTGGATATGATGTTTGTGATGGGGAAGTTCGCCCTAACACAAGGAAAATTGATGCTCTAATTTCACTAGCACCACCATCAACTGTATCGTCACTTCGTCGATTTTTAGGGCTAGCATCCTACTTTCGCCAATTCATTCCACAGTTTTCTGTAAATTGCGGCCTCTTTGTACAGACTGTTGGGCTCAAAGACTAATTTAATCTGGCTGCCCGATCATGAGGATGCTCGAAAAAGGCTAATATCTCATTTGACAACTGAACCAGTTTTGACCATTTTCAATCCTGAATTTCCTGTGGAACCCCATTGCGACGCCTGTTCACTAGGTTATGCTGGAATTTTGTTACACATAATCGATAAGAAACCTCGTGCTATTGCCTATTACAGTCAACGCACCACTCCGACTGAATCTCGCTATCACAGCTATGAGTTGGAAACTATGGCAGTCGTTAAATCAATTTATCATTTTAGAACATTGCTTCAAAACATCAACTTCACTGTAGCTACTGATTGTCATTCGTTGAAGGAAACATACCTGAAACAGAATTTAAATCCCCGAATCCACAGATGGTGGAGTTTTTTTGCAGTCCTTTGATTTTAAAATAATATATCGCCCAGCCAATCAGCTTCAACATGCTGACTACCTTTTCAGACATCCAATTTCGAGCAATACCAATCAAGTCGCTATTGCCGAATTAATTGGCGATAACGAAGAATCTATTTCATCTAATGAACCCATTGATTCTATCAATTTAGTAGATGATACTAGTAATCCTGAGTCCTGCTGTCCTTCAGCGTTGAACAAAACCTACCAGGTTCAGACTCAACATCTCGAGGGTAAATCACAACGCCCCACATCCCTTGTTCGTAGTGACATGATTGTAAATTTAACTACGCTATCAGACGACTGGATATTACTCAGCCAGCAACAGGACCCAGAAATTAGAGAATTGTTGGAGAAGGTAAAAAGTAAACAACTCTCGGACGATATTCTTAAAACCTATGAAATAAGGTCAGGTGTCCTCTGCAGAAATATTCAAAGAGGTTACCGTGTCCGTTGTGTACCAATTGTACCACATGCATACAAATACGCAGTTGTTCACAACGTCCACGATTCTCTAATGCACCTTGGATATGAAAAAAAAAACCCTTGAAAAGATTTCAGATTATTATTGGTTTCGTAATATGGCTAAATTCGTACGCAAATTTACAGACAACTGTTTGACTTGTAAAAGTAGCTAAAACTCCATCTGGAAAGAAAGCCATAGCCTTACACCCAATTCCAAAAGTACCCATACCGTGGCATACTATCCACATGGATATAAGTGGAAAGTTGAGTGGTAAAAATGACTCTAAGGAGTATTGCATCGTTCTTATCGTCTCCTTCACAAAATTTGTACTGCTCTGCCATACTTTTAAATTGGATTCAGTCAGTGCTATCAAGTCCCTTCGTTCAGCTATTTCTTTATTTGGCCCTCCTACCAGGCTAATAGCTGATCAAGGTAGGTGTTTTTCAAGTAAGGATTTTCAAATTTTTTGTAACAGGTTTCAAATTGATTTACATCTCATTGCTACTGGTTCAGCGAGAGCCAACGGGCAATGTGAGCGAATTATGTCAGTGTTACAGAATATGTTAACTGCCAGGATGCTTTACAGGATATTCAGTTAGCTATGAATTCAACTGTGAACAGGATCACTAGATCCTCTCCTCTAGAAATGATGCTAGGTAAAGTTTCAAAACCCTTAGGTATGGTAACACCCAGAGAGGAGTTCCTTTGTAACTCCGATGTTGATATTGATCTTCTACGTGAGGCATCTGCACGAAACATTATTAAGGCTGCTGCCTATGATAAAACCAGATTTGATAAAACTAAGGCTAAGGTTAAGTTACTTTCGCCAGGTGATTTGGTGTTGTTGCAGAACGAACCAAAGAATCAAACCAAACTTGACCCTAAACTTCGAGGTGTCTTTAAGATTCAAGAAGTTCTTGATGGTGATAGATACCTTGTCAAATCTCTCACCGGTAACAGAGTGTACAAATATGCACATGATCGCGTTCGCAAGGTACCTGATTCTGATTTATTTCCAGAACTGAACGGTTCAGGCCCTGAATCTGAAGGAGAGCGCTCAGTTTTGCTAGAACAAAACTGAAGTTTGTTCATTTTATTTCACTGTGCCTTGGGCTGAGAATGCGTTCTCACTAAGAGTCTTCGCTATACCTATGTTGACCCCGAACCTTTGTCAAACCAAATGAAACTTCTGTTCTGAGATGTAACTTGGTCTTTAATCATTACAGGTTCTCCTGGCGATACCAAGCACTAACTCTTACTAACATGGAAAGTGAAAATAATCTGATGTTTGTATGTGCTGTTCAATTCTATTTGACTGTTCGGTAAAACACACTTTTACAGATTTCTATTATGTTTTTCTAACGTTTTAAAATTGAATTGTGTCCCTTTTAATTTATTTTGGTCATTCCTGAAATTCCTTGCGCTCAAGCAAAGGAGGTTCACGACTACCCCCAAGGTTATTAAGACCCTAAGTAAGGTAAAATGTGGTAAATCGTGTTTTGGGAGCATGGCCAGAGCTAGGGTAGGATGTTATGATCCTAACCATTACTTATTCTTTCAGCTTTAGTTCAGAGTTTGCACCCAGTCAATCATGTTTTGGAACATTATAAGAAATTCTATCACGGAAGGAATATGTGATATGGAAACTGAATACTAATTTCAGTTCACGATAACTATGGTCAAACTTTGATACTGGGCATGCTGAACTACTTGGGTTTGTATGAGTAAGTTTTACTATTTTTTTCTTTCTGTCTCGTTGCTTACCAATCCTACTGTCCGTCGCAGGACGAAATCGCTGATATGTTTGGTTACACCAATAACAACTTGTTGATTTTCATCATAGTCAATACGGTACAGTATTGGGACACATAGTTGAGATCAATATCGTATTTTCATGTTTTTGGGATACGTACCTGACAAATTATTGTTGATCAGCTGTATTACTCAGCAGAAGTTGATAATGATATTTGGCTAGAATCGCAGACCTACTATGATAAGAGGCCTAAAGGTACCCTCCATTGGAAATGGAATTCGGTTGCTAAGTAACCTATGTTGGCCTGAGGGCCGGTAATATTGAAAAGTTCATGGCATTTATTTGACGAGCTCTCGTTTGAGGCACATGTTCGTGTACTGTGTCACTGGCCATTGCACTCCAGCGGAGGTACGGCGAAGAATGAGTATGGGGACGCCTATACTGGATTCTGATGCTTCTATTTTTGCTGCTCAGGTGTGCCACATTGCAGGATGTGCTTGATTCAGAGAGTAGTCGGTTCTTAATGGGTTGTTGACTTGAACTGGAAGGATGCGTCACTTGCCAGTAATGATAGGAAAACAAGTCCCGTTGAGGAGTTTTAATGAACCTGCGGGTTCCACAAAGATGATCATTGGCTTGAACCCAGTTGGATGCGTCCACTAGGGTAATGATAGGGTAATGATCATCGGCTTGAACCCAGTTGGATGCGTCCACTAGGGTAATGATAGGGTAATGATCATCGGCTTCAACCCAGTTGGATGCGTCCACTAGGGTAATGATAGTGTGATGGCATCATTTGTTCTGCACCTCCGGTGCCAGCTTGTTTGCCTGAGCCGGGTTGGCAATGAAGGTGAAATACGGTGCAATGAAGGTAAAATACAGTGCAATGAAGGTAAAATTCATGGCGCTATGGTACATGTTACAACATGGTGCGTCACTCAATTGGGGCATCAGTCTATGACTTCATAGGGTATCAGTCTATGGTTCCACAAGCTAACAGTAGATCAGATGATTCCTTCGTTGTACAGTGTGTTCTGTACTCACAGCATGACATTGTGTAACCTGTTGTATACCTTTTTGTTATACAAACGATTTAATACCTAGTCCTGAACTTGAGATCGATTACCATTTGGTTACTCGTATTTTGCTCTGTGCCATTGCTTCCCATATTAGGTATGTGCAATTTTCGTTTCATGTTACTGGTTTATGGTAACCTTGTCGAACCTCTATTTTTGTCAGGATTGGACGAGTGGTTGTTTTCAGATACTACTCGCAGACCCGTTTTTTTTCTTGCCCTAGGTGAAGGTCGAGGCGCCCTTTTCATCAGGAAGGCCGTTTCGTTGCCTGAATATTACTACCTACCTATTTCAAATAATCAAAAAGGCGCCCATGGCTGGATCGAGCCGCTCGGATTGGACAGGCTATTTCCCATGATGCACCACGATGGCATGCAGCGCTCCAGGCGGGTGCGGTTGTCAACTGAAAGGGAGCTTCGTGGTGACACGCCATTACGGGAGTAGTAACGCCCAGGAGAAGTGTGCTCACGCGTCCATCTGTGTTCGACTGTGTCTCAAGTGTCTCCCGAATAAAGGAACTGTGTTAAGAGTATTGCTGTGTTCTCTATCATGTCTTCTACATATGTATATATGTGTGTGTGTGTGTCATGACAGACGACAACTCTCGATAGAATTGAGATAAAAATTTCAAATTGACACAAAAATCCGTCCTAGCAATCGAAAGGCTGAGTTCGTAGTGAGCAGAATCTGGTCGCTCTAAGATGGGTCTCGGGGAGTTTTAGAGGGAAAAACTCTGCAAATTCTTGACACAAAGGTTCATTATCTTCTTTGTACAGATCACCCTTCTGTCTAGATCACTAGGTCTAAATGTCTAGATCCTAAATGTTAGATTATTTATTATTATGAATTATCACTAATTATTAACAATTGTTAAGTCATTGTGAACGAACGGCTGGTCGTACAAAGCTGCGGATGGTCTTAAAAAATTCTACGGAACAAACTCTATCTAAATATGAAATAAAAAACATACCGTTCAAAATGAATTTTTCGAGATATGGAATTTTCAAAATTTCAAAATTCGTTTTGAACCCCTTCCCCTTGACCTAGGGTTATGAAAAGTTTCGTGGATCATTGTGGGGCTGGTCCAAACCCAGAAACCAAATTTCGTAATTTTAACTCAACGCTAACTGGGCAAAGTGCCGCGGACGGCGTACGGCGTACGGGTGACGGACGGATTTTTTTTTTATTCGATTTTCTGAATCTACGTATCTTGAAACGTAAACCAACAAATTTTGAGGGGGGGTTAAAATTTTTTTTTCTTTGGGCGATTCCAATGGTTCATTATCGAAGATAATAAACCAAAATCTATATAACTAAATTTAAAGACGATTTTCGTGTTCCTTGGGTATTTGCGCAAATTTCACTACAGTTATTCGTTTCGCGTGAAATGGAGTCGAACAATGCCGATTTTGAATTTGTTGTCTGTTTGTTTGTCCTTCAATCACGCAAAAACGGCTCAATGGATCGAACCCTTCTCCCGCGTTTAAACGTTTCAGTTATCAGGGAAGGACATAGGGGGGTTCACTCTCGGATCCGACGCATAGGGGTGGGGGTTTATAGGGAGACAGATGAATATTATTTTTGGTATTGATGATTATTAGGGTTTGTAAAGGGACTTGTAAGAGGTATAATCTGTAAAGCAACAGGTAAGAGTGGCAGATGGATCCATCCCGAGTTCTGCCCGTCCGGGACAGGTAACAGAGGTAGATGGACACACCCCGAGTTCTGCCCGTCAGCGACGGGCCCGACACTAGTTACCTATAAATTCCCAAAGTCACAAGTGTCACAAGTCTGACAAGTGACACCTCATTTTAAAGGTTTTTTTTTTACGCAGAACACGATGGAGACATCGGAATTGCGATACTTACCTCGTTCTCAAATTGGAGCACTTTGAAGATGAAGAAACGTCGTTGTCACTTGAGATGTTCTTCACGGTTCATCGGCTCTAATTTGATAACGGAATGAGAAATCGCCATTCTGACTTCACCATCGTTTTCAGCGCTGAAAAACCCATAAACTTTAGTGTTGCTCAGCCAAAAATGCAAACCAAATTTGTTTAAAAATCCAGTAAAATACACAAAACTAGTTATTTCTTAGAAAATACCCTCTTATAGCCATGTTACGTGACAGTGGATTGGATTATTTTTATGTTTGTGAAGTCCTTTCGTCCTCCACTGAGTTTCCTCTGATGGCTTCGTCCACCTACCCTAGTTGTGAGTTCAACAGTTACTGTTTGAATATACCAGAGAGCGTTAACTCAAATCTCTTGAGTGTTTTGTTCTAACAACAGACAAATAATGCAGACTCAACAGTCAAACATGGTCTAACTGCTATTAGTTTTTCTTGGCCTATGATTTTTCATGACTTATGTTTAAGATATTAAAATTGTTACCGTTTTTTAAATAACATTGGCGACGAAGTATTCACGAACTCAACAATAAAATGCCACCGAGGAAGAAGAAACAAGAAAATCCGTCTTCTGGCGGCTTGGACTCCGGCGATGACGATTCAAGGAGAGGTAGAAACTTGGATGATGTAAGTACTGAGCCACCTAAATTAGTGATCACACCTTACGATCCCGCAAAATCCAATTGGAATTTTTATCTGAAGCGTTTGAAGAACAAATTCAAATTATATAACGTTTCAGATAATAAACAAGCCCTATACCTACTAGATGCTATTGGGGATCCAGCATATGAGCGCCTTTGCGATCTATGTGAACCATCCGACCCGGAAAGCAAAACATTTGGCGAACTCACATCCATATTATCACATTTTTTTGCGCCAGAACCAAATGCATTGGCTGAACGCATTCGTTTCCAAAATCGAGTTCAACTAGAGGACGAATCACCACAAAAGTTTGCTGCAGAATTAAAAAAATATGCGCGTTACTGCAAGTTTCCTGCAGATTGGTTTGATGGTGCCCTATGCACACAATTCGTTCACGGTCTTCGAGATCATGAATTGAAGCTCAAAATACTTAAACTCAAAGAAGTAGATTTTGAAAAAGCCCTGGAATTTGCAAGTATTCACGCTAGCTTAAGAAACTGTTCTTCCAACAATTACGTAAATAATTCTCCGCTAATTTGAAGCTAATTAAATTACCTACAACTTCTATTCCATGAGTTCTACAGGTAGGATCACTGGTTTAGCCGAAATTTTGGTCTAGAGAAGGTCTAAAACTATTTTGTTCATTTTCTGGAAAGATGGATTATTTTAAAAGTGCCGTTTCGGGCACTAAATTAATTAACCTAGCTTCAGTTGAGCCTAAATTGTCGAATAGACAATGTACATAATGGCTTTTCGTCAAAAAATTCATAGTGTAGGAGATATAGAGCAAAGTCTGAAGAAAGTCCGAAAATGTCACGGTTTTTCGTGTGCTGCACTTTTCCCACAAGGTTAATAATTATTGTGTTTGGAAGGAGTACATGAGTAAACTTTTTTTACCATCACAAAATAGATTTAAAAAGTATTTATCAGGTATTCTTTCGAGTTTGGTGTAGGTAAGTAGTGCGTTTATTATTTATTTATTATTTTGATATTTTTTTCAAGTGAAAATCTTGACTTTAAAATTTTAATGTCTAAGAATCCGCCAGGTCGTCAAGTCGTAGGAACTTGAGCCTTGATGGGCAAACTACATATCTCTTTTAATTATTTTTTCTCATGACATACCTACATAATATGTCATATTATGTTCATGTTTTACTTTCCTCTTTTTGGTATCTTTCTTGTATTGTAAATTGACAAATAAATGAAACATGAAAATGAAATATTGTTTTCGGAAGGTCAATGGGCTGGTTCCTCGATGGTAATCCACGTGTAAAGGTGAAATAATCTTAAATACGTCTTTTGAAAGGCTGTCCACACAAACATCTCAAACTAACTGTTGCGGCCAACACTCTGTATCACGGTGCAGGGAAATGCCGCTCGATGGCCTATGCCCCTTACTTGTTTCGAAAAGGCTTATCATATTATCAGGCTTATCATAATATTATTATTCGGCTGGAGGGAGGCTCAAGATTGGAAGTTAGTTGGTTGACATCTGTCCTTGAACAGAGTCGAACAAGTATCCTTGCACCGTGAGAATCCGCCAAGTGAAAGTAACCGACCTGCGCCAAAAGAGTTGAAGAAATCGAGAGTTTTCGGGATAGTTTTTCGCCAATTCGCATTAATTATTATTCGCGCGTATTTGTAGGTAGGGCTTTCCCATCCTCAACATCCTTCACTGCCCCAAAACCCACACACTTTCTTCCACAGTACGCTGCAGCCACCTGCGAATTCGAGATCGCGCCCAAACTACTAAGGTAAGACCCATCTTAATATTGTTCCGGACATTTTGTCCGGTATCCTTCGTCCTATTTTTATTAATAATTAATAATAATAATAACGAAGCTAGTAATTATTACTAGCTATGTACCCGCGCTTCGCAACGGTAGAACAAACCAAACTGGTCAGAAACCTTCCCAATGTTTACACAACACAATTTCAAAGTTTCACTCCAATTCTTCAAATAGTTTTTGGATTGCCGATAACCCCCCCCCCATACCTGTACCCCCCCCCCCTCCTAAATTGGTCAGAAACCTTCCCCAATGTTCACTCAACATATTCCCGAAGTTTCATTCAGATCGGTCAAGTAGTTTTGAAATCCGGCCATACCCCCCTCCTCCCCCAGCCATAACTGCCTTAAACCCCCCCCCCCCAATACTATTGACCCACCCTACCTGTTTAGAAACATTCCCCAATGTTCACACAACAAATTCCCAAAGTTGCACACCAACTGGTCAAGTAGTTTTGAATGGCTGTAGACCCCCCCCCCCCCCCCCTCACTAACATCCTGGTTGAAGTACCACTTGAAAGTACTCGTCGAGCTGAATCCAGAGACTACTTACAATCGGATTTACGTCCAACCGTTCAAAAGTTATAAGCATAAACGTCCTCATAGAAGTGATTATAACAAGTTTTTTAGTACTATTTCATTCATAGCGTTTCAACGGATGGACAGATTTAAACGCGGATTTTTCATAAACCTTCCCAGATAAATTCTGCGTCAAACGGTACCAGGCGCAACTTTCTTCGTTCAGCCGTTCTCAACTGATGATGAGACAAACAGACAGACACGATTTTATTATATAGTATAGAATCTATCTGATATAGATTGGGGTTTCGTGGGAACCAGCGCATAACCGTTACCCACGGGGGTTTGAGATCAAGTTTGGATCGCCCTCACAATTATTGGTTTCTTCGAGCCGGATTTATTGATCGCTTCGAGCTGAGATTTTGAGTTTTGATTCAAATTGAGAATTTGCCGAGCTACTTATTTCAATACTTTGTACACCTTGTGTGAATAATTTGTCAATCGGACGATTATTCATAATATACACTTCGCAAGTGCGTAGTGTCTCGGGATATTGAAAACTGTTCGGGTTTTTATATCCACACTAGCGATAGTTTGTGTTCAGTCTTTCCATTTAGATCTATTAGATGATTTAATTTGGCTTGTAAAGATATAATCCGGAAAAATATATAACTCGGAAATAAGCGGGAATTCTCTTTGGAAAGTCAAATCAAAGTACAGGATGATTCATGATAGGCCCCGTCCTTCAGAACGTTGCAGAAAGTAAACAACGTCGTTTGATCCCTCATATTAGTCGAAACTGAGCCTCTGAACGGTTACCGTCTTCTGGTGCATGAAAAATCCGTAGTGAGTCACTACTAGTGACGTGTCAATTGTTTAAAAAAGATTATTTCCGGTAGGTTTTTTTTGTCCTCTTGTATCTGCTCTATCAAGAAAAATGGATATCACGCCACAAGGTAAGTCTACACTTTTCACATGAAGCCATTTTCATGGATCTTGAATATATTCTGTTAGAAAATAGAGCCTCAAAAAAATGTTTTGGTTTGTTTCGTTATAACACCTTTTTCAGTGGCTGAATGCAACCCCACACAATCAATTTCTACCACTTTTCAAATTTAGAAAATTAGGGGTCAAATTTAGAAAATTAAGCGTCAAAATCAATTCAAAGAGGGTTTTTAAAAAGAGGTTTTTAGTGAGAATTACTATCTTAAGTATAGAAAAATATGGTATATTCTCAATCAGCGCAAAACGTCTTATAAAAACGGTAATTAGATAATTAGTGGACCAATTTAGAAAATTGAGTGTCAAAATCAATTCAAAGAGGGTTTTTTAAAAGATTTTTTTGTGAGAATTACTATCTTAAGTATAGACAAATATGGTGTATTCGTGATCAGCGCAAAATTTCTTATAAAAACGTCCCACCAATCATAAGCCCACTGTGCGCCGCCTAAATCGTAAAAAACCATCAGTGAACGGCTAAATTATATTATCTCAACGAATAAATCTCTAAAACTGCACTAGAAAAACTGTTCCTACTCCATCTTATAAATTGTTTAATTGTTGTGCTATTTATTGATATTATTATGGTTATTCTCATAGTAATTAATAAATAGCGGGGGCCGTCAGAGGGCAGTATTCTGCAACATGTTAAGGGTGATGTACACCACTTTATGTTCATTATATATTTATCCAAACTGTAATGTAAAAAAATAATTACAATAAAGTTGATTAATAATAAAAAATAAAACATAAAAACGGTTACTAGGCCCACAGGGATATTGCACACAGCTATCTAGACAGGAGGGCGATCAGAAAATAATGAACCGTTGTGGAAAAATTGGAAGCCTTCTTTAATTATCGTTTTATTTCATGATACGTGAAACGCCTTTTTGGAACAATAAAAACGTTAACATTTTCAGTGCGACTGCGTCCCCTCGATGGTTGTTGTGGTCTACATTCAAGCACTGGCGACATGAGAGGGCTATTATTTGTTATATACTCGCAACATCTGAGATGGAAGGCTGTTCTGCTATGGTTTCGCCGTCGAAAAGAGGGGAAGGAGCGAGGCGCCCCCGAAATCTCCACTTTTTGCCGAGCGGTAACAAGAAACCTCTTCTCAGAAAGGACCCTCCTCTCGCCATAATTTGCAAATGTTCCTTTTCAAAAGTTCTTCCCCATACCTCAACCCTACTTTACTTTTTTGTGCCTTCGAATGTGGAAAGCGCAACCAGCGATTTCCCTAAGGTCACTAACTAGCCCACGCCGACCTCTCGGAGGCCGATTCTAGGTAGGTATGAACTCGTCTCTTCCGTGACCATTATATTCGAAATGGAAAACCTCCATTTACGACCGGCCGTATAATAAACGTCAAGTATGCAAAATAAGCGCAACGACCTGAGGAAACCCGCACAAACACATTTCGCCCAACGCAGCTTGTAATTCTGGAGCACTCTCAGTCCAACTGGAGAATGGACAACAAATCAAGTGTGAACGATTTTTTTTGGTTTATTATATTCGATAATGAACCATTGGAAACACCCAAGAAAAATTACCTCCCCCTCCAAATTTACGTTTCAACATACGTACGTAGATTCAGAAAATCGAATTAAAAAAATCCGTCCTTCCATCGTCCGCCGTCCGCGGCACTTTTCCCAGTTAGCGTTTTGCTAAAATTGCGAAATTTGGTTGACGGGTTTGGACCACACCCACTATGATCCTTAAAACATTTTAAACAAATTTTGAAATTTTGAAAAATTCATATCTCGAAAAAAAAAAAAACAAATGGAACGGTATAGTTCACATTTGAATAGAGTGTAGTTTGTATGATTTTTTAAGACCGTCAGAGCTCTAGACATAAGAGTGATCTTCATAAAGAAGATAATAAACCGCTGTGTCAAGAATTTGCAGCTTTTTTTTTTTTAAGCGAATTATTGAAGAATAGGAAGTTAAAGTAGAGCATCGATAATCCGGATTAATTGGTACCAGACCTCATCCGGATTATTAAAAAATCCTGCTTTTCGAAAATATGCTGTTTTTATGGTTTAAAGTTATATAAACTTTTATAAACTTTATAGAAACCTTGAGAATACACTTAAACATTTATGTATGTAAATACAGTAAAAGCTGTTAAATACCGTTAAAGCAATCGAAAGACTAAGTTCGTGGGTGGGCATAATCGGGCCACTCCAAGGGAATTATAAGTGGGGAAAAATTACCCATAAATTCCAACAATGAAACAGTCTGACAAATGACACTACGTGTAATAAAACCAGTAATATGGAGACATTTTGTATAAAACCAGTTATTTCTTCGCAAATTCGCTCTTATGGCCTTGCTGCATGACTGGTTTTTTAAAAATTATTTTCAACGTTGACATCGTCTAAACATCATATCTCGGAGACTTTTGATAGTATTCCGCACAAATTTAAATAGATTTAGATTTAAAGAATTTGCGAAGACCACTCAGAGCGTTGTACGACCAGCCGCTCGTTCACAACTGATGAAAATTGTCAACATAAGCGTGAATCTAGTTCTTGAGGGGATACCAAAGGTTCATCATCCGCTTCGTAATCAAACTGTTTTTTCTTCTTTTTCAACCGAGTTGGCAAGGTTTCTGTTTCAAATGTTGGTTGAATATTTGGCTCTTCTGTTCCTCTTTTTGCCGCCCTAGTGGACTAGTAGTAGTATGCCTAGTGGACGCGCCACCACTGGACAGCTCACACCATTGGGCAGTTCATAATGTTCAGTTGTGTAGAGTTTCGTGTTACGGTCGATAAAAACATCTATTTTTTTCTTATTTTTTTATTTTTTTTAAATTTTATTGGCAGATAATCACATACAAATTTTACTAACAATACATTTGTATATAAGACCAATTTGAATACTACTGACTAACTTAATATTTATGTCTATAACAGTATCCCTTATAATGACAGCAAATAGAACTGAAAAAAACAAAAGCCCGGCCTACCAGAATAAAAGTTCTTGATGAACTTGTGCTATCTGGTTATCTGGTAGAGTTGTCCCTCACCAAAATACCTTACCCAGTATAAATAAACCTAAACCATGTGCATACTTATAGAAAATATAAACCAAACGACCATCTAATTTATTATAATACAAGAGTTTAAGGGCCTGTATAAATGCAGTTCTAGCAAAAAATTCTGTGCGAGCTACAGGCAATCTAATTCCACTTGCAGCACGGGTCTGTTTCTCCAATGACAAATACTCACTGCTAATGCCCAACATGAACAACTGCCGGCAGGAGGCGAAGAGGAAGCTCTGTCTAATATTTAGAAATTTGGTCTTTTTATATAGGCTTACGCAAATAGACTCTAAGTAGGGCATTCTGAGTCACCTGAAGTGCTCGAAGGTGAGATCCACAAGTACTTCCCCATATCAGAATCCCATAGTTTATAATAGATCCCTCCAAAGCAAAATAAATTGATCGAAAAACTTTTCTAGGTAAGAAGTCTGAAAGAACTCTAAAAACATACATTATTTATCTCAGTCTAGAAATCAGAATGGCAATATGCTGCCTAAACTTCAGGCGGCAATAAAAAATCACTCCCAGGTATTTACGAGTATCAGAAAATGGCAACATAGTACAATGGCAATCATCAGCAGCCATGTCACAGTCATAACTATGAAGCTTTAATAAACTCCAATCAGAGGAAAAAACCTGTTTTATTGAAAACCTCATAACTTGAAAAGTTATGAGGTTTTCAATAAAACAGGTTTTTTAAACAGGTTTTCAATAAAACAGGAATCGCTTCGCAAAGAATGGGCATCAGTCCTGGGAGCAAGTTTTTGGGAAATCGAAAATAACTACATACAGTCTATGGTTTTTGAAGCATGTGGTTGGAATGGACATAAATTGTTACAACGTGTGAGTATGAAGTTTCCATCAAGTTTTTAGCGAGTTTAAACAATGAAGTATATTTTTTTTCAATTTCAAAACTCGTGGACTTATGCCCTTTTTTGTGAAACCGTTTTTTCTGGCGATATTCGGGTCTTTTTTGGTAATTAAACTGATATGTTCATACAATACCTCATTTTTAATGAAAATTACAAATTCGGATGGTAATTACAAAATTACAAAGTTTGGAAAATTCGAACAAAAAAAACTCAGTATAACTTCCAGTGCGTTACATCTCCTTTCCGTTTCCTTCCATGCGATTCAACAGTATTATCGTCTTCGGCGTCCATGGTAGGATTTATACCACAACACACTCGTTCCAAAAGAATTATCAAAAAAACTACTGAGAAACCCTTTATCACCACAACTCGACAACGGAAAACTTGATAATAACCTACACGTTTCCAATGATATACACGTTCCAAGAAATAAGGAGAAAGAAGGAGGGGGGTCAACCGGCCGCGACCAGTGAGTATAGAACATCGAGGTATATACATCGATGGTATAGAAATATGTTTCTATTATTTCTATTCTCACTGGCCGCGACCGATTGGATGGGCGTCACACGATGCTAATACACAAAGAAAAGGCATCAGTCCGGACTCTTGCCCTTCTTTTACGAGCGTCGAACTGATGCCGTTTCATTATAAATCGATGCAACGTACATCTCAGACCTTGAAAAGATCAAAAACCCATTTTCCCATTTTTGTGACTCATGCCCTTTCTTTGTGACACGATTCTTTTGTTTTGCCGACATTCAAACTTAATGAATTAACATCCAGCCATTTCTTCACTGCACTGAACTCTCTCCCAGCGTCCAACATGAGCTCAGAATGATCGAAGTTCCAAAGAACTAAAGCAGTGTCATCCGCATAACCAAATGACCTACCATTAAAACAGGGGCATAGCGTCAGGGGCAGCGCAGGAAACGGCGCGCCGCGGCGCTTCCCCACAAGAAATGAAGAATGTAGGTAGAAGTTGAATGATGAACAAATTTATTACGAATAACAAAATATTTAATCAAAAGTATAACATTCAATTGAAAGAACTATCAACTATCAAAAAAACTATCAACTATCAGAAATCCTTCTTCCATGCTACCTTCTTTTGATAGTGGGTTTCAATTAAGAATCCATGGCTGAAGCCAAGTTATCTAAGAAAAAGAAGAAGGAGAAGAAGGTAAAGATCCACGATCTGAGTAAGACCGGAACCGCAAAATCATTATTACCCCCCAAGTTCAGAGAAACGCTACGCTCCTGCATTAAAACGAAATTTACATCATATCGAGTGCACCGACGGCAGGTGGCGGAAGAGCTACAACTATCAGGACTCCGACGTTTTCATAAATATCCGTCAGGACACGAACGCGTACACAACCGACGATTTTCAAGGAAATTTCCAGAAGGAATGGCCGGAGATTGGCGCCACGGCCCCTCGACCCGACTCTGATTTATTGATTGATGCTGGCGAAGTCTGCGAGGGACACAGCCCCGTGACCTGAACCCCGATATTTGCCAGGTATCGCCCTCCGCTGGACTCTTCAAGATCTACAGGGAAAGAGAATGTAAAGAAAAAGTGAAAAAAAAAGAAGGAGAACAACAAACAAAAAAAAAACCAAAAAGAAAGAAGAAAAAAGAAACTCCTCTCCCTCCTCACCGCAGTTCGCTAATATAACCAACATGCGGATCGGTTCATCTTTTTCTCTTTTTTTTTCGGAACAATATGTTTTGGCCCGACCACAACAAATCGGTATGATTTCTGAAGGAGGATTCAATGTTAAGGTCCGGCGATTTTTGAAGGGAAAAAAACCTCTTCGCGAACTTGAGAAGACGCCGCTTGCATTGTTGAGTTTCGGGTAGCGGCTCCTGAAATCCGTGAAATCCTTTTAGTTTTCCTCAAACGTCGTCAAAGGATTTCACGAGGGCGTTTACGTATGCGCCGGCCGGCAATTCGTGATTTCGGAAAACTCGAAGAGGACGAGAGTAGGAGTGGACAATTCTGCCGCCGTACATTGGGCTAGATCGCATAATTAGGTGAAAAAAAACCCCATTCCTGAAATGCGATTCCAATATGTAGGTGGTTTTCATAGAGGTGTTGTTGACGAACTCTGCCCTGGAAGGGGGAGCGCCAATGTTTACACCGAGACGCGTGATGAGACTTGAAACAATCGAAATACTCGATTTATCTCTTTTCTCACTTCATAATGTGTTTGTCTGCTGTGGTGTCCAGTCGCTCTTCAGAATTAATTTGTCTATGGAGAGTTCCACCCAAGGTAAGTAGAAAACATTCTTCAAATTCGACATTTGATTAATTTTAATTTTTTTGCTGTTCCTGCTGAAAACCATATGAAAAAGTCGTTTAAATCAGCTTTAAAATACAATTACTAAAATCGCAGGTAATTGCAGGTTTTGCGCTCCTTGAATATGTGATCTAGTAGAGTTCTATTAGAGAAATAAGAAAAAAACGGGCCGTTAGCACCCCGCGATAAGGCGTAATGTGGATTTTTCACAGGGAATTCCGGTACTGTAACCTACCACTGGATCTTCCAGCAGTGGAGTCACACCTGACGCGTGATGCTACTATTGAAAAAATCGCAACAAATCTTCCAAATCCGACAACAGGTGATCTAGACTACAAATAAGGTACTTGTCGATTTGACGAAACATCGAGTTAAGATGGTCATAAACTTCTCATCGCTCTAACTTCAGTAATCAAAATAAGTCTTGGTTGAAAACGATATTTGGTCGAAGAGGCTTCAGCAAGATCTCGTCAAGGTGGCCGACCAAAAAAACTGTTTGAAGAATGCGGGAAGAAATCAAAAATATGCAAAATCAAGGATTTAATGGGTCACTCCATTGAGGAACTCTCTGTTGCTATTGAACGAAAGCTGCATGCGACTGGCAACCGTTCCGCTGCAAACATTGTTCAAAGTGTATCATCTACAACACCAAGGCGCGCGAGAAAATACGAACATGCTATGACCAGTGGGGGTAGGTCTCCAAAAAGAATCCACTATTCAAAAGGTAATAAAGTTTTCTATTGATCCTTGGTTTTTACTTATTTAGAAACCCAAAAAAAATCATCAAGGTGATACCTAACATGGAGTTTCTTGGAATATCTCACATTTTATGACAATTTTTTACACAAAAACGAGTACTTATAATTCATGAACTGTTAACTTTATCAACTGGAGGGTAGTCTAAATCGACTCAGCACATGAAAATACATTGAAAAATGGATATTTAGCCAATACGTTACTTATTTTGAGTTTTTTCCACCTAATTATGCGATTTAGCCCACTGCGCGCCGTAAGTTGAAACCACCTATCTCCATTTTTTTCATGTCGAGAAAATGTGAGGAAGGGGGCCCAGATCATCAAACTGGAGATAAGATAAAGTCTTTTTTCGAACCTTTCCAATGGAGATAGGAAATTCTACCTTGACAGAAAAGACGCGCCACGTCGAGATCTACGCAGCCATGTGCCCAACTCCAAAAACACCAAAATGGTCGATAGGGGACTTCATCTTATAGCACGGCAGAATCGGTGTGGACAGAGTTATTTGTTACAGTTTTAAATGAAAGGCAATGCTGGCTCAGAGTGGCATTGTTTGGCCACTATGCCTGGAAATATAGATCAACATTGGTTGCGGAGTTTAACTGGTAGTGAGTGGACCTTAGATATATGTAGTAGAAGCACAGGCATGAATTAGTGATTGCACCGTCTATATAACTAAATTTAAAGACGATCTTCGTGTTCCTTGGGGAAAAGAGGTGTTAAATGGGGAAAGAGAGGATGAGTTCTTGAAGAGATGAATTCTTGCAGGGTTTAAATGTCGGCTTCTTTGCGGAGCGATTGGAAAATCTCCTACCTTAACTCCTCCGGGCTGTCTGGTGACGTTCCAAGACGCAGCAGCTTGAAGATCAGTTGGCTAGGCCGTCAGCTGAACCAGCTAGCTGTGGTAGTATGCTACTGGTGTCCAGTCCCAGAGGTTGATCTGTCTCCTGGGCAGATTCTTCCTGTCCAGCAGGGATAGAGCGTGCCTCGGATTGGAGTAGAATTTTGGAAAATCTACTAGTTTTGATGAGCCACAGAAATTGTACAGTCTTGCGCAGAAGGTTCACTCAGAGACGATATTCTTGATGGGGGAAATTCTTCGAGAGTCAACGTTTTCCGTGGGAGGTGTCGCGCTCTCGCCTTTCCTCACGCGGGGCGATCTTGAAGAGTTTTAATATTTTTAGGACTTGAGTAATATAGTAATATAGTAGGAATCCATCCATACTTTAAGGGGGTATGGTGGATGCCCTACAATGTATTTATACATCCAGATTGTATACGTCCAGATTGGTCGGATGAGTGTTTTATAAAACACTCATCCGACCAATCTGGACGAATACAACAGAAGTATGGGGAACCTGCTCCATATCTCAATTCACGAGGCTCGAGCAGCAGCAAAACGCCATGCTTCAAAGACAAATAGTCCATGCACCACTTTTTTTCCGAAATGAGACTATTTACACCGATCTAAAACTCGATTCACCAAAAGAACTCCTGAACCGATACTCAATCAACTTCCATCATCGTCACAAAGACCACTTCAACCCCCTGGTTGCGAACCGTTTTCACTTACCACCCTTCAGACGCCTCTCCAGAGTGCACACTATGTACAATCAAGGACTGAACAAGTGATAATAGTGATAATAGATATATACTCGTTCCCGTCAATGAGGTATATCAAGTACATGTACAGTAATGGCCTAGATAAATAAATAAAAAATGCATAACTCATATGAATATAAATAAATTATTATGTCCGGTTGTGGAAAAGAAAGCACTCGCGGTGATATACTGGATATTTTCACAGGAGGAGAAAATAGAAAGCGAGCAACACTTAATTTAAACAATAGTAAATCTTACGGTAATTTTCGCGTTTCAGCGTCATCAGCCCGGGAAGAAATGGTGGGGTTAGCTGAATAAATTATTATCTACACATACCCTTATTCCAATTATTTAGTACAGATACGTGAGTGTTCTGCACAAAACAGTGATCTAGACAGGAGGGCGATCTGTACAGAAAATAATGAACCGATGAGGAAACATTTACAGGGTTTTTTTGTCGATGCTGGACGAAGTTGACCATCGACTTCTCCCTCGATATTTTCGTCGGGTCCCTCCCACGTTTTTGCCCAAAGAAAAGCGAGGAATGAGGAAGACGAGGGAAAAAGGGGGCGAAGCCTTTAGGTAAATTATGATGCAAGTAAAGGCCAGTTGAAGGAAATAACTCAGGGATTAGACAGCTAAAAGGTCGGGGTTCGGAGAAAAGGGGGCCCCCTTAGGGCATAAAGGAAGATAACCTGAGAGTTCAATGGGCGAGGCTCCTCGCTATTCAGGCCCTTCGACGTCATTGTAGTAAGCAAATAAGGTCCCTTCTTTTCCATCCCCAATAGCGCACCGACCCGAGAGGTCGAGTTGCGAAACTGTTGCTTGGAGATTCTGGACTCCTATTGTAATATTACGGACGGACTGTGGGAGAGTTCGCTATCTTTCCTCGTCTAAGGACACATTTTGGAACGGACCATCCGTCTCCGGCCCTTTTTCGGCGAGAAAGAAAGAGTTGGGGACCCGTCGCACAAAAGGAATGTTTCGCACATTCGGAGGATTCTCACGTCGCGTTTGCATTGTCAACCTTTTCCAGGTTTATGCGGAAAGGAGATTTGGTATTCATCGTCTATCGACGTTAACATTTGATTGACGTCAAGATGAATCGGTGGAGTCTGATGTTGTGATCTCTGTCATGAACGACTGGATCGCGAATCGAAATCAGTTCTCTGTCCGAAAAATTGTCATACCATAATCCTTTCCAGGCCTAATTGCTACATTAGTGGTTGTTACATAACGGGCCAGCCAATATAGATAAAGAGTGATGTTGTGAGATTGAGGGTTGGTCCAAATAAAACAATTGTGACCGCCCATTGGAAAAGGGACCTTAAGTTAGATTTTGTGAAAATGGAGTTTTTGGTATTTTCGAATAGTAGAAGAGTAGCTGAACACGATGGTGTTTTCATAATTTTTCTACGATTTTTTTTCAAAAAGTTATGAGTTTTCGAAGTTTGAGTTTCGAAAAACACAATTTTGAGAAAACAAGCCTCAAAGTTTACCAACATTTTTCAAGTGTTCAAATGTGAATATTCGCCGTTCTAACAGGAATTTTGAGCCAATTTTTTTTTTCATCCATTAGGTACTCATTCACAACCAATATCTGAACATTTTTGGGCCATTAGTCTTGCGACCGGTTGGCAGTAACGCAGGTTCATCCCCACTTACCTCTTCCTAGCAGAAATTTCGTATCAGTTTATTTCTCTCAAGTTCTAATTTAAACAAGCAAAAATCGTTTCAAACAAATTTTAATTTAAGAAAAATTACAAAAATTACTGCAAAGTGTTTCCACAGGAGAAAAGATAAAAAAAAAAAAAATTGATTAAAAAAAGCATTGACATGATAAATTATTATTTTTTTCTTGAAGCTGCCTGTCTCAAAGTGCGGCGTTTTGGTGGTGGAGGTAACGCCAATGTAACCTCTACAAAAGTTATCTTTTGGACGCCACTGGGCAGTGATTCAATATCTTTGGGATCTACAACTACACTAAAGCCGTTTCCTTCGGTTTTTCGTAAAAATCATAGAAAAACAAGAGATATCAAGCTCAAAACTGTTGGAAACACTGCTTTGGGAAAAGGGACCTTAAGTTATCCCCTCCTCCGCTCCATATGAATTATGGAGCGGGGGGGTGGTTAACTTAAGGTCCCTTTTGTTGAGATTGACCTTCTCTCGATTTTTTCCATTTTTCGATTATTTAATCGATATAACCTTGCAAACGGCCTGTATCTCCATAAAGAGGGATAGTTGCTGCATCAGAATCAATCAAAACCCAAAAATCGATTTTTTTGGCATTTTTTCTTAAAACTGCTCTCCTGGACTGTCACAATTTTTTTTTTTTTTTTTTTCACTCCTTTTTTCACCACTCCTTAGAATACCCGTGGTCAAGAGCCTTTAACCTAATATAGATAAAATCATTATCTATTTTCCCATTGTCGGACACTCGTACATTCGGTCAGATCGAGTTTTCGGTAACTTAGAAAGAGAGTTCCGCGCAAAAACCGTTTTCCCCAACCCTGAAACGTACCTTAAAATTTTCGAAAAATATGCGACAGTCATTCATTTGGGTGTTGAATGTAACTTGCTCGATTGGAAGTCAGAAAGTGACAGGATTATGAAGACACCAGGCACTTGGAATTTTCAGTTCCAGAAAACTAAAAAAATAGTTCTTCAACTGGGAACATCAAGAAGATCTGTGACAGTGCAAGGAGAACCATTGTAAAAAAAAAACAGTACGCCATACTATTCTCGAATGCAGGAGTTAGTGTGAAACCAGCTGATGTGAAGATACTACTGGTGCTTCACTTTGGCGATAAGTGGTACGAGGAGTCTGAACTTACCTACTACACCAATGTTTTCGCAACCATCAACATGAGAGAGTTGTAATGGAGCTTGAATTAATAGGAAGCGAAGTGCATGTCATTGGAGAAGATCAACAAACTGAGGAAGAGGATGAACCGTAACCCATGGATTTCGATTTATTGGAGAGTGTGGGTGAGGAAATTACTTAAAATTTATTACTATAACCAAATTTAGAACAGAGACAAGAAAAAAGTTGCCAGAAAATGTTCGCCAAGAGAAAAATTAATTAAAAAATGCATAAGGTACTCAACTTTGTTTCTACACGAACTTTTTGCCAATTTGTTTTGTATTTTGGTTTTAGTGTGCCTAATCTCAAAATTCATTTTGTATATTTTGTATACCCTCAAACTTTGCTGTACTATGGTGTACAGTTTTTTCTTCACTTGAAAAATAAATGGTTTGAATGATTAGGCTTTCTTTGCTCAAGTACTCACTTTTTCCTTTAGTTTAAAAAAATTTATAGCTGGTTTTGCAACCGCACACACTTTCATAATGGCGGTTCGTCCAGTGGCAAAAGCAGCCAAATATCTATTGCGGTTTGAAAACCAGCTACGTCCAACGGTCATTTTGCAATAACTAATTTTCTTCTAACGTGACGTTGTTCAAATTTAACGGGCAAATTCTATGTTTTTTTTTTCGTATTTAAAAAAATGCAAACCCCATCTCATAAAATTGATGGCCAACCACGTTTTTATTCGTCAACCCCGTCCACTTGATCTACAGGGTGTATCAGATAAGGTGCGCAGTACTTCACCCACATATTCTACAACCAATTTCCAACAAAAAGTGCCTCGTAGCAATATTTTTTATCTCGCTTAGTTTTTGAGTTATTTCACTTCTAAGATTTTTTTCGTGTTTTCGACCTTGTCTCAGCAAAACGGCTATAACGTACTTACAGTATTATGTAAAGTAAAAGTTGAGGATACCGTTGGAAAGTGCGTTAAATTTCCTATCTTTCAAGTGCCAAACTAATTTTTTTTGCTCACAACAAGTTGCCAAAAAATCACTCTACAATGCAAACTTCAAGAAAATTTGAAAAAAGAAGGTTTTTAAAACGTTCATTACTCCACTCTAATCTGCATTTGATCAGGTGCCTGTAGCTTAAGAAATGCACCAAAAGGTCAGCTTTCGGATGGTATATCAAAAAAACTTTTTACTATTTTATTTGGTCGAGAAAACCTCGTTTGAATGCAAAAAACAGCGAAGCATGTCGAGGTTTTTGACGCTTGGTAATGGGTTTCAAATAAGTAGGCATTTTTACGAACAAAATTAATCTGTTCTATCTTCTAAGGTGCAGTTTTAAATTTGTGCAAGCATGTTCTAATAAGTAATTACAGTAAATGTTCAAAAAGGCCTCCATTTTGTTGAATGCACAAATTTGGCCTTTTGCACATTGCATCAACAGTACTTCAAAGCTCTCTTCGGTTTTGTTTCATTTGTTTCGTTGAACAATTTTTTTAAAGCATTCATTTAACTTTCAAATTTCTCATAGGTGGATCGGTCAGTATGGACCCGTCCGGTGGCCCCCGCGCACTCCTGACATCACTCCGACGGACGATTACCTCTAGGGGAATCTCTAAGCAAAAGTGTACGACGTCAGGATTGAGTCGAGAGATCATCTCATTCAAAGAATAATGGATTGCGGAGATCAAATTACTTTACATAATACTGTAAGTACGTTATAGCCGTTTTGCTGAGACAAGGTCGAAAACACGAAAAAAATCTTAGAAGTGAAATAACTCAAAAACTAAGCGAGATAAAAAAAAATTGCTAGGAGGCACTTTTTGTTGGAAATTGGTTGTAGAATACGTGGGTGAAGTACTGCGCACCTTATCTGATACACCCTGTATATGTCCAACTACTCTTTATGTTACTAATCAGTTATTATTCATTCAATGTCAACCATGGTTGTGAACCATCAATACGATAAAAATCTTACCTCCAACTGGTTTCACCCGTCGCCAAAAACCGGCGTTTTCTAAATCTGTACAAATCAACTTCGATTAAATTGAAACGATGCTGGCTCACAATAACATTTGCACACGCCATAGTTTGGGTACCCGTTCACTTGGAGAACTGATAGACTCCTAGGACTGGGCTCATATTACAACTCGCATCGAGGAGCGATTGGAGGGCTGGGCGCAGTTTACATTTAGATAAGACAGTCTGACCCTCTGTCCACCGCGCTTGGGCGCAGATTACACCCGCCCATACATTATTGTTGTAGCTTCTCACGTGACAATTTTATACGCTGCCGGAAAATGTACGTTTGCGTAGAATCTGCCCGGTATTATTCCTTCATGGCAGTTTTCAATGAATTTGGGTGGTATATTCTGATTTTCCTACCTCTACGCCTATCTCTACCTCTACGCCATCCTCTACTTTTATACTCCAGCTCTCCCAACCTCAGACAGTTTTTACACCTCTCTCTATTCTTAGACTACTTCTATTTTTGCGCGAAGCTCTAACTTTACACGTACGCCATCCGCTATATTTACGCCTGCTTATAAAAGCCAGCCTTTCTACACCTCTACGCCTACCACTAACTCTTCCTCTAGGCACACCTCTAACTCTACTCCTACGCCATCGTCTACACCTACCTCTACAACTCTCTCTAGCTCTACGCGTACCTATACCTTCACGCCAGCCTCTACACCTCTACCTCTATCTACGTCAAAATCTAATTCCACCACTACGTCTCTACCTCTACACTTACCTTAAACTCTACGTGTACCTCCAACTCTACCTCTACCCACCTATACAAGCCAGCCCCACTACTTCTACGCGTACTTAAACCATCACGCCAGGCTCCACCTCATCCTGTACCTGTAGTTCTACCTATACTTCTACACCATTTTTTCTTCCTCTACGCGTGCCTCTAATTCTACCCCTAATACATACTCTACACCTACCTTTATCACTACACAATACTCAACACCTCTCACTCCTTTACGCGTACCTCTAACTCTATTCCCACCATCAACTTTACACCTCCCTCTCCCTACCTCTACATCTACGCCTACCTATTATAGGTACGTGTAGAGGTAGAGAGAGGTACTTGTATACTACAAGTCAGCTTCTCACTACCTCCACGCCGACCTTGAACTATATTTCTACATCTACGCCATTTTCTGGACCTACTTCTACCTCTCCGCCGTTCTCTAAACCTACTTCTACCTCTACGCCATTCTCTAGACTTACTTCTACCTCCACACTCTCTCTACCTCTAAACCTAATTCTACCTCTACACCTACCTTTACCTTTGAGTGTACCTCTAACCTCACCTCTACGCCCACCTATACAAGTTAGATTCTCACTAACTCTACACGTACCTACCTCTGCACCTATTTCTACCTCTACCGTTACGCCATCCTCTAGACCTACTCCTACACCTACCTCTACTCCTACCTTTCCATCTACGTGTACCTCTAACTCTACAAGTCAGCCTTTCATTACCTACACGCATACCTCTACCTGTATTGGTTTTTTATCTTCGATAATGAACCATTGGAATCGCCCAAAGAAAAAACTTTTTTAACCCCCCCTCAAAGTTTGTTGGTTTACGTTTCAAGATACGTAGATTCAGAAAATCGAATAAAAAAAAATCCGTCCGTCACCCGTACGCCGTACGCCGTACGCCGTCCCCCGTACGCCGTCCGCCGTCCGTGGCACTTTGCCCAGTTAGCGTTGAGTTAAAATTACGAAATTAGGTTTCTGGGTTTGGACCAGCCCCACAATGATCCTCGAAACTTTTCATAACCCTAGGTCAAGGGGAAGGGGTTCAAAACGAACTTTGAAATTTCGACAATGTCATATCTCTGAAAATTCTCATGAAACGGTGTAATTTTTAGTTCACTTTTGAATGACCTGAAAAATTACGAATCTTTTAAGACCAATTTGATTTTTGTGCGACCAGCCGTTCGTTCACAGTGAGCGCGCAAAGGTTTAGAAAAAACACTAAACTTTCGCGTCGAAAACGGCCGTTATGTGACCCAACCCTCAGACGCCCAGAATAAAACTACCTTTTTTCATCTTCCCGGTAAACTACAGTCTAGAAATTTTAACCGTGAGTCGGGGATAGACCACATTGCAATATTTACTCGGTTTGTCATCTGTAAAATTGTTTAAATAATACCTTTTTGTAATAATACAAATTAAATTTTGATGATGAGCTATTGACTTGAAATTTTAAAAATAGGTCAGAACTGGATCACAATGCAATATTCACTCTGTTTCTTGTCTGTAAAATTGTTTAAATAATACCTATTTGTTTAAACAAATTAAATTTTGATGATGAGCTAGATACTTGAAATTTTAAATATAGGTCAGAAATGGATGACATTTCAATATTCACTCGGTTTGTATGACATGGTATGAGTATGGTATGGTATATTATTGTATGTATGATTTGGTTTAATGCAGTATGGTATGATAGGAAAGAAATTCATATGGTATGGTATGAGTACGGTGAGAATATGGTATGGTACCGATTTGCAACACAGTCTGGTATAGACAGAAGGGTGATCTGCACAAGGAAGATAATAAACCGTTGTGTCAAGAATTTGGAGTTTTTTTACGTCTACCTCTACCTCTAAACCATCCTCCAGACCAACTTCTACCTCTACGCCATCCTCCAGACCTACCTCTACCTCTACGCCATCCTCTAGACCTACTTCTACCTCTGCCTTCGCCCCAGCCTCCGCGCTAGTCTCTACCTGTATTTCTACCTCTACCGTCCGTCACAATGGAGACCACTGGACGATGGCCGAATGCCGCCTCTGGCTCCCTAAATCGGATGACGATTAAAACCGGTTTATAATCGTCACAGCGGGCACGGATGGGGGAGGAGAACTCTCGACCTCTCGCGGCTCCCTTTACCCGCCCCTCAGACAACGATGGCCGCCGTTGGTTGATTCGTGAGCTTTGACGGCGGTGCGAGGGTGGGGGACGCCACTGGTCATATCTCATTCTCATTCCCTGGACAACCCGTGAAACATCTCGTAGGGGTGTAAACCTACCGGTATCATTAGACCCATCAAATTTACTTAACAAACACCCACCGCCGCCATTCAAACAATTAACCCAACGTGGGACTCATAACTGACTGGATATTCATCTCGGGGGAAAAAACCACTTCAGTTTCGATTGAACACTTTTGATCAGGAGATAGTCAACGCAATGATGCAGGCGTCTGGTGATAATGTACATATGGTAGGAACCCGATTATCCGAGTATTCGATTGATTAGACGAGGTTGATAACGGCATATTCCGGAGTTCGATTGACCACAGATCCATACCTTATCTTATATCTGGATAAAGGGAGTTGGTAACTAGCTCGCTGATGGTCTCCTGAGTGTTCCATCTAACCTCCGGTCCCAACCTACTAATAATTTGCTTGTATTTATATAAATCGCGAGTTAAACCATGAGATACACATTTCATCTAATATTTATTACACGTGAGAGAGAGAATGCACAAGTCATGGCCCTGCACAAGGAACGACAGGCGAGTTCACGCCTTCAAAACAGATAATATCCCAACAACATAATATAAATTACAATAACAAGGACTTAAAATACTAAATATATACAAAATAGGCCATGATTATTGACGGAACAACTGTGTTAATATTAAATAGAAACAAACTTGACAATAATAGCAGCATACTTTACACATACCAAGTTTAGTACACATACTAGCTCTGTATCTCAAGGGCCATCCTCAGGAGCCATATCCTTCCAACGCGGGATCCTTCACAAAAAATTCCACAAAACGGTCCCGCTCCATTTCTCTGTCCTTGAGGCATTTTTTCTTACGCTAATTAATGCCGAACACTTGCCCACGAATTATTATGAGTCGTCGATTTTTCGGGCGCTACATAACGGGCAATTTGCGTTCTCTTCGCTGTAATCCCTGTGCCAGAATATCTCCCCTCAAGTTACATGCAATAAAGTTCTTAATATCCAAGACGGGTTTGAGTACTGCGTTTCCCGACCATAGCAGGGGATGGACCTGAACACAGCCTCAAACACTTTCCCCTTGTCGTGGAAGGGGATAATGCTGTGTGCAAGGAAAGCCTTCCACATGCAGCTTATCACAAGCTTAGCAGAAGCAACTCTATCCTCGATGTGGGCTGCTAAGTAGAGCGTACGGGTAAGCGTCATACCCAAATACTTCTACTTATTAACCACATCGATTCTCCGGCTCTGAAATGTCCACCTCTCCCTCCTAGCCGTCCTCCCGCCATTCCTAAACACCACTATCTTAGATTTAATACACATGAAGTACTACAGAAACGATAAAAAAGTCAGATGCTAGTCCTGAGAAGACAGCAAGTTAGATGGAACACTCGGGAGACCATCACTGAGCTAGTTACTGACCCCCTCAGTCGACCGGTCAACCAACCCCAGAACCTTCTCAAACAAACCCACAATATTTTTTATTTGTGTATTTGTGTTCTCTTTTTTTCATAACTAGCTGTCAGGCCCGTCGCTGACGGGCAGAACTCGGGGTGTGTCCATCTACCTCTGTTACCGCCCTGGACGGGCAGAACTCGGGATGGATCCATCTGCCACTCTTACCTGTTGCTTTACGTTTTTGCGTGATTGAAGGACAGACAAACAGACAGACACCAAATTCAAAATCAGCATGGTTCGACTCCATTTCACGTGAAACGAATATCTGTAGTGAAATTTGTCGAAAATACCCAAGGAACTCGAAAATCGTCTCTAAATTTAGTTACATGGATTCTCAAATTTGGCCCCTGAAATACAGTAGGTGATACATACCTACGAAATATAAATACAAATTATAAATAATCGATCATTTATATGTAGGCTGGTCTGTCAAAAGTTGATGTCAGTTTTCCGATTTTCAGATTTTTTGCTTTGGTCTGGCAAAATATGATATGTTAGAAACGGCGGGAAATGAGAAAAAAACGAATGGCATACTCTGAAAAGAAGGATAATGCGGTCTGGCAAAAGTTGATAAGAACATATCCCGTATAGGAATTAGACGAAGAGAGATGGATACATTTGGTATGAAGTATCTATTTTGACTGATTTTGAATGGTATCAACGACTTTACCTTTGAATTTAGAAACATATTTTTCCTAGTACTTTAGCGAGTGTTTGAAATTTATGGTAAACTTACTGGATTATTCCAAAAACCACGTTTTTTGCCATAAAAACCCACGTTTCTTCACTATAAAACCACTTTTTTCTCATTTTGAACACATTTTTGGATTCAGCGTTATTTTCTATACACGCCTAATGCATCGAAAACGAACTCTAAGGACCGCAATTGCAGTTCAAACAATGACAACTTATAAAAAATGTTTGAAATACTTGTACGTTAACTGCATTTCCAATAAAAGTGCTGGATGCTGGCAATTCTCATGAAAACTTGCAAATTTAACCAGCTTTCTAATGGTATGGTCAAATTTGCGATTCCCTGTCGATTTCGAAATGAAATCCTCGTTGTAATTGTGAGGTCGTTTTAAAGAGTTTTAGTACACAAAATAAGGCGGTTAAAATAAAACAAGGTAAAGATAAAAGACAAATGCGATGACGAGGGTGGCTGTTGTCGCGGGGCACATACTTACAAAGTATTTGTGAAATGGCCCCCAAGGTTTCGTACACAAACCCTGGCTCTTTTTCGTATGGATTTAACCGTAACATCGTACGAGAGATCTTGTTGCAGTGTAGCGGTTACTTCCAAGATTTTCCACTTGGAGAAATTCCATGAGATTTTGCCCTGATATCATTGAAATTATCAATCTGAATCATATCACTACAACGGAAAACACAAAAAATTGAGAATTCGTTTGTTAATTTTCCGGAAGGTACTCGTATTTTTGTAGGTGCCTACTGTTTTTCCGCATTCAAACTTGAATTTCTCTATGAAATCGACAAGGAATTGCAAACTTGACCATACCATTAGAAAGCTGATTACATTTGCAAGTTTTCATGAGATTTGCGAGCTTCCACACGTTTTCTGGAAATGCAGAAAATGACGCTGAATCCGAAAATGTGGTCAAAATAAGAAACGAGGGTTTTTATGGTAAAAACGTGGTTTTCTGAAAAAAAATCATATGGTTTTAGTGATGTCGAGTTTTTTGTTCTGAGGTACGTTTCGTGCTACGGAAATGAAGGTAATTTCGAATGTTTGTTGGTAGTTACTTCTTTTATAGAAATTGATACTTTTATCCATTCTATTTATACCTTCAATTTATAATCAAATTTCTCCCTTACTGGGAAAAACCTCTGATCATGGATATGTCTCTTAGCTTTGAGGGCCCTTAAGCGGATCCTGGGCCTGTAATTCCTAAGGAGGCTACATACCAAATGACAGCTTCATAGAGTGAATAGCATAGAAATTAGCTTTAGGAGCCACTCAGCTGATTCGGGCCCTATGCTGCTTAAAGTGTAAATCCTAAGGCGGCTACATGCTAATTTTCAAGTCTGTGCCACTACAGGAATTGCACCAAAAAAAAACGTCACATTCTTCCTGTCACGCAAATTTGATTGCACCAATTTTTGAGTGGCCGCCTGGCATAAGTTATACCCACGTCAAAACTATTATGGTCAATTTTATTCGTCCAACGAATCCAACGATATCGGTGTAAACAACTGCTAGGTACCTACTTATTTGTTGCGAGGCTAACAATAGGTCGTTTAATATTCACTGCAAGCACTTTTAATTAGGTTTAGGAGCCACCCAAAACCGTAACGAAAAAATTCTTATGATTTTCACGTACAACCAAGCCGTTGGTAGGGAAATGGAACTTCCGTAGTGTTCATCGCACAGAAATCTTTCACCAATTTTTGGAATCGTCTGCTTTTTTAGAAAACTTTCATGATACTCGCTACCCTCTCCAACCACCGGAAGTGTCCCAAAAAACGTTACAATGTTTTTTTGTACTTTTTTTTAATTTTGTTTTGATGACGGACATTTTTGACTGACCTCCAGACAATAGACATATCCATGTCAAAAAAAAAACTTTAAAAAATCATGTATGAGAGATGTCTTGTAATTTTATATGAATAATACAGTTTTTAGGCTTCTTCTGGAGATTCTCAAAGTTTCCAGATGTCTTGAACATAAAATGTTCTCTAAATTCTCCTTAAGTTATTTATCTTCTTTGAAATAGTGATAAAAACAGTTCATCTTCACGAGACCAATCCCAGGACGCTTCGATGGGAAAACATTCATCATATTTTTTCGCTTTTCAGTCGATTTGAACGCCGTCGCCCCGTGAAAAACCTCAAGGTGCCTCCAACGCGATGCAGTGAAGGTCGGCAGTTACCGCCCACTTTCTGAATCTTGACTTGACGTTCGATAGAATGACAATACTCGGTAAATGACGCAAAAACCAAACGGCGAGAAAAAAAACCAAAGTCTTTGTCACTGTGTGGGTTGAGGTGGTTCGTTCGTTTTCTCCGGTTCAACTGCTATTTGCGGCCGATTCTTTTATTTAATTACGAGAGAATTCCGGCGGTTTGTGAGGTGTCACAATGTCGATCTCTGCCGTCTTTCGGGAATCAAAAGAGAAATAAGGGAACCCGCAAAATGTTTCTTTTGTCGTAAAACCCGGCAGTTGTAAAGGAGCAGAATGAAGAGGGCGATCCCCGCAGCGTGGGGGAAGGTTGCGAAAAATGAATAATAATTGTGAGTGTGTGTGTGGGAGCCATAACCTGCGTCAACTTTCCCACAGGGGCTGAGTTTGAGCCCTTTTGGTTGCATAAGTGTGGGATCCTGAAGGTGTTTACCCCTGCAGGCCATTCACCCACGTCTATTCAGGTACGAAGAGGCCATCCGGACTTACGACCTTTTGCGAAACGCTGTAAACAAGTCCAAGCTCGTGTCATTATTCGTCATTTCGGGGCGACTTTTTGAAGCGGTTTTTACGACGAGGACCGTCCAAAAATGACATAAGTCTTCGGACGGTCTTTTTTCAAGGAGGATGTCCGAGCTATTCAAAAAAAAAGAAGAAGGTCGAGTGTCGGAAGCGCCTTTTCAGTTGGCAAAAGTGGACGAAGGGCTTGTCCAGTGACTATTAAAAAGGGCACCTGCTTACACCGATCGTAAAATTTCTCAGTGAACAGGTACGAATACTCCCGATATGGCGTATACAGTGTTACGAATTCTGCAGAACGAGGTCAATCCATACTTATGTCGACAGTGAACATGCAACACCTTGTATGTTGGGGAACTCAAATTTTACAGGACGTGAAAAAAAAAAAAAAAAAAAAAATCCAAAGTCATGCATCATGGCTATAAGAGCAAATCTTCGAAGAAATGACGCGTTTTATGTAAAATGTCTCTATTTTAGAGTTAGAGCAAATGAACCGCGAAAAACATCTCAAGTACCTAACAACCACGTTTCTTCACCTTCAAAGTGCTCCAGTTTGAGAACGGAAATATCGCAATTCTGACTTCACCACCCTGGTCAGCATAAACCACCTTTAAAATGAGGTGTTTACGTCAGACTGTTTCATTTTTGGAATTCATGAGTAAGTAATTTTTCACTCCCTAAAACTCCCCAAAACCCTTCTACGAATTCCGCCCATCTACGAACTTGGCCTTTCGATTGCCAGGACGGATGTATTGTGCAAATTTGAACTTTTCATCTTCAGATTAAAGCAGATGAACATCACCTTAAGTACCTAACAATCACGTTTCTTCATCTTCATCGCAGTTCTGACTTCACCATCGCGTTCAGCGTAAAAACCTTTTTAATGAGGTGTCACTTGTCAGACTGTTCCATTTTTGGAATTTACAGGTAATTCCCCCCCCCCCCCCTTAAACTTACAAATCCCCCCCCCCCCCCAGAGTGGCCTGGTACTGCCCATCTTCGAACTTAGCCCTTCGATTGTGCATATTTGAACTTTTTATCTCAATCCTATCGAGTGTTATCGTCCGAATCAGAATACATAAATATATTCTGAATCTACGTACCTTGAAACGAAAATATATACATAATTTTTAGGGGGTTAACTTCTTTTTTCCTTGCTCGATTCCAATGGTTGGTGGATTCATTAGCGAAATTGTTTTTTATGCTATTTTTTTAATCTTACGAGGTTTTATCCGAAATCTGCCCCAAACGTACGAGGTTTTCGACCCAGTGATTGACAGCTGAGTTTTCTGTCACTTTTGATTGACCAGTAATTGACACTCCAACTTCACTTTTTTTACAAAATATATTTCAACGGTTTAACATTCATAATCGTGAATGAAGTACAACCGTGTGTATCAAGTTTGGTAACACTAGGTATCAGACAGCCGGGCCTTTAGGCTAACATCACAACTTATAGATACAGTACAATCTTGATAATCCGACAGTTAGTTAGTCCGGAACGTTTGGTACCTTCGAGTTGAATAAAAATTCTAAAAATGTTCTCAAAAAGCATAACCCCCCTTTTTTGTAGGACGTCCCTCAATAGACAATACGTCCACGACCAGCTCGGAATAGGAACAAACCATTTGCAAATCCAATTTTAGAGCATCCTGAATCTAAATCTGTGAAAACCTCCGTGTGCGCTGTTTAAGCAGCAATTCTCAACCGATGTCCTTTTTTTTCAAATTCAGAAATCAGTCGAGTTGTGAATGACACTACCGGAATAATCCGTTCTAATCCACATCTATCAAATGATTGGACACCAGTGATTTGATTCAAATCACTGGTGTCCTCAATATTTTCTCCTTTTGGGATAGCACCTTCCGAGCATCATTATCTAAATTTGATCGCTTCGATGACCATCTAAATCGCAAACAAGAAGATGAGGGGTCTGACATCATGAGAAGATTATGAATAACATCTTCATTCGTTGAGACACGGGAGCACATACGGCTTCTGTTGTCCAACCGTCGGGAAAGTATTTTAGTATTTTCTGAGAGCTGAAATCATGCTGAAAACTCATAGTTGAGTCTGGGTTTTGCATCAGCCACACTCCCCAGAAGCAGCTGGTAGAGTCACCCAGTTGCCAACTTCGTGCGATGTGCTGAAATGGCCACTTACGCAACTGCTCTTCACTATCCATGCGCCACGACTGGCAACCTACTGCGAGTTGTCTGCAGAAACGAACCTTTTGTACCTCTGTGTTGTAACTCACCACCAAACCTCACGGAATTAACCTCCGGAAGAAACGGCCAATTTCGTTTTACACAATGCTTGATAGCCACTTCCATGGACACGGATTCCCTTTAAAGAGAACAGAAGGAAACTGACTAGCAATGAGGGAGTGATCGGTACTGCAGTTGAGGGATCAATAATTGTTAACAAAGCAGGTGAAAAACAGGGTTTTTTTCCCAACCTCTCAGAATTTCAGGCATACGCAGAACACAGAGCATACACACTCTTCTGCTACTCCCGAGTATCGAACAATTGTACAATGAAAATGGCAGTACAAATAATTTTATTGCAGATCTTCCCCAAATTATAACCGATGGTGCACTTTTTCTTGTTGACTTATTTGCAAAAGTAGCCGGAAAACGAACTTCTCTGACGAAAAACACTGATATTCGAAAAATTTTCAACGCTGAACACGATGATGAAGTCCGGATTAGGAAATCTCATTCCGTTATTAGATAAGAGCAGATTAACCTTGAAGAACATCAAAGTGCTCCAGTTTGAGAAAGGAATAAGATAATATCTAATAAGATATTAATAATAATAATAAGATATTATCGCAGTACATATCCATTGTGTTCAGCGTAAAAAATACTTTAAAATGAGGTATCACGTCCGACTGTTTCATTTTGGGAATTTATGGGTAATTCCCCCACCCCACCCCCCCTAAAACGGTTGATGCGAGGCTTCGGTACAAAGCCCACGTCAAGAAAAAGAAGGAAGAACTCCTCAAATTCAGAAAAATGTACTGGCTAATGGGGAGGCGGTCAAAACTGTCAATTCAGAACAAGCTTACGCTGTATAATCATATCCTTGAACCAGTCTGGACTTACGGAGCTCAGCTTGAGCCGGCAGATCGGGATCAATCAAAACGGGAAATAATACAAAGGTTCCAGAACAATGTGCTGAGAAATGCTGTCAATGCATCATGGTACTTTCGACATGAACGACTCCACAATGAACTTCAAATCAAAACCATAAACGAATCCATACAGCGACAATCCGTACGTCATCTTCAACGGCTAATCACGTCAATGAGGAAGCTGTCCAACTCCTAGATACCAGTGATATCACCAGAAGATTAAAGCGTACAACACCACTCGAGCATGCTCACGAGTGAAGCAGCGTTGTGAATGCAATATCATCATAACAAATTAACAAAATTCAGTAATGTATCTAAGTTTTGAATAATATGTGCCCCAGCTTTAGAAATAATATTGTTACCTAATGAGTTATTACTTAAAGCAATAAAATCTGAAAATCACTCATAAATGATAAACTGAATTGACTCATAAAGCGAAAAATCTGAAAATCGGAAAACTGACATCAACTTTTGACAGACCAGCCTACATATAAATAATCGATATATTATACTCGTAACTAAATTTAGAGACGATTTTCGAGTTCCTTGGGTATTTTCGAAAAATATCGCTACAGATATTCGTTTTGCGTGAAATGGAGCCGAACCATGCCGATTTTGAATTTGGTGTCTGTCTGTTTGTCCGTCCTTCAATCATGCAAAAACTTCTCCCGTATTTAAATGTTTCCGTTATCGGGGAAGAACATAGGGTTCACATCCGGATCCGATGCATAGGGGTGGGTGTTTATAGGGAAGCCGAAATATAAAAATCTTAAATTCTTCCTTCCCGTGAGACAGATGAGTATTATTTTTGGTATTTAAGATTATAAAGGTTTGTAAAGGGACATGTAAGAAGTACCTATAATCCGAAAAGCGACAAGGTAAGAGTGGCAGATGGATCCATCCCGAGTTCTGCCCGTCCGGGGCGGTAACAGAGGTAGATGGACACACCCCGAGTTCTGCCCATCAGCGACGGGCCTCACAGCTAGTTATAACTATTCAAACTAATAGTTATAACTCAGTCAATTGGCGAGAAACATATAACACCTGTTGGAGTTCAATATCTAAGTAGAGCTGCAGGATGTCTCTTGGAATCGATAAGAAAGAATCAGAAAGGGATTGATCGATATCCACAATTGTATTCACAAAGCGTCCCAACCCATTCGTTCTTCGCGCTCAAGTACGTGCAGGGTTTTGATAAATCGGTCAGGTTTGCCGCGTTTTTTTTTTTTTTTTTTCGAAACCAATCCAATTCTCATCTCGCATTACGACTGAATCGGTCGAGTTTTGACTAACCACAATCCCGCCGATCGATACAACTTGACAAATCACCTGAAAAACTCACATAACACAATTTTGACGTGTAAATGTCTTTGCTCTGGCCTCCTCCCGAAATTGTGTAACGATTTTGTGACATCATCCTTTTAACATGATTTTTACGTACAACCAGTCCGTAACTAAGTAATTTTAACTCCGTCTGTGTGCATCCCATGGTAATCGTTCACCACTCGTTGGAATGGTCAGATTTTATTGAATAGTTTCATGTTAACCAGACAATTATTAGTCCATAGAAATGGGTTCAAAATACTGTTTCAAAACTTCATAATTCGCCTATGGAACGGTACAGTTTTTGACATGAAAATGTCATTGCTCTGGCCTCCTCCCGAAATTGTGTAACGATTTTGTGACATCATCCTTTTAACATGATTTTCACGTACAACCAATCCGTAACTTAGTAATTTTAACTCCGTCTGTGTGCATCCCATGGTAATCGTTTACCACTCGTTGGAATGGTCAGATTTTATTGAATAGTTTCATGTTAACCAGACGCACGTACCTTCAGTGCAGATGAGCTGTACAGGACGAATAAAAAGGGTAAACAATGTAGTCAGCAACACAACTACTACAAGTTTCAGATTTGGCTTTGTTTTGTCTGATAGGTACCTATGCATTAGTGTTTAAGATCAATTCAGTCTGTTGGACTGCATCTTGTAACAAACATTCACTCTATACTGACTTCTTCTTCAGGTGTCTCTCAAACTCTCTCCCCATTACCAATCTTGGTGAGGATCCCAAAGAGTAAATCTCGAACTTGCAAAGTTTAATGATCATGCCATCCACTATCACAGTCAAGACGTCTGCGTACGCTGCATGCACGAGAACAAGAAGAAGCGGAAAACTTGAGAAATTACACAAAAACTAGCGTGTCAAGCAAAGACATTTTCATGTCAACATTCGAGACTCTCACGAGGGTTTCTCCGTTTTTTTCGATTTGGGCACTAGTTCTGTTTTGCAAATTGAGCCTCGATTTTCTCTACGATCACAAAACGTCTGCTTGTTCTCCAGACGCATATTTTTTTTTAAATCATATAAATCGTTTATTTACACATTTTACATAATACAGATATATTCACAAGTACAAATTATGAATGCAACGTTCGTTTGTTTAATATCTGAGCCTAAGGTCAGTGACCTGTCCAGGTTCGTTCTCTCCCAGCTCAGCTTGTATGTATTGGGTGTTGGTACGTAATGCATTTTAGTTTATAATAATTATAAATATTATAAGAATTATTCTTATATATTACTTCCTAAATATCCTACTTTTAACAAACTAAAAGGTACTTATACCTACTTAACGTCTAGCGAAGGTAGTTGTGGTAGTACATTTCTGTTATTCAAATTTTACATATAGGGATATTGGATTTTTGTGGGTCATTATGAATTCAAAATTTAAATTTAAGGATGATGGATTTTGCATTTATTTGATTCATCAAGTGTTGAAATGTTAGCTTTTTGAATACAGCTACAGAATTAGTTGTTTTAATTGCTGATGGCAAAGTTTCGAAAACTGATGGGGCTAGCCAAGGCAACTGCCTAGTGTAGAAGTCATTGCTTGGGCGTGCTATTGATAAAATACTTTGTGCATTCAACCTGGTAGGTCTCACATCACTTCTCTTTTCGAATAAGCCGAGGGACTTATGCACATATAAGGCCAATCGATAAACATACGTCATTCTTGGAGAAAGTACTTCAAAATCCTCGTAAAGGTTCACCATTTGGGTGCGCCTGTGTGATTTCGTGGCTACACGCAAGACAGTATTCACAACCACATTTAGGTTACCAAAACTACTTGCGTACGCACCTCCCCAAATGGGTATACCATAGATCAATATGCTATAAACATAAGCATAGAAAACCATACGTAGATTTTTACGGCTAAGCCAGTCTCAGTAATACGAAGAGGTGGAATGTTTTCCTAATCCTTGCTACTACACTTCGTATATGTTCCTTCCACTTCATGTGCTGATCAAGCAACAGCCCTAAATATCTGATGGAGTTTACTTTTTCCAGCCTTTGACAATTAAGCGTAGCATGTTCAGAGCCGCAATTTCCCTGTTGTATCCCTGTTGTATATGAACTCAGAACTAACTCCGATAGTTCTGAATTGTGGGTTTTGAGCGAGTTGGATGGGATTTGGGCCGCTGATTTGGGATGTGTGATGATGAGGACGGTGATGATGAGAAACGACTGCCAGGGGGTAGGGCAGTATAGTTTCAGTGAAAAACGTCTTGAAAATCAGGAGCGTTTCCCCGTGAGAACTTTCTCTGGCGTTAAATCGAGCGGTAGGTTTCGCATTTGTCTCACTGCCAAGTCCATATATTCGTATTTAAGATAAAGAAATTATAAGTGAAGCAAAGTGAAGTGAAGGCTTGGCGTAGTGTTCTAGGAAACTCCTCAGGATCGGAATGGCAATTAGAGTTCTAAGGGTGCGTCATCCCCTCAGCACGCGCTTCGGAGGGTTGCTCACCCCCACAGTTTTTTTTCCTCTTCTTCAGTCTTGTGTCTAAAAAAATCAATAGCTTCGTTTTTTTCGTCGGGCCTTAGGGGTGAGGGCCCCTTGGAAGCAACCGTTCCACGCGCTCATTTCCAGCAGGTGCTCCCCATCTTTTTAATGTTTTTCTCTCGCGCGGGGCCTCCGGGTGTTTTTTATGCCGACGCGGCCTATCATTTCATTAGTTGAAAGGTATAGTTACGTCAAGAAGTCGCATCTGTCACAATAATGAACTAAATGCTCATCTTCATTCAGATCTACGGGACAGTAAACGAGGGTAGGCAGGCGGTGTGGGACACCTAACTGTCTTATTAATTCGGCCGAACGGTCGCGTATCCGTTCACGGACGTTTTGTACAAGCGGAGAGGATACACCCAGTCGCTTGGTATGACCTCATGAGCGAATTTTCGAAGACTCCCAAAAACCGCAGGGTCGGGTCGACCACGAACGAACGCCAACCGCTTTAACAACCGGTCGATAACAACGATCAACAATACCAAACATGTTTGGTATCAACAGGTTAGTTATTTTCCATGATGAACCATCGGAATCGACTACAAAGAAACTAATATCAACTGAGATTGTATTAGTCTCTCGTGAGGTTCGGTAGAGATTCGCTCAATACCACACAATCATTAGAAAAATAGCGAGAACCGGAAGGCTTGAGCATACTGCCAAACTGTTTTTAGATATTAAAATCCTACCCTTCCATAAATTAATTTCTTTAAGTAATATTAAGCAGATAGTGAAAACTAAGCATTATAATCTACCAACACATACAATTAACACTAGGTTCAGTAACGATAATAAGATTTCGTACCCTGCAGTCCGCACTACCTTTGCTCAGAACTCGTACAAATACAAGGCTCTTTGTGATTTCAATGATTTGCCGAACCCACTTTGAAATCAACTAATGTTCAATAAATTTTCAAGGCGTCTAAGACATCAGGTTAGTTATTTTCCATGATGAACCATCGGAATCGACTACAAAGAAACTAATTTCAACTGAGATTGTATTAGTCTCTCGTGAGGTTCGGTAGAGATTCGCTCAATACCACACCGGTTCCTAAACGATATAAGCCGATTTTTACTCCAAATCACCCAGAAGGCAATCATTAATCGACCACTTAGCGAAAGTTTCCTAAGTAATGTCCATCCCCCCAAAAACAACTCCGTCGTAAAAACTGGCCCGCCAAAAAACCTCAGCCGCAAAAAGGAATGATATCCATTTTGCCCGCCAGCCACATATATAGGATGCTCAGTGCTTCGCACCTCGCTGTTGAGTGTGCATATAGAAACCTGATCCTCCTACCCCTAACCTCCACCGTCAATGTTTTCCTGTTCCCTGTCACCTTCCCACAACCCCCTCTCACCCTTAGTCACCCTCGGTTTCACCTAATATGTTTCCTCTGTTACACCAGCAGGGAGCTTTACGCTTCTTTCAATGCTGTTGGCGGGAGCTTTTTGCCAGATGAACAAGCTAACATAAGTATTACTGGTGGTCACGAGTAATCAGCGGTGGTACAACTGTAATGAAGTAATGCTTCAATTCAGGCTTGTTCATCTGGCAAAAAGCTCCCGCCAACAGCATTGAAAGAAGCGTAAAGCTCCCTGCTGGTGTAACAGAGGAAACATATTAGGTGAAACCGAGGGTGACTAAGGGTGAGAGGGGGTTGTGGGAAGGTGACAGGGAACAGGAAAACATTGACGGTGGAGGTTAGGGGTAGGAGGATCAGGTTTCTATATGCACACTCAACAGCGAGGTGCGAAGCACTGAGCATCCTATATATGTGGCTGGCGGGCAAAATGGATATCATTCCTTTTTGCGGCTGAGGTTTTTTGGCGGGCCAGTTTTTACGACGGAGTTGTTTTTGGGGGGATATCACATCTTTTTGCATGGCTAGTTTTCGAGTGGTACTTATACAATACGGTTCAACAACTTATACAATACAAAAGTACCTACGAGGTAACTAGTAAATGTTTTCCTAAATGAAGTTTTATCCTAGTCAAAATTTAGTAAAACTCGGCGCTTCGCGCCTCGCCAGGGGGGCAAGCCCCCCTGGACCCCCCGGATCTTTTCTCTTCTATACTTTGTATAGAACGAGGTATTTGCTATGCAAAACATGAATAATGTTTTTGCGTCCCGTTTCCCCTTTTCCTTATCCCTTTTCTTTGTCTGTATGGAAAATATTAAGAAATGTGCGGAAAATTTATTAGTTTTTTTATTTACTCAGGGCTGTATCTCAGCTTCTTCGATATTTACAGCGGTTTTGGCAGTATATAATTTATGCATAAATTAAAGGCTTCCCAACGAATGGAGAACGATTTTTGTCCGTTGAAAACTAAAGAAGTTTCATTTCCCTAGAAACGGCTCGGTTGTACGTGAAAATCATTAAAAATCTTCGTGACATAATTTCGTGACTTAAACTTCGTTACGCTTTTCAACTCTGGTAGGGCACCGCAAAAACATTATTCATGTTAAAATTAGTACGCCTACTAATTTGCCTTTTTGTTTCTTGTTTTTGTGACAAGAATAATTATTTTTTGGAAATTATTGTTTGTTATCTGAAATGTGTTTGAAAAATAAGTAGTTTTAAAATTTTTGCGAATTGGTTAAATATTAGTTTTAAAATTTTCGATTAATTAAAACAATCAACAATTTAAAAACAATTATTAAAATTTAATACAATTATTCTTATTATTAAATTTAAAAAAATAGAAAGAATTAGAAATTTGAATAAATTTGAATTAGAAATTTTTTGAAAATTGGTTGCATTTTTTCTTGGGGATTGTGCAAATTTTTGTTGTTGAGAATCATTACAATAATTGTAATTATTGGTGTCGAAGAGAAAGAGGAAAGAGAAAGTTTGCAACTGGTAAAACGCACGTTTTTATACCAAAAATCGCGAATAACTCGAGAACCGTTGGGAAAAGTGCCAAAGTGCGCTACCCTCATTCGAAAGCCCATAAAATTTCCTATCGATCCTTAAACAGGCGCCACTCTACGACAATTTTTCTGACCACCGTTCAACTTTGATGTTTTCGGAAATTAGCCAAATCAGTAGATGTGGAATTTATTCACGTATTTTTGGCTGTGGATTAGTCAAATCGATTGAGATTTAGTTCAAAATTATTGAGCATATTCTAGACAACCTAGCGGACATTTTAAGACCAACCGCACCAATTTTCATCAATATTTGCGGCAGTTGTTGTTGAAAATAGAAAAATCACCATAACTCCTTTATTCTTCCCCTTAGGAAGCATTTTTTGATCTCAAATTAAACAGTTTGAAAAGCTGAACACAACTA
Source organism: Stenodema calcarata (assembly GCA_963920205.1). Lineage (NCBI taxonomy): Eukaryota > Metazoa > Arthropoda > Insecta > Hemiptera > Miridae > Stenodema > Stenodema calcarata. The sequence goes on from OY986048.1 coordinate 25,659,568, forward strand.
AAAAAGAAAATCTGAAAAAGCTTCAATTTTGAAGGAGTTATGACCATTTGAAATTCCTAAAAAACACTATTTCCCCCCTAATTGGGGGGGAAATGGGGGGAGGGAGAAAAAATGGCCAAAAGGCACTCCCTTGGAGCATAACAAACGTGTGTGCAAAATTTCAGCTCGATCCGATTTGTCTGCTGGGCTGTAGCCCCGTCAATGAACAACAACAACAACAACAACGAGAAGAAGAAGAAGAACACGAAAAACGTGAAAAATAGCGGTTTTAAAACTGTTATACCCCCGACACCTGATGTTCCCGAGAGCTGAATTTTGGTTTACGTCCTCACGTGCCCCTGGAGGGTTGGTGTACAAAAAATCAATTCTCGAGACACTCAGGGGTCAGAGCTACGAGAGGGTGAAAACACCAACTTGTTCCGTCGCGTAATCAGTGTCTCAGTCGCTTCGGTTTTCAGGGCTTCGGTTTTCTTGGCGGGCGGGACGCTCCCGCGTCCCTAGATCGCTCAAGTCCGATGTTTCCTGAAGTTGAAATGTCATTGCTTTATGTTTGAACTGTCATTGACTTTTTCCATCTATAACTTTAATTCCTGTACATATTCTATATGGATTTAATTGAAATTGTCCTACCTAATTATCTTCCCTCTCCAGTCATTATTAACTTTCATAGTACCTAAATTCATCTTGAATTTTTTTAAATTGTATTTCTAACTACTCTAACAATTCTGGTTACGTCCACCACATGTTGTTTCCATGTGTTACTTGGCACTATATATATTTAGTAATCTGAATACCTCCCAAGGCTTTGGACTCCGTCATCTTCCAACACGAGCTTTGGCTCATAATATGAAATATGAAAATATGGCTCCATATTATGGAAGATTCATTTCCACGACATTGATTGTTCGACTTTGTATATATATGTAATGATTGCTGTTATGACTAGCATAGTATTGGTGTTAAACACCAAATCTCTAACAGTGTAATTTGTATTTTCCGAAATGTAATAATAAATAAAATAAATAATAAATACTCTGAGCAAAGTTCAAGCTGTTAAAAATTGTCCATATTGGATCACTTTTGAAATTTGCCGCTTCTGGTACTCATTAAACGCAGAATTTAATGCTCGCGAATGATGTTTTGGATTGAATGCACCGTTTAGAAGTTATAACCCCAATTTCGCCCGCTATTCTGACTGACTCATTCATAGTTCCGGCGCCTTAACTTTGATGCCGACCTCACATTCGTGGTCAGCATCTTAGAGTGCCTACATAGAAATACATTTGGGAAAAAAACATTTAAAAACAAAATTACCTACCCCAGAATGATTTAGACAGGACTGATTTTGAGCACCTAACGACTGGACAAAATGTTGTAATTTTGTCTTCAATTTTACCGACTTTTCGAAGAAAAGGAAGCTATAGTTCTCGGTCCAAAATTTTTAAAACTCGAATTTCCGAAAGATTTTCATACCAAAATCCGTTCCAGACCATCCTGAATTCACTGCCAAAAGACACATAATATACAGGATGTTCATTTTAAGACGGCTCAAATGCATTTCCTGCCTAAACTGTTGATCTGAGCAAAACATGCCAATAGAAAAAGTTGTAGCCCTTGAGCCCTTCTTTCCAAAAATCACCACCATTTGACGTTCCAACCGCACATTTCTGTGCATAAAAAGACAAAACATATGCAATAAACCGCATTTCGATATCTTGAATATTTACTGAGTTATGGGGTTTAGAAATTAGCAATTTCAAATTAACCCTTATCTTGGCAAAAAACAAAATTCATTCAACCCTGAGCAAATATATTTACTAAGAAAAAATATTACATTCCTTTACCGTGGTCTGTTTGGAACAAGCGGCACATGTTTTCAACATACCTACCTATTTTTTCATCGCCTGTCCAATAAAAATATTGTCAGCTTTGTACAATTAATAGTTTCCCCGATAAACTCGAAAATATCGTCTTTTAGACGCTTAAAACCTTGATTTTCTACAATGGGGTAATCACATAATTTTTAAGGTATCTATTTTTTATTTTTCTCCTCGAAATTCTGAGAACGTCAGTGAAAACCGCACGTTTGTTCGCCCCTCCGTTCACAAGTTATGAAGTTTGGGCTATGATTTCACGCCCCCTATTACCTCCTAAATGACCTGAGAGAAGTAGTGGGCTGTGACTTCACGGCTCAAATTTGAAAAATAAAAATTCATAACTCGTGAACTCGTATAACGTTGGATTCGGGGTTTTCATGAGGAACGCGATCGTGAGTTTACACAAAAAATTTTTATAATTTTTATAAAAATTTGTATAATTTGTATAAAAATTTTTATGATTTTTATAATTTTTATAAAAACTTCCTTATAATTTTTGGTTTATTATCTACCAAAGAAAAAACAATTTTAACCCCCCCTCAAAATTTGTTGGTTTACGTTTCAAGATATGTAGATTCAGAAAATCGAATAAAAAAAAATCCGTCCGTCCGCCGTACGCCGTCCGCGCCACTTTGCCCAGTTAGCGTTGAGCTAAAATTACGAAATTTGGTTTCTGGGTTTGGACCAGCCCCACTCGGTTTCTCATCTGTAAAATTGTTTAAATAATACCTTTTTGTAATAATACAAATTAAATTTTGATGCTGAGCTATTGAGTTGAAATTTTAAAAATAGGTCAGAACTGGATCACAATGCAATATTCACTCGGTTTCTTGCCTGTAAAATTGTTTAAATAATACCTATTTGTTTAAACAAATTAAATTTTGATGATGAGCTAGATACTTGAAATTTTAAATATAGGTCAGAAATGGATGACATTTCAATATTCACTCGGTTTTTTTCTCATTGCAAACCTGTTCATTGTGTACCCAAGATCCTTCCCTAAAAGACCTGGCAGCGGGAAATATTATTCAACATGGTTTGAAAAGGGGAAAAACAAGTTTTGTAAAAAATCCCTATGCTCTAGGTAGTAGTCGATACCAGTGACCAACATTTTCTTCAGTAGTCGACATGGTTTTGCACTAGTAGTCGACCTACATGTGTTAGAAGTCGACAGTATCACTTGAGTCAGTAGTCGACAGGTTTCGACATTCCATCGTTTTCGAATTTTACGACATCTAAATAAAATACATTCAACTGTGAATCGGAACTTGAAAATAGATTAATAAGATGTAATAAAGTAGTTATCAGACTTTTTATTTGCAAACAGCTCATTATCAGTCTCAAATTGCAATAAGTACTTAAGTAAAAAGGTATGAAAACTATAGTCGAAAACTGATTGTCAGAAAATTGACATTACAGTTGGGCTTAGGTACCTATTTACACATTTTTTTGACATTTTCATGTCTTTGCTTTGGCACATACACTGAAACGGGAAAAATTTGTTCCATTGATTCACCCTTTCCCTCAGATCACGTCAGAACACAAGCGACCGGCGGGCCATTACGTCAGAGCCTATGACGCACGAGCGTATGACGTAAGACGGCTGGCAGGAGGCCAACTAGTACGTCAGAGCCTATGACGCACGAGCGTATGACGTAAGACGGCTGGCAGGAGGCCAACAAGTACGTCAGAGCCTATGACGCACAAGCATATGACGTAAGACGGCTGGCAGGAGGCCAACAAGTGCGTCAGAGCCTATGACGCACGAGCGTATGACGTAAGACGGCTGGCAGGTGGCCAACAAGTACGTCAGAGCCTATGACGCACGAGCGTATGACGTAAGACGGCTGGCAGGAGACCAACAAGTGCGTCAGAGCCTATGACGCACGAGCGTATGACGTAAGACGGCTGGCAGGAGGCCAACAAGTACGTCAGAGCCTATGACGCACGAGCGTATGACGTAATACGGCTGGCAGGAGGCCAACTAGTGCGTCATACGACGAGACCTTTTATGTCTCTGCGCCCCCTCCCACACCCACACCGCGTACCTCGTACTTCATTTTGGTTTATTATCTTCGATAATGAACCATTGGAATCGCCCAAAGAAAAAAAAATTTTAACCCCCCTCAAAATTTGTTGGTTTACGTTTCAAGATACGTAGATTCAGAAAATCGAATAAAAAAAAAATCCGTCCGTCCGCCGTACGCCGTCCGCCGTACGCCGTCCGCCGTCCGCGGCACTTTGCCCAGTTAGCGTTGAGTTAAAATTACGACATTTTTTTTATGGGTTTCGACCAACCCCACAATGGTCCTCGAAACTTTTCATAACCCTAGGTCAAGGGGAAGGGGTTCAAAACGAATTTTGAAAATTTGAAAATCTCATATCTCGAAAAATTCATATAGAACGGTATGTTTTTTATTTCATATTTAGATAGAGTTTGTTCCGTAGAATTTTTTAAGACCATCCGCAGCTTTGTACGACCAGCCGTTCGTTTACAATGACGGCTCACAACACGATCGTGAATCAAACTGTTGAAATACAGGTCCATTTTCATACTAACAAGCTCTTTGGAACATCATATGGCTTAAGTGATGTCGAGTTTGTTGTTCTGAGGTGCGTTTCGTGCTACGGAAATGAAGGTAATTTCGAATGTTTGTTGGTAGGTACTTCTTTTATAGAAAAATTATTACCAACGTAGTATTAAAAACCCCAGAATTATATCGTATTAATTAATCATAATTAATAATAATTATTATTAATAGTAAATACGAATTATTAATACCTAACAATAAATTATAATAATTTTCACTAGGTACTTGATAAAATTGTTAATAATTAGTGATAATTGATAATAATAATTAATCTAACATTTAGGATCTAGACACATAGACCTAGTGATCTAGACAGAAGGGTGATCTGTACAAAGAAGATAATGAACCGTTGTGTCAAGAATTTGCAGAGTTTATAAAATTATTCAATGGTTCATTATCGAAGATAATAAACCAAAATCCGTCCGTCCGCCAAAATTCTAAAAAAAAAAATTTTAGAATTTTTTAAGACCATCCACAGCTTTGTACGACCAGCCGTTCGTTCACAATGACCGCTCAAAGTTGGAGCAGATTGAAAATCGTCCACATGAGAGTGAATCGTAAGGCAGCCTGTCGGGTCCATTTTCAAACTGGCCCAGCTGATTCAAACAGCACATTGTTTTCAAATATCGAGTTAATGAATAATATTTAATAATAATTATTAATAATGAAGCATAAAAATGATTAATAACCAACAATAAATATTAATAATTTACACTACTTGATATTAATTATCAATAATTAATGATAATTCATAATAATAATTAATCTATCATTCAGTAATCTAGACAGAAGGGTGATCTGTACAAAGAAAATAATGAACCGTTGTGTCAAAAATTTGCAGTTTTTTTTTATTCGATTTTCTGAATCTACGTATCTTGAAACGTAAACCACAAATTTTGAGGGGGGTTAGCAATTTTTTTTCTTTGGGCGATTCCAATGGTTCATTATCGAAGATGATAAAACAAAAAAGTGTTCATGCAATTGTCGGGGTAATTGCTGGACGAGCCCGCTCTTCGTTCGCTGGTCACGCTACCTTTCGCCTGTATCTTGCACCAATCTACATTTCATTTATTGGCCCCTAGTCGTTTTGAACTCCCCAAACGCCCCTGACACTACCTGCACTCTACTGCCACCGGTGTGAACTGATCGCCCACGCAGTCGAGTCGTATCGAGTTTTGCGATAACCATGGGTTTCTGAAATAATGTTTCGCACAGTTCCAGTGACATTTATGATCATGATCCTGATCTCTCATAAATGAGAGATCAGGAACATGCTCATAAATGTCCACACCTCTTCGTCGAGGATCCTCACGAATCAAATTGTTGATTGCTTCCACGATCTCGGGAGTCACCACAGACGGTCGGCCACTTCTTTTTCTGTCATGAACATCAGTTCTCCCGCTTTTGAATTCCCTAAACCATTCGGCTACGTTATTGCGGTTCATTACCTCCTCTCCATAAACAGAAATAAGCTGGCGATGAATTTCTGCTGGTTTTTCACCTTTAGCAAAAAGAAAACGAATCACGTCGCACAGCACACAGCATCGGGCCGGCGAGGGGTCGGAGGTGGCGGGAACGTACACGGAAATGCACATTTCAAAATACTCTCAAAAGCAAACTAACGGTCGCACTTAAACGCAGGACCTTTTGTTTTGTTCAGAATAATCCTGCCCATAACGCAGGTGTGCCATATTCGAAAACAAAAATGTTCTTGCTGCGCAAAACGTTTTGTATTCTTACTTTTTGATCGTCCCTCGTACACCAGCGATTTTTGTATCTCTATTAATAACTTGTTGTTAATTTGGCAATGAAGCCAATTTTCGAAGGATAGGGCTTCAAAAATATAACTTATAAAATTATTAGATTCATAGATTTTTACGTGGTTATGAAGATCGAAATAAATGTTGATGAATTTTGAAGTAAATAGGCAATTTTACTGGCCCAAAATTTCAAACTATGTACCTTCACCACAGTCTGAATCCTTCTGTCGTTTTTAATATGTATATGTACAAAAATGAATCGTTTTTTATATAGGTACTCAAACAAATAATAATAACTTAATCTATTTTCCGGTGTTTATGGAAAATTATAATGAAGTTGACGATTTCAGCAAATTCAGTAGTAATGAGCAACTGAGTGTTGTTCTGATTTCTCATAATATGACAGTTTTTTGTATGAACTCACGATCACAAAACATCTAAATCATGATGGAAAACCCAATTGGACAAATTTGTTTACCTCCTAAATATTGACCAAGGCTTCAACATATTCCCGAATCCAACTACGTTAGATATTATAATGTGCCACTCTTCGTGATGTTGACCTCGACTACATGGCAACAAATCCAAAATGTTTCAAAAAAATTGAAGACAAATTTACAAAATTTTGACAAGTTAAAATACTTTGACAAGTGCTTAAAATACTGGGATTTTCCTGTCCAATTTTAGCGAAATTTCGAAGAAAAGGAAGCTATTTTTCTCGGTCCAAACATTTTAAAACACCACGTTGAAGGTGTGTTCTTTGAGACGTTCTTCAGGGGACATCTGCCCTAATCTAATAACGGAATGGGATATCGCCATTCTGACTTCACCGTCGTGTTCAGCGTTGAAAAATCTATAAACTGGGGTGTTACTTGGCAACAAAAAGAGACAAAAATTGTTATGAAATCAGTAAAATAGAGACATTTTACATAAAAACGGTCATATCTTCAAAAATTCGCTCTTATAGCCATGCTGCATGACTGTGGATTTATTTTATTACTATTATTATTATTATCATTTTTTATTATTTTTTTTTTTCAATGCATTTCTATCTACATTGAGCTACTGAATACGATTGTTGAGTCATCGCAAACATCAACACGCCGGAACTATGAATGAGTCAGTGCGAATAGTGGCAAAAAATTGGGCTTATAACTTCTAAACGGTGCATTCAAGCGGAAAAATCACACACGAACATCAAATTCTGCGTTCAAATGTTCGTTTGAAAACTAGAATATACAAATAAGCGACAACATGATAAAATATGAATTTTCAAATATCAAATATCGTTGAAAATATGAAGAATAGTCGGTTGAGTGTAGTTTTTTTGTCTAAATCATAGGAATTCCACATCGACGCCTTGGAATTTCATTAATTTATTAAAGTCATAATTTTTAAGTCTGATTATTTCAATACCTATTAGGTATATGTATGTACTGACGTAGTTAAGGAAATGGTCCATCGGCGAATCATGATGCGAGGGATTCATTTCGCTTATTTGACCCAACTGCTGTATCCTATAGGAGGTGGGCGAAAACAAAAGCTTTGCAATTTGACGGACCTTCAGATCGCAGCTCTGGTTAAAGAACCAAAACATTTCAAATGGTCGAGTCAGTCACGAGCTTTCTAGATGAAAACGAACTTATTACATTTGGAACGATTCAATGATTTTGATTCTAAGATTAAAAGTTTTGAATACCCGATCTGGACCAACAGCGCGGGTCGAATAAAAGCTTTAGGTCTCTGGATTTTTGATGTGCGACAAGGTGACATTCAATCGTTCAAAACCTGATGAGGATATTCGCTCAAAGGAGAGCATAGCTCTGTTGATGGCTCTAGCCATTTTGAAAATTATCGCTCATCATGATGCTGAACCAATTGACGATACCCCAACCATCCGAAGAAAATATTTCCAACAAGAAAAGATGGAGGAAGCAAGTCCGTAAAGTGAAACAACCAAAAATTCATTGTTTCTCAAGCCGCCAATAACTCCTATGTACTTTACATCATTGACTTTCAAAGTGTACAACATCATATTCCCCATCACGGTTTTTGTAGGAGGCCGCTTGTACCAATTTCGGCGCCAGTGAGTAGGAAAAACAATTATAATATAAACCCAATAGTGTCAATTTAAAATTAGTTTACCAAGTAAAATGCAAATATTCAATCCAATATTACGAATCCACAGTCATGCAGCCTGGCTATAAGAGCGAATTTTCGAATAAATAACGGGTTTTATGTAAAATGTCTCCATTTTACTGGTTTTATAACAATTTTTGTCTCCTTTTTTGCCGAAAACATCTCAGTTTATAGATTGTTCAACGCTGAACACAATGATGAAGTCATAATTGCGATATCTCATTCCGTTATTAGATTAGGACAGATTAACCATGAAGAGCATCTCAAATATCAACCACGTTTCTTCATCTTTATAGTGCTCCAGTTTGAGAACGGAATAAAATATCGCAATTCTGATTTCACCATCGCGTTCAGCGTAAAAAAAAACCCTGAAAAATGAGGTGTCAGACTGTTTCAATTAGGGAATTTATGAGTAACCCCCCACCCCTCCTACAGTGGCACGATTCTGCACATCTACGAACTTAGCCTTTCGATTTCGGATTTTTCGTGCAAATTTGAACTTTTTATCTAAATTTTAAACCGTCGCAGCAGAAGGTTTATTCGTGCGCATCTCTTCTCTGTGTCCAAAGATACCATGAGTAACGTTTCAGAACGATACGGTCAATTTAAAAATACTAGAAAAATCCGCGGTGTCACATTCTTACCCCACCAGTCACAACGTAACCCCGTTATACGGCGAGAAAAAATCTTTCGGTTCTATCAGATGTGGAAGATGACTTGCTTGTTGATTGGATAATCAAATGTTCAAGTAAATCCATTGTTTAAGTAAATCCCTTCTATCAACGGCCTACCTGGAAGGAAATACAAGCGAAACGGTTACCAGATCAAGTGCTTGTGTCTCCAAGAACGACATCATTAAATGGTTCAATTCTGATTCAATCTGGTTCAATCCTATTTTTCTAAGTCATGAATCAGCAAAACCTGGTTTTTATTCTGGAAACATTCTATGGGTGCCTTCAATTTTTAGTTTTACGTGATTATATTTTTCAAATTAACAGCTGTTAGGAGTGTGCTAGTCTTAATTAATTTAAAATTTCCCCAAAGGAGCCTTGTTTTGTTTAGCAATATCTCCAACAGACTATACATTTTGAACTGAAATTTTTAATAAAAGTTGTCGTTCACAAGTTATGAGTGATTTGTTCATTGTTTCGAAGTAACATTCTACTTACAGTTCAAGTGGGAATGTAACATGGAGTTACCAATGAATTTGGTTTTTATATTGTGAAGAAAAGGAGCGTTCAACTACTGGTCGCAACAAGGGTATGACCGACCATCATGCGCCTTCATGGGTCAAACGAGTCATCGTGGACGTGGAAATCCAAGACGATTTCAGGATAGGAGGGGCACTAACGCATTTCCGTACAAATGCTACAAATGTTTTGAAATTGGCCACAAAAGAAGCGAGTGTCCGCTGATACTTCGGAAAAGCCACGATCTGGTGGATCTTTTACTCGAGATTTTGACTCCAAGTCCACACCATCCAAAACCACCCACCGTCATACAGCCCCAAGTACTGCCCTCGTCGAAGCTGACGAAAAAGAAGATATCGCTTTTGCATGTTATTCTGATTATTCAAGGGAAAATTCAGTAAATATGGTGCAAGATGAAACAATCCCGACTGTGGAATTTTTAGTCGACTCAGGATCAAGCGACCACCTCATCAACGATGTCACCTATTTGACGGAATTGACGGAACCCCATTACCATACGAGTTGCCAAGGAAGGAGAGTCAGTATTGGCTACCAAGAAAGGCATTCTTCGCACGACGGCATGTAAGCTTCAAAATGTATTGTACGTTTCAAATTTAACATGTAATCTCTTGTCCGTTCCAAAAATGTTAAAAGCTGGTTTGGAGTAATTTTTAAAGATTCTAAGGTGTTCGTTTTAAATAAGGAAAAACAAGTCTTTCTTAGAGGACAGAAAAAGGGTACCATGTTTAAACTAATATTTCAAATTGTAGATTTTGACGTAAATTCAGCCCTTAAGGCATATTGTTGATAGCCGCTGGGTTTTTCGAATTAAGAAAAATGAAGCCACTGGCGAGAAAAAGTACAAGGCCAGGCTTGTAGCAAAAGGTTATCAATCCTCAAACTATGCTGATACTTATTCACCAGTAGGAAACTTGTCAACATTTCGCACTCTGATGTCCATTGCTAACGAATTTAATTACGAGATGGTCCAGATGGACGTGAAAACTGCTTTTCTTCACGGTGACCTCAAAGAGGAAATTTATATGAATCTACCGGAAGAGCTAGCTGAAAAGCAATTTGTATGTAAACTAAATCGCTCAATTTACGGTTTAAAACAGTCCCCCAAAAATTGGCATGAGAAATTTGACGAATTAATGTTGAAAGAAAATTTTAATCGTTCGTTTCATGATTTCTGTCTTTATTTTAAGTTAACTTCCAAATGCAAGCTCTACTGTTTTATTTACGTCGACGATTTAATCCTTATATTGATCAGATTAACAGTTTTAAATTGAAATTGAACCAAAATTTTGATATGGTTGATCTTGGGGATGTCAAGTCATTTTTAGGCTTGGAGATTGAACGCGATAGAACTAAGAATATAATTAAAATCCATCAATCAGCCTACATTCAACATTTATTGTTGAAATTTCAAATGCTGAGTTGTAAGGAAATGAATACTCCTATTGAAAGAAATTTAAAACTGGTCAAAGCTAAATCTGAGAACGAGATAACAAATGAACCTTATCGCCAACTAGTGGGTTGTTTAATGTACCTTATGATAGGTTCTCGCCCAGATATTTGTTTCGCGCTGAATTATTTCAGTAGATATCAAGATTGTGCCAAGAATGAACATTGGGTTCATCTAAAAAGGGTTTGAAGATATGTACCTCTAAAATACTCCTCGTCGCGGCTTAATCTTTTCACGCAGTAAGTCGAACCTTCTAATTCTACGTAGATGCCGACTGAGCTAATGATTTAGACGATCAAAAATCCATAAACGGGATTCTTTGTTTCTGTATTTGGTAATATAGTTTCATGGGGCACTAGAAAACAAAGCACTGTATCGCTAAGTAGTACAGAGGCAGAATACAAAGCTTTAACCACAGCCATATGTGAACCAATATTCATAAAAGGAATTCTCAATGATATTCTGTCTACTGATCAACCTATAGTGATGTACGAAGATAACATTTCGTGTATTCATTTGGCAAAGAATGGTGAGAATAATAAACGTACAAAACATGTTGATACTAAATACCATTTTATTAGGGAAAAAGTAAGGAACAAGAGTGTGTTTTTGAAATATGGTCTCAAAGTCTTATCTGATGATGGTACACAATCTAGAAGTGGAACTTAGAAATTGATGCAGGCTATCATTTAAATATCCACACTACTATTCGCTGTCCTTCTGCTGATCCTGCTGAGAGGTACATGGAGATTGCACAGTGCTCTGATTGACAAGGTCCATGATCTGGGGCATGATCAACTCGTGGATGTGGAAATCTGTATCAATGAGACTCCACATTCAGCAGTATGACGCCAGTAACTTTGTGAATGGTGTGTTTCACTTTTTTCAGTGTCGTTGTGTCCGCACTATGGTGCACTCTAACTATAATTGATATTGATTTACAGGAATCATTCCTTCTATAGGGTTGATCACTCATTCCTTCTATAGGGTTGATTTACAGGAGTCATTCCTTCTATAGGGTGGCCGAAGTTATGAAATTTCAAAAAAATAAATACATATCACCTTCTTTAACTGATACTTCCAGTGAGGAGTCCTATTACAGACAGAAAGCATTGTTGCAGCAATATTGCATTGTCAAAGAGAGTTGGAATATACGATTAGGGATAGGTATATACCCGTAGGTAGTTTAGAAGCAAGAGAGTAGTGTCGAGTAGTCCGCTATAAAACAAAATTCCTTGAAATTATCTTCGTCAGTGTAGCTCTTGAAGATCAATAAAGTACTGATTTCCTTCTCGATTTTCAGGATACGAAGACATCAAGGGCGCGTCAGCGACTAGAAGCCACCACTGACAGCATCGCATCCAGAGTACTTCGCAAACAATAATCGTACAGGCATCGGTCAAGATAACCGAGTCAACATACACGATCAGCCTCATTAAAGTAAGATATCGTAATTAAAGCAAAAACTATTGGAATTAGTAGTTGGGCCTTTGTCGGTAACTGATGTAAGGCTAGTTCATTCTATCTCTGCCTAAAAACCGAACTACCTGCTGTTCCACTAAGTTTCTGTAGTCCCTAAAACAATAAAATACAATTTTTATTCCGTCTATACAGGTTGTTGAATCGTAATCACAATTATTTTGTTTGGGAGATGGGATATTTAGTTTTTAGCAGCCATGTCTAATGCGACTGCAGGATAAAACAGTTGCTATCGAAATCCCTCGCGGAACCGTACGATTGATTCTCAGCCTTTCTTCAAACAACTATTTACTAAAATAGCAGCATTTTTCTTTTTTCGACAGTTTGGGCGAAAGTTTGCCACCCTCGGGGTCAACCTGCCCGCGGAAGTTTGGAAGGATTGGGATGCGCATCCTCATCGAAACCCTTCGAGACATCAGGTGAGCTGCCATTTCATGTCCATTTCTGATCTATATGTTTTCTTAGTTTCGATTCAACATGTTATGTTGATGTCTCAACTCACCAAATACGGCACTCTACTTATAGGCAAGGTATCTATTCCTAATAGGAAACGGACTATTTCCTAACTTACACGAAAAACATCCAGGTAATGAAAGGTAGGATTATTCGGAATCAGCGCACTTGATGAGAGCACGTGGCCTCCTTCGAGAAAGACCAGATGGCACTTACGTACTCAGGATTATAGTTGTGGTTTTCGATGTTAGATATAAATATCACGTTGAAGACTTATACGAGTATGTCAAGTTAAACTAATTTTTCACTGGTATGAAACGTTGAACAGCAATTGAATACTGGTTTATTAGTAGAAATAATTGATTTATTGATTGAACCAATATTGGAATCGCGCGAGAACAAAACAAATATTTGGTACGGCCGTTCGTTCACAATGAGGCCTCGAATGAAGACGATTCTTTCTTTTGATTCACGCTCATCTTGACAGTTCGATAATCAAAAGAAAGAATTTTCGCCCAATTTTCATACGCGACAACAGCTGATTCAGCGAACACATAGTTTTGAGGTATCGAGTTCCTTAAACTTGGGATGTTGCACACAGAACTGTGATCTACACAGGAGGGCGATCTACGAAAACTCGTCAACTAGTCATTTGGTTCACTATCGTTGGGTCACAAGTACCTATTACTTTCCTTCAACATACAGTATAATATACTCTAATAATATACAGTATAATATACTAGTCATTTGGTTCACTATCGTTGGGTCACAAGTACCTATTACTTTCCTTCAACATACAGTATAATATATTCTAATTCATGCCAATTCTACAGAATCGTAAGACCACCAAGTTTAGTTAAAAACAGTTCTAAAACACAGGATTAGCCCAGTAGGTTAACCCAAGTTTCGGCCGGTTTGTTAATCGACTCCAAGGACGTCCATCAGCGGAGGACCAGTGACGACCTTCTCCAGTGATGTTTGATCTCCAATATTCAGTCCAGAATTAGCCGATTCGAGAAATCATATGGGAATCGCTATGGAGAAATCCATACCCCAGAGGCTATGAAATGGCTGAATCGTGGGTGGTCTAGTTCCAGTTTACCAATACTGAAGAATGATGAGAAGTAGATAGCATCAGTTTGAAACATCAGAAGCATCAAACATCAGTTTGAAGATGGTCGCCCTGGAAGTATATCAACCTTTACGGCGAGCAGATCTTCGTGAAACGGCAAGCAACCATCCCAGTTCTACCAAACACACTCGACGATCTGACTCCTGACCCTTTGTTTCCCAGTAGTCCAAAAAAATGTTAATAATTCGTTCATTTTCTTCACCATTCTTCCTAAAAACAACAACTGCCATAATCGATGATAATCAACCAATAGCTGCGTTTAGATACCGGGTTCAGTCTGCCCAAGATACTATACAACGAGTGGTTACCCCACACACTCTTTTTTCTACTTGTCTCAAGTATTGTATAGGTACAAAAATATATGAAGTAAGTCAACTTTGAAGTGTCAGATTGATCATGTAAAAACTTCAAAAATGTATAAGTCGGAACGTGTGTTCCATAAAAACCGATTTTTCCTTGAATCTCCTTGGAAAACTCAGCTCTCCACGGGTAGATGAAAACAATTGTCTGATCCTGATTGTAATGTTCATTTCAACCGTCGATGAAAAAGTGATCTGGGCTCAACGGCCCAGAAATAACCAACGTTGGTGTAATATTTTGCAGTTTTTATCAAATGAAATTGCACGTGACGTCCCATCTATTCGAATCAACGTTATAATTATGAACCATTTCAAGAGTCACCGCGTGTTTCAATATTTTTGAGTACCTTTGAAACCCATTTGTAGTTGGAAATTCAATAGATTTCAGAAGAACGTTGAAATTTAACGACGTTTGGAGTGTGTGCAGAATTTTCAAGGATCAATCAAAACAAGCACCAATTGATGAAGGTTCTAAACCCAAATATGACTAGTAAACGATTTGTTTGCATCTTACAAGTAGTGAGTGTTGACTTCGATTACATCCAAATCAAAGCACTACTATGTACCCCCCACCCCTGTCGTGTCTAAAATGTCGGTCTAGCTGAATTGTTGTTGTTATCGTGTTGTTATTTAATTTTTATTATTTTTAATTTTTTTTGTTGTTGAAAATTCGTGCACATAAAAAAGATTTTCAATCAAATCTGGCGGGAATATGATATTATAAATCGTACGTACGGTCTCTTGAGATCGGAGCGGTGGGAAGTTGTCGCACTGAACTGGCTTGGCTGCCGCCTCCGAGTTGCCGCCCCCACTGGAAGAGTCCGCCCCTCGACTCCCACTTTCCCCTCGGCCCATTTCCCCTCTTCGTCACCCTGGAAATTATTTCACAGCGCACAGTCGTCCGAATCCACTCGTGGTGCTTGAGCCAATCAGGAAAAATTCTCGCTGTACGATGCGGTAGGTACGAGAAGATGTTGCAAATGTCAACAATTTTCGACTTAGCTGAAAAAAAACATATGAACTGAATATATTGAAGTGGCAAACAAAAAAAGAAGGAACACCGCGTATCAACATTCTGGCCAAAATGGGGTTCAAACGTTCTTATTAAAATTTTCCCGCCGCATAAGCTGGTTGGCATGAATTTGCTCTTAGTAGAAAACTCAATAGTTTGCTAAATATAATAATTTATGCTAAATAATTGAATTTGCTCAAAAACTTGGCTGGGAACTTCTTTTTCCTTCTGTTGAAAAGCTGCTCAAAATGTTGATATGGTTAATATATGGTTAATCTGCTCTAATATCGTAATTCTGACTTCACCATCATATTCAGCGTTGAAAAATCTACAAGCTGAGGAGGGTTTTGGGGAGTAAATAATAAGCCTCACAAGGATGCAGCACACAGAATAGCGATGTAGACAGGGGATAATGAACTGTCTGTGCAACACCGCGTATCAACATTTTGAGCAGCTTTTTAACAGAAGGAAAATGAAGTTCCCAACAAAGTTTTTGAGCAAATTAAATTATTTAGCATAAATTATTATGTTTAGCAAATTATTATATTATAGAAGATCTCAAGTATCAACCACGTTTCTTCATCTTCAGAGTGCTCCAGTTTGAGAACGGAATAAGATATAGCAATTCTGACTTCCCCATCTTATTCAGCGTGTAAAAACCTTTGAAATGATGTGTCACTTGAGAGATCGTTTCATTTTTGGAATTAATGGGTGACCCCCCCACCCAAAAAAAACCCTCAGCTTTTGGACATTTCAAAATATTGCAATTCTAATAAAAAACGGAGGTATAGAGTGAGAGAGTCTATTTCCACGAAAATAATGAATAATGAGTACAATTGTTAAATCGATTTCGACGATTAGGTCATCATCAGTAACAAACATGAACTGAAATAGACTCTCTCATGAACTGAAATAGACTCTCACTCTATACCTCCGTTTTTTATTGAAATGGGTTTCCACAACCTAATCGCGAGTGATCTAATTCGTATTGTAATTCTACCTTGAACATCGTGTTCAGCGTGTAAAAAAGTTCAAAATGAGGTGTCAGTCGTCAGACTTGTCAGTGATATTCTTCAATGTTTCAATATAAGTAATATTTAAACCCCACCCCCACCACTCGTAGAGCCTGGTCACCTTTTCTAACCAACACACAATGTTTTGGCAAATTATTCCAGTTATGGGACTCACAGGTACATTGTACACATAACAGTGATCTAGACAGGAGGGCGTTGTATATAGGGAATAATAAACCGTTGTGGGAAAATGTGCAGTCTTTTTGTGAAGGAGCCAAACTGGGGCAATTGAAAGGAATTCATTGGTTCTACTGAAGGAATTACTTAAACTAAATTTAAAAAATCCAGTCATGCAGCCTGGATATAAGAGCGAATTTTCGTAGAAATAACGGGTTTTATGTAAAATGTCTCCATTTTACTGGTTTTATAACAATTTTTGTCTCCTTTTTTGCTGAAAACACCTCAGTTTATATAATATTTTAACGCTGAACACGATGGTGAAGTTAGAATTGCGATATCTCATTCCGTTACCAGATTAGAGCAGATTAACCACGAAGAAGACCTCAAGAAGTATCAACCACGTTTCTTCATCTTCAGGGTGCTCCAGTTTGAGAACAGAATAAGATAGGTATTGCAATTCTGACTTGAACATCGTGTTCAGAGTGAAAAAACGTTCGAATTGAGGTGTCACTTGTCAGAGGTTTCATTTTTGGAATTTATTGCTTATCCCCTCCCCTCATCCCTTAAAACTACCCTAAACGCCCCTTAGAGTGGCCTAATTCTGCCCATCTACTACCCATAGGTATATAGGTACATATGATTTTTGGTGTCTTGGCAGTAAATTCAGGATGGCCTGGAACGTAGTTTGGTATGCAATTTTTTCGGAAATTCGAGTTTTAAAAATTTTGGACCGAGAACAATAGCTACAAAAATTCGCTCAAAATGTCTTAATAAATTTTAAAATGAAGAAGAATTTAGCGTCTTAGATGTAATACCCTTGGATTTTGTATAGTAGGTATCCATAACAAAGCAGGGGTAACCCCGATGAATCGATTCTACATGATAGCAATAAATAGGGATGGCAATCATACACATAGGTATACGATTTTTTTCTTGAAATTGAATTATAATGGTAACAAATAAAATAAAACTGAAAATAAAAGTATTGTTCTTTTTCAGAGCTTATCATTTTTTCATTCCGTCTTGCATAAAAAAAAAAGAATGAAAAATTGATTAAAAACCATCGATACATCGATGTTTTTTTAAAAAAAATATAGATGTTTTTGGAGCATCGATGCAGAGTTACCAGATTGGGCTATAAACCGCGATTTGGGCTATATTTGGAGGTGATTTCGCGACGTAAAATTTGGAAACGCGTTTTAGCGCGATTTGGGCTATGCCGGGCCAAAAAATAACGTGTTTTGGGCAAAACGTTCCCCAAATGTCGTTTGGATGTTGGCTGCATTGGCGGGAAATTGGCGGAGAGGGGAGAACAGACGACTGGCGCTATTCACAGTCATCTGTTTACCGCGTTTAAGGCCTGTTTTCCTAGCGACAGGTTTTTTGCGCCGCTGACAACGTGATACGCCAGGCGTATAACGTCGACCACAGGATCTCTTGAATTTAGTTAGGGTGTTTTCCTAGAGAGCGCATCACGTCGGCGCAGAACGTGTTGCGTTGACGCGGTCTGCCCGACTGGTCAAGAATGAGTCTACTGCGTAGTGCGCTGGCGTGATTGATTTGGATTCCAGTGTTTGTGTTGCTCCAATTTCCGATTTCCGAGGTTTTCAAGATGTCCCAAAGCGGTAAAGTGCTCAAATGTTCAGTAAATCGCACATCTAACTTTGACCTACTTTTCAGGAGAGCATTAAAACCAAAATGTTCAACAGTTATAGAGATTTTAATATCTTCCTTTTTCATTTTATCTCGATTTATTCTTTGCTAATATGAGGTTGCATACAGTTGGACAATAAACCTCAGTGGTCAATAAATCTTGTAGATGTGCTAT
Organism: Stenodema calcarata; assembly: GCA_963920205.1. Lineage (NCBI taxonomy): Eukaryota > Metazoa > Arthropoda > Insecta > Hemiptera > Miridae > Stenodema > Stenodema calcarata. The sequence continues at coordinate 25,678,049 of OY986048.1, forward strand.
GCTGTTGAAATTTTCCCTCCCACTTGTGCTATGATGTAACTCATCATTCTCTGTTGTGCCATGATGACATATCGCTCTTGGTATATGTGCTACGATGCAGGTACTGAAAATGAACGAAACTTATCCTTTAAAAGGAAAAAGTAAGGTGCATGTAAGGATGATGCATCTTAAGCGACGAAATGTTCAAAATGAAGAAAAACCTTTTTCTGGTCAGTCTAAAGTATCTTTGGAATTTCTCTTCATCGCCAAGAAGATGATTCTTGATTAAACTGCTGAAAATTCCTTCATTTCTGCGGTTTGAGAATAGATCACTCACACGTTTCCTTACTTTCGCATATTTTGTTAACCCTCTCTCTTCTTCAACGTCACCATCTATTACTTCTATAATTATAATTAAAGAAGTATCATTATCAATGCAGCAATTACATTTCTCTTTCTCATCGCGTTCTCCATTTCAGCAGTAGGTACCTAAATGTTACCACACACGTGCTACCTTCAACACAATTCAACGCCAACTGAACAGATAATAAAACGGCGCTAGGAAAACACTTTTACGCAGCGCAATATATTTCACGCTCCTGCCGACGTTTTTCAGGCAAATTCGGTTCCTGCTGCGCAAAAAACCTGTCGCTAGGAAAACGTCTTGCATAAAAAAAAAAGAATGAAAAATTGATTAAAAACCATCGATACATCGATGTTTTTTTAAAAAAAATATAGATGTTTTTGGAGCATCGATGCAGAGTTACCAGATTGGGCTATAAACCGCGATTTGGGCTATATTTGGAGGTGATTTCGCGACGTAAAATTTGGAAACGCGTTTTAGCGCGATTTGGGCTATGCCGGGCCAAAAAATAACGTGTTTTGGGCAAAACGTTCCCCAAATGTCGTTTGGATGTTGGCTGCATTGGCGGGAAATTGGCGGAGAGGGGAGAACAGACGACTGGCGCTATTCACAGTCATCTGTTTACCGCGTTTACCACCGTCCATCGTTCTTCTTCTTCGCTGCTTCTTGAGGGGGCAAATTCAACTGTGCCACCATAGTGCTTCAACACCATCTCATACACGTTCTAAATAACCGCGTTTTTGGGCTACATCCTTAAATTTGTCGCGCTATTTGGGCTTCATAAGCCCACGCGGTTTTTGGGCTACATCAGAGCCCTCGGGCGGCGGTTTCCTCTACTAGGGATCTGACAACTCTGCATCGATGCCGGCCTGTCGATGCATCGATACATCGATGTTATCTTTTTTTGCCATCCCTAGCAATAAATGGTTTTTATTATTATTAACCGGTGACGACTTTGTCAAATGCAACTCGAGGTGACCCCTACATCGTATCGAGACACCGAATTACTCCATTCAAAGTTCGTCAATAATAACATTTGAAAAGAGTTAAGAATAAGGATAATATCATGTACGTGTATATGATCCACACCTGCGCAGTGTACCCCCGCGCATATTATCACTCATATTCACTGATAATAAAATATGGCTGTCGCACCGTGCGACTCGCACGTTTCGTCTACAAAAGTTTCCTTTTATATATCCACCATCATCAACATTAATATGATAGCAGAGCATGAAAAGTTAGTTCAAGTGTAAAATTAGTTGTGTGTATTGTGTTATAAAATAAAAAGTCTTGAAGTAAATGTGGAAGAGAGGTTGTAGCCCTGATTAGTTGGTACTACCGTATTCTGTTTTTGCCACTAGTTGCGCCCTCATCTATTCTCCTTCCCCCCTTTGACTCGTAAAGTACTGCTGTTGCTGTATACTCGTTCTCCTAATAAAACCATTCAGTGCAATTAGTGAAGCTACGTTCTATTATCCCTGGATGTCCAACAGGTGGGCCGCATAACAGTAATTCAGTTTGTGTAAAACGCGATCGGTTTTTGTTGTTTTGTGTCGGGAAATCTCGGAAGTTAAATTCACGCGCAACGTAGTAATGGCGTCGTCCAGTTTTAACCCCACCGTACAAAACCTCTTCGACGGAAAGGGATTTTCCGATTGGGATTTTCGGATGAGGCTTCATCTTTAGAGACGCGGGTGCCTAGTCGCACTGGAAGCAAGCACGCAGGATATCGAGGAAAAGGACTTCAGGAAAGTTGATTTACTTGCTCGTGATATAATTGTTCAATGGCTTTCAGACAGTGTGCTCGGAACAGTGACAACGGCCACTACCTACTGCCAAAGAAATGTATAGAATGCTGAAAGATACGTACACGAAGCAAGGACTGTCCGTTCGAGTTGATCTGAAAAGAGAACTTTCGAACATGAAATATTTCGGCGGAAGCCTTGCCGATTTTATTGAAAAATTCGAGAGGAAAAAGTATGAGTTGGACACCTGTGGAGTCGGAAACAAGATGGACGATGCTGAGGCGATTTCTCAACTTCTCGCGGCTATGCCAGAGTAGCCAATTTAAAAGCAAGATTTCTGCAAGAGATCAAGAACCATCAGGACCGTTCTGGACAAAATTCAGGTAGGTACTAATGAAAGTGCAGCATTTTATTCATCCCGCCCGAATTACAACTATTATTACAAAGGTGTACGTTCTCAGGGATACAGTCGAGGTCGATATCAGTCCCGCAGCTACCAAATCAACTATCAGCCTAGAGGAAACAACTACGGAAATCGAGGTAATCAAAGGAATACCTACAGAGACGACAGGAACTTCGACAATCTTCATGGGCAAAAAGGTTCGTACAGAAATGACCGGAATGCCTTCAAGGACGACAGAAGAGGTGACGATTCCCGCGGAAATTACGACAACAGAGGTAACAATCAAGAGGTCAGTTCTCGAATTCAAATAATGGTTATCGTCGTACTTTCTTTACTGTCAGTTTGTTTACTTCAAAAATTATGTCAGATGAGTCGAAAATTTCTTTTTATCTTGATAGTGGTGCCTCAGACCACATGATTTCCAGCAAATTTACTCATAAATTGGTTTAAGTTCAAATTTTTGATGAACCGTTGGAAGTCAATAGCTCCAAAGAAAATGTAAAATTGACATCTAAAAAGTTTGGTGATTTAAATATTATTTCTCAGGGCTGTGGTGTAACCATTAAAAATATTCTTTGTGTAGATGAATTACACAGTAATTTGCTATCTATCTATACTAAAATCGTGTCTGTCTGTCTGTCTGTTTGTCTCATCATCAATTGAGAACGGCTGAACGTAGAAAGTTGCGGCTGGTACCATTTGACGCAGAATTTATCTGGGAAGGTTTATGAAAAATCCGCGTTTAAATCTGTTCATCCGTTGAAACGCTATGAATGAAATAGCACTAAAAAACGTGTTATAATCACTTCTATGAGGATAACATTTGAATGGTTGAACGTAAATCCGATTGTAAGTAGTCTCCGGATTCAGCTCGACGAGTACTTTCAAGTGGTACTTCAACCAGGATGTTAGAGGGGGGGGGGGGGTGCAGGTTGCGTGGGGGGGGGGGGGTCTACAGGCATTCAAAACTACTTGACCGTAATATTTCTCGAAGTTCTAGGCCATTACAGCTTGTCCACACTGATATTGTGACTGTTAATCAAAAAGGCAGAAATGGAGAAAATTACATTCTAACCTTTATTGACGATTTTACATCTTTCAAAGTTACTAATTGTATGAGAGCAAAAGCGAAACTTTTGACTATTTTCGAGAATTTCTTAATTTTGTTCATGCACATTCAAAGTATAGGGTCGCATCCATCCGATGTGACAATGGTGGGGAGTATTGTAGTAACCAATTTCGAAATTTTTGTCTTGAAAATCAAATTTATATTTAATACGTTGATCCCTACACACCCCAATTAAATTCTTGAGCGGAAAGGAACAACCGAACTCTGGTGGAGCGCGCTAGAGCTATTCTACTCGACTCTAAACTTGATATTTCCTTTTGGCCATTTGCGATTGAGACAGCTACGTATGTGCTTAACCGTTGTCCTGTAAGTCATCAAGACATTACTCCAGCAGAAAAACTTTACGAAAAGATTCCCAACGTTGGTAATATTAGGGTTTTTGGTTCGATTGCCTATAGACACATCCCTAAACAATTTCGAAAGAAATTTTCTGAAAAAGGGGAAAAAGGAATTTTTCATTAGCTACACGTTAACTGGTTACAAATTATGGTTCCCGCAAACAAACAAAATTCAGTGCGCACGCAATGTTGTTTTTGATGAGAATAAAAATATTTCTGATTGGAATGAATTTAAAGATTTTTGTGGTAATTCTGATTCAGTCTTGAATTTTGGTGTCGTTAGTGCAATTTCTGAAGAAAATACTAATGCTCCAGACCCAGAAATTTCAAATTCGGAAAATACAGACCTTGTTACTACTCCTGTACTTAATTCTTCTGATCAAGTTTTGGATCAAATCATCACCGAAAATGTAACTAATCAAAATAATCCTGACCCAATTGAAAATGCGTCTACTTTAGCTCGGCCCAGAAGAGATCGGACGTTACCCGCTCACCTAAGAGATTATGAATTAGGCTCTTTCTTTTGTGAAGTAAATCGTGATGTTCCGTTGACTGCAAAATCAGCCCTGGAATCCGAAAATGCTGATCTTTGGTTAGAAGCAATGAATAAGGAATTAAATTCTATGAAAGAAAATAACGTTTGGACATTAATTCGTGAGAATGACGCTAATGATGGGGAGATAGTTTCATGTAGCTGGGTATTTTCAATTGAAGAGAAAGAGGGGAAACAAATTTACAAAGCAAGACTCGTTGCAAGAGGGTTTTCTCTCAATTGTGATAGTGAAAGCGTCTACGCACCAGTAGCAAAACACACAACTCTGAGAACATCTATTTCTGTAGCAAATCAGTTAAATTTTAAAATTTCTTCCTTGGATGTCACTACAGCATTTTTATGTGGTGAAATCGATAATGGAAAGATCGTTTATATGAAGCAACCCCCCGGTTTTGAAGTTGAGGGAAGGGTGTGCAAATTAAGAAAATCGATATATGGATTGAGGGAAAGTTCTCGCCAGTGGAACAAGTGTATAAATGATTTTTTGATTTTTAAAAACTTTGTTCGTTCTAAAAGTGATCTTTGTTTGTACGTGAGAAAAATCAATGAGGGTACTTATGTATATTCTAATTTATGTTGACGATATTTTCTGTGTTTATAATAATGATAATGAATTTAAAGGGTTGATTTCAGAACTAAATTCACGTTTTAAAATTTCTGATTTAACAAATTCCAATAAATTTCTTGGTGTTGATTTATCTTGGGATAGGGAAAATCAAACCGTTTCTCTCTCTCAACAGAAGTACATTGAAAATGTTTTGAGAAAATTTCGAATGTACAAAATTTGAAAATGAATTAAATCTCGATCCAGATAAATCAACAAATAAACCATACAGACAATTGTTGGGCTGTCTGAACTATATTGCTAATATGACCCGACCAGATATAAGTTTTGCCGTTAACAAATTGAGTCAATTTCAGGAAAATCCAACAGATGAAATGTGGCAATATGCTAAACGTATATTACGTTATTTGAAAGGTACCATTGATGTAACGCTGACTTATTCGAATACGAAAGATTTTAAATTAACAGGTTATGCAGATGCAGATTTTGGCAGTGATGTTAATGACAGAAAATCTCGTTCTGGTTTTATATTTTACTTAGGGAATAACGTCATTTCATGGAGGTCTAACAAACAAGCCACAGTGGCTCTATCAACCGCTGAGGCGGAATACGTATCCTTGTCAGTTGCTATTACAGAAGGCTTGGAGGATTTGAAGGATTTGGGGATTGATGTGGGAAAAATTGATATGTTTGAAGATAATAGAAATGCAATTTTGTTTTGTACCAATAATGACAATAACAAGAGGTGTATACACATTGATGTTCGTTACCGATTCATCAATGATGAAGTGGAGAAGGGGAATGTGGAGATAACTTACATTCCAACCGAAGAGCAAATTGCAGATATTTTAACGAAGGCTCTTGGTTCCAATATCAAATCAATCAAATCAAAATCAGTTTTATTTGTCGTTATAGGTGACACTGACCTTTACAACAATGAGTTCGGTTTATCAATCAAATGAACAAAAATATTAAACAAACATAATGGAATTCTTCTAGTATAGCAGTCCCACATCCTCTAACAATTCAAACAAAAACTTCCGCTTCTTTAGATAAGCACATATAAAATTATATAACCTGAATGTAACATCTTTATCAGGGAAACAAAATAAACTTTTGGTAATGTACTCATCACTTTTTTTTTTTTTTTTTTTCATCAAAAAGCTCTTTTTATGCAGTATGACCTAATGAGCGAATCTCCTAAGTACGTACTTACCCAACTTTCATACTACGACTATCCACGAATCTTGAACCATAACAAGTCATATGAACTCCCTTTTCTTGTTTTCTAAACAAATATGACGACAGTTCACTTAAATGCATCCCTCTACTTTCCCTACTATTTTACCCTCTATTTTCGGCCGTCTAGGCTTCGTCTAATAAGTCCTTGCACGTTTCTGGTTCCCGAGAAGTAGCATACATACATAAATCATTGGCATACTGTAGCACTTGAACTTCTCTGGAAAGTACTGAGTTGAGCTCTGATACATACACCACGTATAGGATTGAGTTGAGGATACTTCCTGGGGGTAGACCTTTCCATAGCATTCGCCGACCAACTATGTTACCGTCAACTCTGAGGGATATATTCCTTTCATGGAAAAGTTGTACTATGCTATATGCTGTCATAGCACCTATTCCCTTAGACACTAGTTTCTGGTGAAATAAAGGCAGAGTAAGGAAAAACGGGTGACACACATCTAAACTGGGCAGAGCCCCATAGCAGCTAACAGTGTGATTGAAACTAATATAAAATATCCAAATCCACGTTGTCGTATGCCACGTGTTTTAACACAGCGATGAAACTCCTAGTCTAGCTAAACTCCTGAGCATGGATGACTCTAGGTGAGATAGAGAAAAACTCTGCAAATTCTTGACACAACGGTTTATTATCTTCCTTGTGCAGATTACCCTTCTGTCTATACCAGACTGTGTTGCAAATCGGCACCATACCATACTCTCACCGTACTCATACCATACCATACGAATTTCTTTCCTATCATACCATACAGTAGTATACCAAATCATACATACAATAATATACCATACCATACTCATATTATGTCATACAAACCGAGTGAATATTGAAATGTCATCCATTTCTGACCTACATTAAAAATTTCAAGTATCTAGCTCATCATCAAAATTTAATTTGTTTAAACAAATAGGTAGACTGAGGGCGTATCTGCATCGATTTCACTTGGCCGAGACGGATTTATGTTCTTGTGGTTCGGGTGACGTCCAGGACTGGAGCCATATCCTGTACGATTGCTCGCGCTTCGTCGGCTCTCGCGCTCGACTAGAGCGGCCATGTATTCTGCAGGGGAATGAGTGGCCGTGTGATGTTATTGTGCTGCTCCAAAGGTACAAGAGAGACTTGTGTTTATTTTTAGAAGCGATAAACTTTGATTTATTATAATTTTATACTAATTAATTTTGTTTATTTATAAGACACCGATTTTATTTATTTTAGTACGGCGGACGGACGGATTTTTTTTATTCGATTTTCTGAATCGACGTATCTTGAAACGTAAACCAACAAATTTTGAGGGGGGGTTAAAAAATTTTTTTCTTTGGGCGATTCCAATGGTTCATTATCGAAGATAATAAACCAAAAGGAGAGTAAAGGGGCTTCAATATGACTGCAATTGTTGGAGGTGGTGGAGAACATTCCAAAATAACAGCCCTATTCGAGTTCTTTTGCGGCCTTGAGTTGCCATACTATCCTAATTCCCCTACTTACGGGTAGTTGAACCAAGAGTTGGTTCGACTTGCAACTAAAAAGTGACAAGAGATGGATCCAAGAAAGTAGCAATCTACAACTGGGTGACTAGACTGACAGAAATATTCATGACTCCTCAACGACAATATGAAGAATCTCATTGAAAATGAGTCCCTAAGCTGAGACCTCCAGGATGGTCATGACTAGAGATGGAAAATTAACATATTGACATGTTAATATACGAAAATGACCTATGCAGGCCGTTTAGGCCCAAAATGACATATTTTCGTTGTTTTGGCGGAAAATGACCTATTCCATGACAATGTTATATTTGAGTTTTTTTTGTAATATTTATTTACTTTTTGTGTATAACACCATCAAGTTTGCTTATCCTATGAATTTATAAATAAATAACAATAACATGGAACATGAGGAACTCAGTCTGCCCTTTGGCAGCTGAGACACGTAGGTAATTAATTCATTTTAACAGAAACAGATAGATATAAGAAGATTATGAAAAGTTAGGTAGAGATATAAACAAGGTATCTACATAATAGAGGGCTACGTACGTCTCTGGTATATGTGGGGTTGGTGGTTCAGTAGGGCTACAGTAGGTCTGAGTGCCATTTTCTTTTTAAGCGTCGTGTAGCACGTTGGGGACGTCTGTCTTCCAGGATTTCTCTCACTATGGGGTTAGGATGTTCTGATATGCGTAGGGCGAGCTGTCTGTATGAGGTTTGGAGGGTGGTTTTAACCATGGGTATTTCCAGGTCGTTGTGGAGGCATTCATTACGTATGAACCATGGGCAGTCTGTAAGAATCCTGATGGCTCGGTTCTGTACAGTTTGACTTTTTTTCAACTGAGTGTCACACGTTGAACTCCATATAGCGCAGCCGTACTGCCACAAGGGTCTCACAAGTGCGAGGTATAGCAGACTCTTCAAATCCAAGGAGAGATGGGGTGAGCCGAGGAGACATTTGATTTGGCCAATTCTCCTTCTAACTCTGATGACCGTTTTGCTGATGTGTGGAGCCCACGTGAGTTTCGGATCTAGTGTCAACCCAAGATATTTTACGGAGTCTAGGAGCGACCTTGGAGTTCAAAAGGAGGGATATTGAAGATCCGTTTCAGGGTAAAGCACATCAATACGGAGTTTTTTTTTGGAGGAATTATCGTTTTTTTTCCTCGACTCAGGAGCCCCGGATTAGGGAAAGCCCCCTTGGCAATTAACGCTAGGTGAACTTGGGATGACCACTGGAACTTTATAATCCCTTTGTAAAGTTACTGCAAAATAGGCTTATTTTATTCTCATCAACATTTTTAGTCCTTCCTTGGTAGCTTCGAACCATAACCATTAACCGCGAGGGCACTGAATAGTGCGATGGAGTGGATATTGTTAGGTAACAACCAGTTAGAACCTTCGTTGATGGACTTTGCAGTAGAGATTTGGATCAATATTATTCCTATATTTACTGGAAAATGAACGTCAATCATTTAGTTGACGTTTTCTAACCATGACATCCAAGTCTTGTTTAGTCAACGTAACTTTGATGAGAAAGTGGATCAAGGTGAAATTCATTTTAAGGTGGAGATCAGCAAAATCTGCTGCAAGTTGTGTTCCAAACCGGTGTTACTTCTTTAAAAAAAAAAAAAAAAAATACTTATTTAGAAAACCATTTTTTGTGCTCAGCAGCGTCAATTAATTTTTTTGTCTATTTCACAGCTGGATCCATGTTAAGGCGTTGGAAAAATTCCAGGCTTCCAAATATCGACAACTAAGCTTGAGCGAGTGCACTCCCAAAAATGACTTTCCTGACTTTGTAGAAGATATGGTAGTCAGCTTACTACAGGAGGGAATACTGCTCAGCATATTAGGCGGGGGTCCGCCGAAGAAATTTCTGACTAATTACTTGCCTGGGCCGATTCCTTGCAGATGAACTCCTACAATTCGAGTCACTTCTGAGGCTTGTCAAAAAGTAGGTTTTGGTTTGTTCATTGATTTTTCCTTCAAATTATTTTGTAGTTATGCAATTGTGTCTAGTTTGCTTGATTTCCCAATTGATGGAGTTGTGGGTTTTCATCAACATGATTTTTTAGTATATAATTTGAAAAATTCTGTGGTGTTAGATCATTTGGAACACATGATCGTTGATTGGGGATTCACCAATCTAGTGCAGCGTGGGCGAATGCTGTGACCGATTGGGAAGGACCATGGTTATCAGTTTGTGTATAGATACTTCAAATGAATTTACTGTTAAAGAATGTATTTTAGATTAATATTCGAACATAGTTGTGACATTGTGTTTTAGAATGAATGTAAATTGATAAGATAAAAATGATAACAGGTTGTGTAGCTGGCGACTTCATGACGGACATTGGTTGTTGCTGTGGAGTGGAGTCTAACCTCTTGACATCCCCCTTTCTTTCTTCAAAGATCCAAACGAACTGGTGGCTTGGTCACTCGTGAACTTGTTCTTCGTGAAGAAACTCTGGCACCAACTTGAGTAGCATTATTAGGACTGCTGTTATCTGCACTAGTCGGTGATGGTGAGGTATTGGTCCTTAAGGGGCGCAAGAACCATGAATTTCGCCTGTATGAGGCACCATCTTCAGTCCGGATTACATACGAGCGGGGCTCTTGGCATACTCTTACGATTGTTGCTGGTACCATAGTTTGTGTTGTTTCCTCCACATCACTCTATCGCCTTCTTTATATGTAGTTGGTTCTGCTTTGTTCTTGTCTGATTGAGTCTTGTCTATCATTCTTTGTTTCTTCAACTTCAATGGAACCCCAGATACTAATGCTGGTAGCAACATTTGATGAGTGGTTGGTAGCAATGTCCTAGTTCTTCTTCCCATTAATCGTTGTACAGGTGATCCTAGGTTTCCTCGCGGTGTGTTTCTCTGATGCAGTAGAGCTAAAAATATGTCAGAGCCTTGATCTAAACATTTATTTATCAAGTTCTTGGCTTCCTGTACGTAACGCTCTGCTAAACCGTTTGAACGAGGAAATTGTGGTGATGAGACTCGATGACGAAAATTCCAGTCTGTCGAGAAGTTTTTAAACTCCAATGAACTGAAACAAGGTCCTCCATCTGTTCTCACTTCCTCTGGAATACCGTGATCAGCAAACCATTTTCTGAAAGACTTAATAACCGCTGCTCCACTCATTGACCTGAGCTCCTCAAAGTCATAAAAGCCTGAGTAACTATCTGCTATTACTATATAATGCCTTCCTTTGAGTTCAAACAAATCTGCTGCAACATACATCCACGGTCTTTTTGGTACTTCTTCTAAGAGTATTTTTTCTTCTGGCTTATCTTTTTGGTATCTGGAGCAAACTTTGCAGTCATTTATATAATCGCACAGGTCTTTCTCCATTCCAGGCCAAAAAACATATTCTCTTGCTGTTTTCAGTGACGACTGTAATCCTTTGTGAGGGCGATGAATATCTCCAAGCACGTTTGTTCTGAATTGAGGTGGTATAATTATCTTCGTTCCTTCGAACAATAACCCTTCATGAGTGCATAGTTCTTCCCTGAAACTCCAGTACTTTTGTATGGATTCGTTGACTTCAGTATACTTGTTTGGCCAACCACTTAGAATTGTATTTCTCAACATAACTAATTCCTGTGTCTTGTCAATATTTTGTTTTAATGTTGCCAATTTATTGGTCATAATCGGAATCACCAAGTTTATTTCAAATGACAGATTTTCTTCCTCCTGAGCTACATTATCGCAATCTCGACTTAAAGTGTCAGCTAAAAATAGTTCTGTACCTTTTGTGTACCTAATTTCAGGGTTATATGGCATAATTTCAAAAAACATTCTCTGGAGACGCGGTGGAGCAAGATGAAGTGGCATCTTGAAAATTGCCTCCAGTGGCTTGTGATCAGATTCAATTATTAAGGTCTTGCAACCCCAAATAAATTCATGAAACTTTTTGCAAGCTGCTAGAATGGCATATGCTTCCTTCTCCATCTGACTATAATTTTTCTGAGTGGGCGTCAGTGACTTTGAGCTGTGGGCAATAGGCTGACCCTCCTGGAGAAGTACTGCTCCAATGGAGTGGCAGCTGCTGTCTACTGAGAGGGTAATTGGAAGAGTAGTATTGTAATACCTTAGTACAGGGGCGTTTTGTAGTAATTTCTTCAATTTGTTGAATGATTGATCTTGATCCTGACCCCAATACCACTCTGTTTGATGTTCTAATAGCTGCCTCAAAGGGTGTGATATTTCTGATACCTTAGGAATGAATTTGGAAAGATATGTTACACATCCCAAAAACCGTTGAAGTTCCTTAACGTTTGTAGGAACCTTTATCCTCTTGATGGCCTCCACTTTAAGATGGTCGGGCTTCAAGCCTACGCCTGTTAGAACATGACCTAAGAATGTGACAGAATTTTGCATGAACACACATTTCTCAGGATTCAGGGTCATGCCCGCCTCACGCAATCTCTTTAGAATTACTGTGGTAGTGGCTTCTAATTTGTCCTTTGTTGGAGCGTGGATGAGTATGTCGTCGATGGCACATTCCACGTTTGGAATGTCGCGTAGGAGATCCTTCATTACTGACTGAAATATCTCAGGAGCAGAAACTAATCCAAATGGGATGCGAAGACATGAATATCTCCCCCATGGAGTCGAAAATGTTAAATATTTGCTCGTTCTTTCAGTTACTTCTATCTGCCAGAAACCCCTTTTGCAATCTAGTAGTGTGAACCACTTTGAGCCACTCAATCCAGCTGCAATGTCTTCTAATGTCGCTAAAGGAAAATGCCTTCTCTTCACGTTTTTGTTTAAATCAGTTGGGTCCAAACAGATTCTTATTTTTCCGTTTTGTTTCACTACTACCATTGGTGACACGCTAGGTGTAGGTTCATTAGTTGGTTTTATTATCTTATTAGTAACCATTTGATCTAATTCTTGTTTTACTGACTCGCGAAGGGAGTGTGCTACATTCCGCGGGGGATGAACTTTGAACGTGGGATTTTTTACTAGATCCAACTCGTATTGATTATTTTTTAGACAACCAATACCCTTAAATAGACAAGGATCATTCAAGTTCGTAACTGTCAATATTCGTTTGACAAAACCCAGGTTTTCACAAGCAGATTTTCCAAGAATAGATTGGTGGCCTTCTTTTATGATTAGAAATTTCAGGTGTGTTTGTATGTTTTTTCTCGTTGTTATCTCTGCAGTAGTTTCTCCCAACACCGGAATGGATTTATTATCAAAGCAAACTAGAGATTTGACTGACGACTGTCTAATTGTCAAATCCGATTTTTCAGCAATGGTTATTGGTATCACATTGCACTGAGCACCAGTATCCAACTTGAAAACGACTCTATTCCCTTTAGGTAAGTCAATGGGTTCAAACCAGTCATTGTCAGAATCTGAAGTTATTGAGTCAATCTTTAAAGTCTGGTCAGATCCTTCTGGTGTCACTGAGTTAATGTTCTTCGTAGTTAGACACATTTTAGCAAAATGACCAAGCTTACTACAAGCAGAGCACTGTTGCTGAAAGGCTGGGCATGAACGCCATGCATGCTTAGTCCCACATCGAGAGCAGTCATATAATTTTGTGGATTTGTCATTTCGCTTGTGTGAGGGTGTTGTACTATTTTTAATAATGTGTACGTCTTTTTCATCCTGGTTAAGCAGTTTAAGATTTTTATGAGCCGATTCGTGTGCTTTACATATTTTGATGGCTTTGGTTAACGTTAAATCTTCTTCAATCAACAGTCTCTCGCGTGTTTTATCATTGTGTATCCCTATTACGATCTTGTCTCTAATGAGACTGTCCCTCAAGTCCTTAAAATCGCATAGATTCGCTTGATTTTTTATTTTTGTACAAAAATCATCAAATGATTGACAATCAGACTGAGTCATTTTGTTGAATAGATATCGTTCGTACGTGATGTTTGTTCTCCCGACGAAATATTCTCCAAATTTGTTTTTAATGAACTCCAAGTCGCAAGATTCTTCGTCGTCCAGGTTGAAACTGTTGAAAATATCAATCACGTCGGGCCCTAATGCTGACATGAATGTAGCAACTTGTATTTCCTTTCGTTTTTTGTCAAGACGTGAAGCAATGACATACCAATCCCATTGCTGGATCCATTTTCGCCACAATGGAGCCATACCCGAATCCAAAACATCAATCGGTTTGGGTGGTTTGATATTCATAGGTTTGTCTTCACTCACCCCGTCCTCGTCTCTATCTTGTCGGGCCTTCGTCTGCACATCCTCATCTTGGTCCTCATATCGTCGGCCCCTCGTCTTCTTGTCCTTCTTCGGCACCATATCAGTTTGTGTATAGATACTTCAAATGAATTTACTGTTAAAGAATGTATTTTAGATTAATATTCGAACATAGTTGTGACATTGTGTTTTAGAATGAATGTAAATTGATAAGATAAAAATGATAACAGGTTGTGTAGCTGGCGACTTCATGACGGACATTAGTTGTTGCTGTGGAGTGGAGGCTAACCTCTTGACAATGGTCAGCAAGCTGGTTGGGAAACTGGACGGGAAAAGACCAGGCAGAGGGCGACTGATCTACTTTACCACTGTTGAACAAACTAATGCAGCCACTATAGTTCAGTGTGTTCAGGAGGCGCTAAGTAAGTGTTTGATTTATTAATTTAGTGTTTTTTTACTGGTACTCGATTTATTGGATCACACAACCTGTCTCAAATCTTATAAAAAAATGTTCTTCCTTTTTTTTATTCATAGGGATTCTGTAGGAAGTAGCACCCAATACTACGAATAGCTTCCAGCTATTTGTCTCCAACGCAGCCGCTTACACGCTGAAAGCTGGGAATCACCTCCATGCTTGCTACCCAAAGATGATCCACCTGACATGTTTAGCGCATGGCCTACACAGAGTAGCAGGAGACGTCCCCAACAAGTACGATGCTGTAAACAAATTCATCTCATCCGTGAAGACGACCTAATAGGGTAGAAATCTTCAAGCAGATACTACCAGAAGTTCACCTTCCTCCTGAACTTGTATTGACAAGATGAATTTGTCAATTTGGCTAGAAGCCTTGTCGTACTATGCCGACCTCATCGACGGAATTAATTAAGTAAGAACCCACTCATTTTAGCGTACCTAACTACTAACAAATCATGTTGGGTTGAATCAAAGACACCTGATGGCATATTTTCAAGTTAGATCTTTTCTTTTTTCAAGTTTAGGCTATTGAGCTGTTACATTTCAATCCAATGGATGATTGGTACTACAGTTATTGTTTCCTTTCGTTGCAGGATCTGGATTCTCTGGAAGAAGATGCCTGCTCCATTGTCAAAACAAAGAACGTGATAAAAACCCTAGGCCTGAAGCCTTCCCTATAATATATCAAGTACAATTTCGGATGCATCCCAGCTGCTATCACCATCCTGCAGGAGTGTGGCGCGTCTCTAATCAATTAAATTACGATTGTACATGATATGGAGAGGTGGGACGGAAAATGAAGACGAAACTTGACGTCCATGCTGAGATCTGATTGAATACCTGTCGGTTCATCCTCTTTCAACTTGTTGTGTGTCCCGTTTGACGCTGTTGATTAACACAGCAGAGCTGATGGAAGCGGCTTTTACTGCCTCGCGCATAGCCTCCTCATCGACGTTCGCCCGTTATCTCAAACAACTACGACATGGCTGAAGGCGACAGTCCCGGAACCTCCTCTCACGTTTATGATGACGGGGCCCCGAAACTCTGCTTTCAGTTTGGATCAGCGGTTGCTGCCAAATTTGAGAAATACCCTTGGTGGCCTGCAATGGTTGACCCCAGCCTGGAGGTGAATAAAATTTACTGGGTTGATGGATCAGACAACTCCAGATCTCACTATCACGTCGTATTTTTTGACGTTCTGGGCAAAGTGACTCGAAATTGGGTGCCAAATAACAAGATAATACCCTACAAGGATGTTTTCTCAAAACCACATGCCTAAAAAGCACGGGCGCAAGCGTAAGTAGAATGATGAAGCCAACCAATCGGTAAGTTGAGATCGTCCAAAATTATGCCAGCTCCAGAGGCTTTCATCTGCCTCGATACCCCGTCTGTCTCCGAGACGACGACCAATGCTTCTTCTCCTACTTCATCAGTTATGCCGGTATACGCCCACTGTAGTCGTTATGATCCTGGCTGCCCGAGATCTACTTCTTCTTCGCCCAGCGCAACGTTACCTGAGGAACCAGAAGGGACGCAGCCATTTGTGGACCAAGACTTGGTACCATCAGAAAACCGAATGGCCCGAGAAAAATAACTTTCGTGGTATAAATGTAGACAATTGTATACACTTTAATCATGTTCGTAACAACCTTTGGGAAAAAACACATAGTTTTATATAGGCAAAAAACTAGAAAATGTGCCAACATTTTAGCTAAAAGTCCGAAAAATGCAAGTTCTAAGCGAAATTTCTGCAAGCAAACTTCAGATTCCAGATCAGCCACCCAAAAAACAAGAAGGATAAAAAATGTAAACTGGACATCTAACCTTTCCTCATAACCCCATTTTCAGAGCTAATATTACTAGACTATCTGATACTAATACTACTCCAACTATTTGATATAGCAGATATATCGTTTCATATTATTACCAACCTCTACCTTTCAAAGCAAACCGTTGTGTAAATACTCTTAATTACTCCATTTTTCTGAATCTGGCTGGAACAAAAAGGCAAGAACTTGAAAAACTCAAAATACTCAAAGTGTTTGGGGCGAGTTAGGTAAAATTCTCTTAAGAGAGCAAGTTGCTCCCTGTCCCTCCTGCTCCTTATCCCCACCTCGTTACCCACTGAACCTGATTTTCGGTCAGTAGCCATTGTTCTTTTCAAAGGAAGAGTTCTCACCAAAATCCCAAGTTCTCGATTCCAGCGCATCCTGCAGACATCGCGAGACGAGAAGCCGACCAAGGGAGGCCTCCCTAGAACAATAATCGGATCTGCGAACTGTAAGTCCTCCATCTTTTCCTACTTCCACTTCCCTACATCCAACTCACCAATTTCATGTAATTTTTGCATTAATAATTTTACATTTCATTCAACCCTCAAACACAAAGGTAACCTCTAACGAATCATTTAAAAAGCTAACGACCCATTAGAGAGCAGTGAAAAGACGTAAGTAATTATTTCAGATTAAAAAAGTCAGAAGTAATTATTTCTAGATTAAAAAACAATGGTAAGAGGACGTTTTCAGAGTGTGCAGGCAGTTCAAACTGGATAGTTTGGCAGGTCACCGCAGGTGATTCAGTTGAGGGCCTGCAGTGGCCCATGGGGTGCCACTCAAGGGTTGTGTGTGTGGGGGATAAACACAGAAATGACAGGTAATTAAAAAATTGTGTTTTAACAGGGGACGTAGATGACCCCCAGAGGGTGGAAGCTCTGATCCAATATTCTACCATAGTCTTTCATTATGATAAATACTGAATCAGAACAGTTAAGTGTACCTGTTGCAATAACTTGTAACGTCTTATAAGTTACGGAATTTCACCCCCTCTAACCTTAAGTTAATTCTTGCCAAGTCATTACTCCTACCTCATTTTGATTATGGTTGTGAATTGTTTTCCACCAATTTGAATTCCGAGCAGCACCATCGCCTTCAGGTATGTTGGAACTCAGTTGCTCGTTTCGTGTTTAATATCCAAAAATACGATCATATTACTATCCATTCCAGGGCTCTGGTAGGTTGCCCTATGATTAATCACTTTGAAATGCGAGTATGCCTTTTTATTTTTCGATTATTATATGGAAATACCCCTAGTCCTGAGTACCTTGAAGGCATGTTTTTTTTTTTTTTGGTCACTCTGATAGGCTTCGCGCTCTTGTACAATCTGTACAACACAGTGGTGCCTCATTGTACAATCTCAATGGGCAGAAGATCCCTGCGGATTGCTGGGGCTAGGTTGTGGAACTCCTTACCCCTGTCTTGTCGATCAGTCTCCGAGCTTTCCGTCTTCCGTGGCCTTATCGAACAACATTTCGGTATTACTCCAAACTCGCTTCCCGTTGCTTGACTGTTGGCCCAGGCCTAGAGCGTTCGGCCATTCCGGGGGCTCTGGGTGGCTTCGCCTTAACATGGTGCCCCCTTGGATATGTTTTTGAGATCCAGACCCTTTCCACCAAATTTGTTGCTGTATTTTAATTTATTTTAATTTTTATCTTTGCCATTTACTCTGTAATTTATGCAATTCTCAAAGGCCATGATTTTATTTATTTTGTAATTTTTTTTTGTATTTACAACCTTAAGGGTCCCTAGAGGCCTATTGTAAATGTACATACCAATAAAGGTCTATTTATAATATATACCATAATATCATCATAATTAGGTGGTAGTTGACTTGAATGCTTCAATGTGGAGTGGAAGTAAAACTTATAACACCTTCCTTACGGTCTGATGTGAGTTTTGGGGTTTGTTTTAGGCTGTGGAGGTGGATTTTGAAGGGAAGGGGAAGCTGGGTATATTTTTGGCTGATTATTGAAAATAATGCACCATTGGAACCCACCAAGAAAACGATTTTTGAACACAATCTTCCCCTCCTCAGAATTGGTGGGTTTACGTTTCAAGATAGTAGAATCAGAAAACCGTATTCAAACTGTTTGGATGTTAGCAATAGCTGTCTGCCCGTGTGCTCCTTACACATAAATAGAATATACCCCCCCCCCCCCCAACCAAAGTTCATCCATCTTGATTCTGGTGTTGTTCGTTTGCTCTTCTTGTAATTAAGTATTATTAATACACGTTTTTATTATTATGCTCCGCAAGACTTGATTCTTTCACCTGAACGTGAAACACAAACTGCCCTGTTCCTTTATATCTATTCAGATTTATCTGAACATCTAACAGATTTACGCAAAGTAAAATTTGAGCTCTGAAAACGACGGCGAAGTCAGAATTGCGATACATCATTCCGTTACCAGATTCGAGTAGATGTACTGTGAAGAACATCTCAAGTAAAAACCACGTTTCTTCATCTTCAATGTGCTCCAGTTTGATAACGAAATGAGAAATCGCAATTCCGACTTCACCATCGTGTTCAGCGTGAGAAAAAGCCTTTAAAATGAGGTGCCACTAGTCAGACTGTATAATTTATGAATAATTTCATCATCGTGGTTGTAGAACAGATTTTCCACGGTGAGGCGGGTTCGCTTGTGAGACAGAATGTATTTCAGTGCTGAGAAAGATCTTTCTACATACACTGAAGTTATGGGTGCATATGCCATATGCATCAGACGGCTTCGACCTGTCTTGTCTTTCTCTTCTCCCCAATGACGTGCTTGGATAGCTTTCATGTGAGCCCAGCCGGGATCGCAGTCCCGAACAGTGTGGCCAGGGGCCTCAAGCGATCCCGCGTTTTTTTTTTTTTTTTCACAATAACTTAAAATCTGCAATTCCTAAACTGTAAGAAGAAATAATATGTAATTCATGTAAAACTCATTATATACAAAATTCGCTAGGTCATCTCTTCGTCTTCTCCTTTTATATCTATTCAGACTTGGGTAACAACACAGGATAATGACGTCGCCGGAGAAATGGGGCACTCCGGTGATCGGAACAGCCACCATGTCACCAAATAGGCTGGTTCTCATATCCATGTAAACAGACTTGTGTAGCGATATCACAGGCGTAGATGTATTTTTCTTAATTTAACCTATCCACCTCTTTGGTATCTTGGGAACCCAAGCCCTGCGGTTGTTGAGAATAAAAAATACTATTTAAATAAATATATAAATAAATAAATATTAATATATAAATTTGAGATTATAAAAATACTATTAGGTGGACGTAATTAGGTGCCCCAGTATTAGGGATGAAGTTGAGATTGATGTACGGGTCCATTATAATCACAGCGGGCCACGGTTGAAGGCCTTCGAGGTTGGCGAAGACGACTTCCCCAGTTTCCCACGGACAATCATCATCGCCGGTTAAATCAATCACCCTTGCTCCATAGGTTTCGGAGATTAGATGATCATCGCCGGTTGAATCAATCACCCTTGCTCCTTTGGTTTTGGAGATTTGAGATCGCCATTCGGTTTTCTGATAAGTCTTCTGGTGTTTTGATCTTTGGTTTTCGGCCTTGTTTCTCTTTGATTTTTGGCAATTCCGCCTTTTGAGCTACACCATTCCTTCCTGCAATCACTTGCTTATTACCGTGTTCGTCGGTTATAGTCATACGCCCTTTGAAGGTGCGTATGAATGAATATTTCATCCTTCGTGTTTCTATTGGGATGCGTAGAGCAGCTTCAGCAACACTTCGAGCTTCCACAAGCCTTCGTTTAGTTTTCGCTCGACTGAATTTCGACAACGCATCTCGTTCAGATTGTGTCAGTGGTTTTGAGAAAACATCCTTGTAGGGATCATCATCGTAGGTTAGGGTTGCCATACTAGTCTAGGTACACACCGGGACACAAACAGATGAATATATTTATTATATCCAACAAAGGAACAGTTTTTGATCTAGGTAGGTATGTTTATTCAGGTAGAATTATTTATGAAGTAGGAAATGACTTAGAACTCATGACATAGATTTCACTTCAACAGGAACTTAAACTTTCATAATGTTTTCAAAAACGATTCAAGTGTTCTTATATATTTCCGTCTTCTTGACTTGCTTCAAGAGCTCCGGTTTCCCCATAACGTACCTATTTTTGAAAATCAGAACAAGTCATGTTTTGACCTGCACTCAAACTTGGAAATTCTACTCGACGGGGACACTACTGGGACGACCGGGACTAAGTTTATAAACTGGTGACATGTCCCGGTAAACCGGGACGTATGGCAACCCTATCGTAGGTAACATCCTTGTAGGGGGTTGTCATTATCTTGTTATGCTAAACTGTAAGAAGAAATAATATGTAATTCATGTAAAACTCATTATATACACAATTCGCTAGGTCTTCTCCTTTTATATCTATTCAGACTTGGGTAACAACACAGGATAATGACGTCGCCGGAGAAATGGGGCATTCCGGTCATCGGAACAGCCATCATGTCACCAAATAGGCTGGTTCTCATATCCATGTAAACAGACTTGTCTAGCGATATCACAGGCGTAGATGTATTTTTCGTAATTTAACCTATCCACCTCTTTGGTATCTTCGAATATATGGAATCTTCGCCCTGCAGTTGTTGAGAATAAAAAATACTATTTAAATAAATATAAATATATAAATAAATAAATTGTGTTGATGGGGTTGACTAGTGTGAAGAAGCAGGTTGTATTCAAATGACCATGCTAGTCTTTTTTCCGTGCTTATTTTCTCACGACGTTTTGGCAATGGAACAAAGCCCTATTCATGTGAGATTACCTACAATAAGATCGGAACAGAATTAATAGTTACATGAATGTTAGGAATATTATTTATATGATACGTTGGGAATGCTACTTACATGTAGAAGTGAAACTTTTTACATTAACCCTTATTCTACTGATCATGGAATTTTTTTTACCTCGAAAATAACTTCATTTGGGTCCAAATAAGGTGTATAAGGCACTAAAAAAATGTCCCCTCATAAATTTAAAATTTTACTACTAGGTATCATATATGATACTCCAGTAGGATAGGGTAAACTAAGAAATTTCTACATGAAATATTTTTATTGAAAAGTTATGGGAATACACGCAGTACCTTATAATAAATATAATACAAATTAAAAGGTCTCAATATTATGTATTAAGTTAAAAAGATAAGGAATACAAACAAAGCATTGCTATGAGGATGGCTGTTACACGCAGATCATCGATGTGCTTGGGTAAAGCAATTTCGTTTTATAGTTAGACACATTCTCAAGTTACATTTCTCACAGAACACATTTGTTTGCCCAGTGTGGCATACATCCGACATTTCCCCCTGCCTGTGAAAACGGAAAGGTGCCTCACCCCATCAAGCATAAGGGTATGTTGCAGGGGTGCACCTACTGGAGTGAGATGGACGACCTCTTTTTGGTCGCTAGTACTTAACCAGCCTGAAACAACAGAAAAAAGTTAAAAACACAACATTTTACTCAGAAAACGGGTATCAAGTAAGGACAAATCATTATGAACGACTTTTACCGCATCCTCCTGGAGTATCATATATGATACATGCAGAATTTCGCCAGTAAATCAACCAAAACTTATACTGCAAGTTGCATTAGGTTTATATAATATGTTTGTTCATTTAAAAAAGTTTCACATGAAAATCAGTGATTTATGATATCTAACAAAACCATCAAACTTACCTTCCTCCATTGGGAATCCATTGTGTCACCAAACGTGGAACCTTTCTGCATTGTCCCCGTTTTTTTTTTATGCTTAAAGTCACGTTACACTTATGAAACTGCTATCACGCTAAACGTCTATGGATACTGAATCGAACAAGACAAAAAAAACCTTTCTAGCTCATATCCTTGTTTCCTAAAAAAATCCTGAAAGTTGTGGTATCACCAGTGATACTCCAGTAGAATAAATAGGGTTAAACTAACGAACTATTATAGAGAAGTAAAGAAAGGGAGGTGGATCAGTTTGTGGATAATATAAAGATGAAACTGACTAACTGCTGTGTGGAAGTGATTCTATGAGGAAGGGGTACATTAGTTTGTGTGTGGTGGAGGATGAAATCTAATGAGACATGATGAATATGGACAGGAACTTAGAATAATAACTATGAAGTGACAGTGAACGTAGATTAAAAAATATAACCTGAACAAAAATAACAACAAGAAAAACAACAGCAATAGGAAAATAATAACAGATTGCAATTGTGAATGAATAACAACGAGAAAACAACAGAAAGGAAACAAAATGACGTACAATTGTAGATAATCGTAATCGTGAATTAATAGATTGTAGTTATTATAATTATGAATGGATTGATTGCAGATGAAAGTGTTTATGATTAACTATAATTTGTAGAATGATTGCAAGTGGTAGAAGGATTATGGCTTTAATGACGTACGACTATAATTTAAAATGGGGTTGGAAAAAACAATGGTGGGCATGTTGGAATGTTGTGTTAAGGGTTAGTGAGTTTTATTTAATGAGTCTGTGGTATGTTGTAGAAAGTCCTTTCACATCTTTTTTGAAATTTATGTTGTTATTGTTTTTGTTTTTCAAGATATATGCCATTTCTTTAATTTTTCTTTTCTGGAAGTTTGGCTCTATGCAACATATTTCCCACGTCGTGAGAAAATAAACACGGAAAAAATACTATTAGGTGGACGTAATTAGGTGCCCCAGTTTTAGGGATGAAGTTAAGATTGAAGCACGGGTCCATTATAATCACTGCGGGCCACGGTTGAAGGCCTTCGAGGTTGGCGAAGACGACTTCCCCAGTTTCCCACGGACAATCATCATCGCCGGTTAAATCAATCACCCTTGCTCCTTCGGTTTCGGAGATTAGATGATCATCGCCGGTTAAATCAATCACCCTTGCTCCTTCGGTTTCGGAGATTAGATGATCATCGCCGGTTAAATCAATCACCCTTGCTCCTTTGGTTTTGGAGATTAGATGATTTGAGATCGCCATTCGGTGTTCTGATGGTAACAAGTCTTCTGGTGTTTTGATCTTCGGTTTTCGGCCTCGTTTCTCTTTGATTTTTGGCAATTCCGCCTTTTGAGCGACACCATTCCTTCCTGCAATCACTTGCTTATTACCGTTCTCGTCGGTTATAGTCATACGCCCTTTGAAGGTGCGTATGAATGAATATTTCATCCTTCGTGTTTCTATTGGGATGCGTAGAGCAGCTTCAGCAACATTTCGAGCTTCCACAAGCCTTCGTTTAGTTTTCGCACGACTGAATTTCGACACCGCATCACGTTCAGATTGTGTCAGTGGTTTTGAAAAACATCCTTGTAGGGATCAACCTTGTAGGGAACATCCTTGTAGGGGGTTGTCATTATCTTGTTATGCTAAACTGTAAGAAGAAATAATATGTAATTCATGTAAAACTCATTAGGTATATACAAAATTCGCTCTTCGTCTTCTCCTTTTATATCTATTCAGACTTGGGTAACATCACAGGATAATGACTTCGCCGGAGAAATGGGGCATTCCGGTCATCGGAACAGCCATCATGTCACCAAATAGGCTGGTTCTCATATCCATGTAAACAGACTTGTCTAGCGATATCACAGGCGTAGATGAATTTTTCGTTATTTAACCTATCCACCTCTTTGGTATCTTCGAATATTGAGACGTTTTCAACGGGAACCCAAGCCCTGCGGTTGTTGAGAATAAAACATACTATTTAAATAAATATAAATAAATAAATATAAATATTAATATATAAATTTGAGATTATAAAAATACTATTAGGTGGACGTTATTAGGTGCCCCAGTTTTAGGGATGAAGTTGAGATTGATGTACGTCCCATTATAATCACAGCGGGCCACGGTTGAAGGCCTTCGAGGTTGGCGAAGACGACTTCCCCAGTTTCCCACGAACAATCATCAATGCCGGTTAAATCAATCACCCTTGCTCCTTCGGTTTCGGAAATTAGATTATCATCGCCGGTTAAATCAATCACCCTTGCACCTTTGGTTTTGGAGATTAGATGATTTGAGATCGCCATTCGGTGTTCTGATGGTACAACACAGGATAATGACGTCGCCGGAGAAATGGGGCATTCCGGTCATCGGAATAGCCATCATGTCACCAAATAGGCTGGTTCTCATATCCATGTAAACAGACTTGTCTAGCGATATCACAGGCGTAGATGAATTTTTCGTAATTTAACCTATCCACCTCTTTGGTATCTTCGAATTTTGTCACGTTTTCAACGGGAACCCAAGCCCTGCGGTTGTTGAGAATAAAAAATACTATTTAAATAAATATGAATATATATAAATAAATAAATATACCTAAATATTAATATATAAATTTGAGATTATAAAAATACTATTAGGTGGACGTAATTAGGTGCCCCAGTTTTAGGGATGAAGTTGAGATTGATGTACGGGTCCATTATAATCACAGCGGGCCACGGTTGAAGGCCTTCGAGGTTGGCGAAGACGACTTCCCCAGTTTCCCACGGACAATCATCATTGCCGGTTAAATCAATCACCCTTGCTCCTTCGGTTTCGAAGATTAGATGATCATCGCCGGTTAAATCAATCACCCTTGCTCCTTCGGTTTCGGAGATTAGATGATCATCTCTGGTTAAATCAATCACCCTTGCTCCTTTGGTTTCGGAGATTAGATGATCATCGCCGGTTAAATCAAACACCCTTGCTCCTTCGGTTTCGGAGATTAGATGATCATCGCCGGTTAAATCAATCACCCTTGCTCCTTCGGTTTCGAAGATTAGATGATCATCGCCGGTTAAATCAATCACCCTTGCTCCTTCGGTTTCGGAGATTAGATGATCATCGCCGGTTAAATCAATCACCCTTGCTCCTTCGGTTTCGGAGATTAGATGATCATCGCCGGTTAAATCAATCACCTTTGCTCCTTCGGTTTCGAAGATTAGATTATCATCGCCGGTTAAATCAATCGCCCTTGCTCCTTTGGTTTCGGAGATTAGATGATCATCGCCGGTTAAATCAATCACACGTTTTCAACGGGAACCCAAGCCCTGCGGTTGTTGAGAATAAAAAATACTATTTAAATAAATATAAATATATAAATAAATAAATATAAATATGAATATAATAAATAAAAATAATATAATATAAATATAAAATAAAATAAAATATAAAATATAATATAAAATAAAATATAAAATAAAATATAAAATAAAATAATATAATAAATAAATATAAATATAAATATTAATATATAAATTTGAGATTATAAAAATACTATTAGGTGGACGTAATTAGGTGCCCCAGTTTTAGGGATGAAGTTGAGATTCATGTATGAGTCCATTATAATCACAGCGGGCCACGGTTGAAGGCCTTCGAGGTTGGCGAAGACGACTTCCCCAGTTTCCCACGGACAATCATCATTGCCGGTTAAATCAATCACCCTTGCTCCTTCAGTTTCGAAGATTAGATGATCATCGCCGGTTAAATCAATCACCCTTGCTCCTTCGGTTTCGGAGATTAGATGATCATCGCCGGTTAAATCAATCACCCTTGCTCCTTTGGTTTCGGAGATTAGATGATCATCGCCGGTTAAATCAATCACCCTTGCTCCTTCGGTTTCGGAGATTAGATGATCATCGCCGGTTAAATCAATCACCCTTGCTCCTTCGGTTTCGAAGATTAGATGATCATCGCCGGTTAAATCAATCACACTTGCTCCTTCGGTTTTGGAGATTAGATGATCGTCGCCGGTCAAATCAATCACCCTTGCTCCTTCGGTTTCGGAGATTAGATGATCATCGCCGGTTAAATCAATCACACGTTTTCAACGGGAACCCAAGCCCTGCGGTTGTTGAGAATAAAAAATACTATTTAAATAAATATAAATAAATAAATATAAATATTAATATATAAATTTGAGATTATAAAAATACTATTAGGTGGACGTTATTAGGTGCCCCAGTTTTAGGGATGAAGTTGAGATTGATGTACGTCCCATTATAATCACAGCGGGCCACGGTTGAAGGCCTTCGAGGTTGGCGAAGACGACTTCCCCAGTTTCCCACAGACAATCATCATTGCCGGTTAAATCAATCACCCTTGCTCCTTCTGTTTCGGAGATTAGATGATCATCGCCGGTTAAATCAATCACCTTTGCTCCTTCGGTTTCGGAGATTAGATTATCATCGCCGGTTAAATCAATCGCCCTTGCTCCTTTGGTTTCGGAGATTAGATGATCATCGCCGGTTAAATCAATCGCCCTTGCTCCTTTGGTTTTGGAGATTAGATGATCATCGCCGGTTAAATCAATCACACGTTTTCAACGGGAACCCAAGCCCTGCGGTTGTTGAGAATAAAAAATACTATTTAAATAAATATAAATATATAAATAAATAAATATAAATATTAATATATAAATTTGAGATTATAAAAATACTATTAGGTGGACGTTATTAGGTGCCCCAGTTTTAGGGATGAAGTTGAGATTGATGTACGGGTCCATTATAATCACAGCGGGCCACGGTTGAAGGCCTTCGAGGTTGGCGAAGACGACTTCCCCAGTTTCCCACGGACAATCATCATTGCCGGTTAAATCAATCACCCTTGCTCCTTCGGTTTCGAAGATTAGATTATCATCGCCGGTTAAATCAATCACCCTTGCTCCTTCGGTTTCGGAGATTGATGATCATCGCCGGTTAAATCAATCACCCTTGCTCCTTTGGTTTCGGAGATTAGATGATCATCGCCGGTCAATTAATCACCCTTGCTCCTTCGGTTTCGGAGATTAGATGATCATCGCCGGTTAAATCAATCACCCTTGCTCCTTCGGTTTCGGAGATTAGATAATCATCGCCGGTTAAATCAATCACCCTTGCTCCTTTGGTTTTGGAGATTAGATGATTTGAGATCGCCATTCGGTGTTCTGATGGTACAACACAGGATAATGACGTCGCCGGAGAAATGGGGCATTCCGGTCATCGGAACAGCCATCATGTCACCAAATAGGCTGGTTCTCATATCCATGTAAACAGACTTGTCTAGCGATATCACAGGCGTAGATGAATTTCTCGTAATTTAACCTATCCACCTCTTTGGTATCTTCGAATTTTGTCACGTTTTCAACGGGAACCCAAGCCCTGCGGTTGTTGAGAATAAAAAATACTATTTAAATAAATATAAATATATAAATATAAATATTAATATATAAATTTGAGATTATAAAAATACTATCAGGTGGACGTAATTACGTGCCCCAGTTTTAGGGATGAAGTTGAGATTGATGTACGGGTCCATTATAATCACAGCGGGCCACGGTTGAAGGCCTTCGAGGTTGGCGAAGACGACTTCCCCAGTTTCCCACGGACAATCATTGCCGGTTAAATCAATCACCCTTGCTCCTTCGGTTTCGAAGATTAGATGATCATCGCCGGTTAAATCAATCACCCTTGCTACTTCGGTTTCGGAGATTAGATGATCATCGCCGGTTAAATCAATCACACGTTTTCAACGGGAACTCAAGCCCTGCGGTTGTTGAGAATAAAAAATACTATTTAAATAAATATAAATATATAAATAAATAAATATAAATATTAATATATAAATTTGAGATCATAAAAATACTAGTAGGTGGACGTAATTAGGTGCCCCAGTTTTAGGGATGAAGTTGAGAATGATGTACGGGTCCATTATAATCACAGCGGGCCACGGTTGAAGGCCTTCGAGGTTGGCGAAGACGACTTCCCCAGTTTCCCACAGACAATCATCATTGCCGGTTAAATCAATCACCCTTGCTCCTTCGGTTTCGGAGATTAGATGATCATCGCCGGTTAAAACAATCACCCTTGCTCCTTTGGTTTTGGAGATTAGATGATTTGAGATCGCCATTCGGTGTTCTGATGGTACAACACAGGATAATGACGTCGCCGGAGAAATGGGGCATTCCGGTCATCGGAACAGCCATCATGTCACCAAATAGGCTGGTTCTCATATCCATGTAAACAGACTTGTCTAGCGATATCACAGGCGTAGATGAATTTTTCGTAATTTAACCTATCCACCTCTTTGGTATCTTCGAATTTTGTCATGTTTTCAACGGGAACCCAAGCCCTGCGGTTGTTGAGAATGAAAAATACTATTTAAATAAATATAAATATATAAATAAATAAATATAAATATTGATATATAAATTTGAGATTATAAAAATACTATTAGGTGGACGTTATCAGGTGCCCCAGTTTTAGGGATGAAGTTGAGATTGATGTACGGGTCCATTATAATCACAGCGGGCCACGGTTGAAGGCCTTCGAGGTTGGCGAAGACGACTTCCCCAGTTTCCCACTTACAATCATCATTGCCGGTTAAATCAATCACCCTTGCTCCTTCGGTTTCGGAAATTAGATGATCATCGCCGGTTAAATCAATCACCCTTGCTCCTTCGGTTTCGGAGATTAGATGATCATCGCCGGTTAAAACAATCACCCTTGCTCCTTTGGTTTTGGAGATTAGATGATTTGAGATCGCCATTCGGTGTTCTGATGGTACAACACAGGATAATGACGTCGCCGGAGAAATGGGGCATTCCGGTCATCGGAACAGCCATCATGTCACCAAATAGGCTGGTTCTCATATCCATGTAAACAGACTTGTCTAGCGATATCACAGGCGTAGATGAATTTTCCGTAATTTAACCTATCCACCTCTTTGGTATCTTCGAATTTTGTCACGTTTTCAACGGGAACCCAAGCCCTGCGGTTGTTGAGAATAAAAAATACTATTTAAATAAATATAAATATATAAATAAATAAATATTAATATTAATATATAAATTTGAGATTATAAAAATACTATTAGGTGGACGTAATTAGGTGCCCCAGTTTTAGGGATGAAGTTGAGATTGATGTACGGGTCCATTATAATCACAGCGGGCCACGGTTGAAGGCCTTCGAGGTTGGCGAAGACGACTTCCCCAGTTTCCCACGGACAATCATCATTGCCGGTTAAATCAATCACCCTTGCTCCTTCGGTTTCGAACATTAGATGATCATCGCCGGTCAAATCAATCACCCTTGCTCCTTCGGTTTCGGAGATTAGATGATCATCGCCGGTTAAATCAATCACCCTTGCTCCTTCGGTTTCGGAGATTAGATGATCATCGCCGGTTAAATCAATCACCTTTGCTCCTTCGGTTTCGAAGATTAGATTATCATCGCCGGTTAAATCAATCGCCCTTGCTCCTTTGGTTTCGGAGATTAGATGATCATCGCCGGTTAAATCAATCACACGTTTTCAACGGGAACCCAAGCCCTGCGGTTGTTGAGAATAAAAAATACTATTTAAATAAATATAAATATATAAATAAATAAATATAAATATTAATATATAAATTTGAGATTATAAAAATACTATTAGGTGGACGTAATTAGGTGCCCCAGTTTTAGGGATGAAGTTGAGATTGATGTACGGGTCCATTATAATCACAGCGGGCCACGGTTGAAGGCCTTCGAGGTTGGCGAAGACGACTTCCCCAGTTTCCCACGGACAATCATCTTTGCGGGTAAATCAATCACCCTTGCTCCTTCGGTTTCGAAGATTAGATGATCATCGCCGGTTAAATCAATCACCCTTGCTCCTTCGGTTTCGGAGATTAGATGATCATCGCCGGTCAAATCAATCACCCTTGCTCCTTTGGTTTCGGAGATTAGATGATCATCGCCGGTCAATTAATCACCCTTGCTCCTTCTGTTTCGGAGATTAGATGATCATCGCCGGTTAAATCAATCACCTTTGCTCCTTCGGTTTCTTAGATTAGATTAACATCGCCGGTTAAATCAATCGCCCTTGCTCCTTTGGTTTCGGAGATTAGATTATCATCGCCGGTTAAATCAATCGCCCTTGCTCCTTTGGTTTCGGAGATTAGATGATCATCGCCGGTTAAATCAATCACACGTTTTCAACGGGAACCCAAGCCCTGCGGTTGTTGAGAATAAAAAATACTATTTAAATAAATATAAATATATAAATAAATAAATATAAATATTAATATATAAATTTGAGATTATAAAAATACTATTAGGTGGACGTTATTAGGTGCCCCAGTTTTAGGGATGAAGTTGAGATTGATGTACGGGTCCATTATAATCACAGCGGGCCACGGTTGAAGGCCTTCGAGGTTGGCGAAGACGACTTCCCCAGTTTCCCACGGACAATCATCATTGCCGGTTAAATCAATCACCCTTGCTCCTTCGGTTTCGAAGATTAGATGATCATCGCCGGTCAAATCAATCACCCTTGCTCCTTCGGTTTCGGAGATTAGATGATCATCGCCGGTTAAATCAATCACCCTTGCTCCTTCGGTTTCGGAGATTAGATGATCATCGCCGGTTAAATCAATCACCTTTGCTCCTTCGGTTTCGAAGATTAGATTATCATCGCCGGTTAAATCAATCGCCCTTGCTCCTTTGGTTTCGGAGATTAGATGATCATCGCCGGTTAAATCAATCACACGTTTTCAACGGGAACCCAAGCCCTGCGGTTGTTGAGAATAAAAAATACTATTTAAATAAATATAAATATATAAATAAATAAATATAAATATTAATATATAAATTTGAGATTATAAAAATACTATTAGGTGGACGTAATTAGGTGCCCCAGTTTTAGGGATGAAGTTGAGATTGATGTACGGGTCCATTATAATCACAGCGGGCCACGGTTGAAGGCCTTCGAGGTTGGCGAAGACGACTTCCCCAGTTTCCCACGGACAATCATCTTTGCGGGTAAATCAATCACCCTTGCTCCTTCGGTTTCGAAGATTAGATGATCATCGCCGGTTAAATCAATCACCCTTGCTCCTTCGGTTTCGGAGATTAGATGATCATCGCCGGTCAAATCAATCACCCTTGCTCCTTTGGTTTCGGAGATTAGATGATCATCGCCGGTCAATTAATCACCCTTGCTCCTTCTGTTTCGGAGATTAGATGATCATCGCCGGTTAAATCAATCACCTTTGCTCCTTCGGTTTCTTAGATTAGATTATCATCGCCGGTTAAATCAATCGCCCTTGCTCCTTTGGTTTCGGAGATTAGATGATCATCGCCGGTTAAATCAATCGCCCTTGCTCCTTTGGTTTCGGAGATTAGATGATCATCGCCGGTTAAATCAATCACACGTTTTCAACGGGAACCCAAGCCCTGCGGTTGTTGAGAATAAAAAATACTATTTAAATAAATATAAATATATAAATAAATAAATATAAATATTAATATATAAATTTGAGATTATAAAAATACTATTAGGTGGACGTTATTAGGTGCCCCAGTTTTAGGGATGAAGTTGAGATTGATGTACGGGTCCATTATAATCACAGCGGGCCACGGTTGAAGGCCTTCGAGGTTGGCGAAGACGACTTCCCCAGTTTCCCACGGACAATCATCATTGCCGGTTAAATCAATCACCCTTGCTCCTTCGGTTTCGAAGATTAGATTATCATCGCCGGTTAAATCAATCACCCTTGCTCCTTCGGTTTCGGAGATTAGATGATCATCGCCGGTTAAATCAATCACCCTTGCTCCTTTGGTTTCGGAGATTAGATGATCATCGCCGGTTAAATCAATCACCCTTGCTCCTTCGGTTTAGGAGATTAGATGATCATCGCCGGTTAAATCAATCACCCTTGCTCCTTCGGTTTCGAAGATTAGATGATCATCGCCGGTTAAATCAATCACCCTTGCTACTTCGGTTTTGGAGATTAGAAGATCATCGCCGGTCAAATCAATCACCCTTGCTCCTTCGGTATTGGAGATTAGATGATCATCGTCGGTTAAATCAATCACCCTTGCTCCTTCGGTTTCGGAGATTAGATAATCATCGCCGGTTAAATCAATCACCCTTGCTCCTTCGGTTTCGGAGATTAGATGATCATCGCCGGTTAAATCAACCACCCTTGCTCCTTTGGTTTCGGAGATTAGATGATCATCGCCGGTCAATTAATCACCCTTGCTCCTTCGGTTTCGGAGATTAGATAATCATCGCCGGTTAAATCAATCACCCTTGCTCCTTCGGTTTCGAAGATTAGATGATCATCGCCGGTTAAATCAATCGCCCTTGCTCCTTTGGTTTCGGAGATTAGTTGATCATCGCCGGTTAAATCAATCACCCTTGCTACTTCGGTTTCGGAGATTAGATGATCATCGCCGGTTAAATCAATCACACGTTTTCAACGGGAACCCAAGCCCTGCGGTTGTTGAGAATAAAAAATACTATTTAAATAAATATAAATATATAAATAAATAAAGATAAGATATAAATAAATAAAAATATAGATAATATAAAATAAATAAAGATATAAATAAATAAAAATAAGAAACACGAAACGCGTCTCAAGTGAGTCTTGTAACCCCTTTTTGTTATTTTATTTCTATCTAAAATTTAAAATATATAAATAAATAAATATAAATATTAATATATAAATTTGAGATTATAAAAATACTATTAGGTGGACGTAATTCGGTGCCCCAGTTTTAGGGATGAAGTTGAGATTGATGTACGGGTCCATTATAATCACAGCAGGCCACGGTTGAAGGCCTTCGAGGTTGGCGAAGACGACTTCCCCAGTTTCCCACAGACAATCATCATTGCCGGTTAAATCAATCACCCTTGCTCCTTCGGTTTCGGAGATTAGATGATCATCGCCGGTTAAATCAATCACCCTTGCTCCTTTGGTTTTGGAGATTAGATGATTTGAGATCGCCATTCGGTGTTCTGATGGTACAACACAGGATAATGACGTCGCCGGAGAAATGGGGCATTCCGGTCATCGGAACAGCCATCATGTCACCAAATAGGCTGGTTCTCATATCCATGTAAACAGACTTGTCTAGCGATATCACAGGCGTAGATGAATTTTTCGTAATTTAACCTATCCACCTCTTTGGTATCTTCGAATTTTGTCACGTTTTCAACGGGAACCCAAGCCCTGCGGTTGTTGAGAATAAAAAATACTATTTAAATAAATATAAATATATAAATAAATAAATATAAATATTAATATATAAATTTGAGATTATAAAAATACTATTAGGTGGACGTTATTAGGTGCCCCAGTTTTAGGGATGAAGTTGAGATTGATGTACGGGTCCATTATAATCACAGCGGGCCACGGTTGAAGGCCTTCGAGGTTGGCGAAGACGACTTCCCCAGTTTCCCACGGACAATCATCATTGCCGGTTAAATCAATCACCCTTGCTCCTTCGGTTTCGGAAATTAGATGATCATCGCCGGTTAAATCAATCACCCTTGCTCCTTTGGTTTTGGAGATTAGATGATTTGAGATCGCCATTCGGTGTTCTGATGGTACAACACAGGATAATGACGTCGCCGGAGAAATGGGGCATTCCGGTCATCGGAACAGCCATCATGTCACCAAATAGGCTGGTTCTCATATCCATGTAAACAGACTTGTCTAGCGATATCACAGGCGTAGATGTATTTTTCGTAATTTTACCTATCCACCTCTTTGGTATCTTCGAATTTTGTCACGTTTCAAACGGGAACCCAAGCCCTGCGGTTGTTGAGAATAAAAAATACCATTTAAATAAATATAAATATATAAATAAATAAACAGGTTGTATAAAATGACCAAGCTAGTCTTTGTTTGGTGTTTATTTTCTCACGACGTTTCGGCAATGGAACAAAGCCCTATCCACCTCCATTTGTCTACTTCTCCACAACAGTTCTTCAGTTTAATGTAAAAACTTTTCACTTCTACATGTAACCTCGCATGAATAGGGCTTTGTTCCATTGCCGAAACGTCGTGAGAAAATAAACACCAAACAAAGACTAGCTTGGTCATTTTATACAACCTGCTTCTTCACACTAGTCAATCCCATCAACATAAATAAATAAATATAAATATTAATATATAAATTTGAGATTATAAAAATACTATTAGGTGGACGTAATTAGGTGCCCCAGTTTTAGGGATGAAGTTGAGATTGATGTACGGGTCCATTATAATCACAGCGGGCCACGGTTGAAGGCCTTCGAGGTTGGCGAAGACGACTTCCCCAGTTTCCCACGGACAATCATCATTGCCGGTTAAATCAATCACCCTTGCTCCTTCGGTTTCGAAGATTAGATTATCATCGCCGGTTAAATCAATCACCCTTGCTCCTTCGGTTTCGGAGATTAGATGATCATCGCCGGTTAAATCAATCACCCTTGCTCCTTTGGTTTCGGAGATTAGATGATCATCGCCGGTTAAATCAATCACCCTTGCTCCTTCGGTTTCGGAGATTAGATGATCATCGCCGGTTAAATCAATCACCCTTGCTCCTTCGGTTTCGAAGATTAGATGATCATCGCCGGTTAAATCAATCACCCTTGCTCCTTCGGTTTCGGAGATTAGATGATCATTGCCGGTTTAATCAATCACCCTTGCTCCTTTGGTTTCGGAGATTAGATGATCATCGCCGGTCAATTAATCACCCTTGCTCCTTCGGTTTCGGAGATTAGATGATCATCGCCGGTTAAATCAATCACCCTTGCTCCTTCGGTTTCGGAGATTAGATAATCATCGCCGGTTAAATCAATCACCCTTGCTCCTTCGGTTTCGAAGATTAGATGATCATCGCCGGTTAAATCAATCGCCCTTGCTCCTTTGGTTTCGGAGATTAGATGATCATCGCCGGTTAAATCAATCACACGTTTTCAACGGGAACCCAAGCCCTGCGGTCGTTGAGAATAAAAAATATTATTTAAATAAATATAAATATATAAATAAATAAATATAAATATTAATATATAAATTTGAGATTATAAAAATACTATTAGGTGGACGTAATTAGGTGCCTCAGTTTTAGGGATGAAGTTGAGATTGATGTACGGTTTCCTTTGGTTTCGGAGATTAGATGATCATCGCCGGTTTAATCAATCACTCTTGCTCCTTCGGTTTCGGAGATTAGATGATCATCGCCGGTTAAATCAATCACCCTTGCTCCTTCGGTTTCGAAGATTAGATGATCATCGCCGGTTAAATCAATCACCCTTGCTACTACGGTTTCGGAGATTAGATGATCATCGCCGGTCAAATCAATCACCCTTGCTCCTTCGGTTTCGGAGATTAGATGATCATCGTCGGTTAAATCAATCACCCTTGCTCCTTCGGTTTCGGAGATTAGATAATCATCGCCGGTTAAATCAATCATCCTTGCTCCTTCGGTTTCGAAGATTAGATGATCATCGCCGGTAAATCAATCGCCCTCGCTCCTTTGGTTTCGGAGATTAGATGATCATCGCCGGTTAAATCAATCACACGTTTTCAACGGGAACCCAAGCCCTGCGGTTGTTGAGAATAAAAAATACTATTTAAATAAATATAAATATATAAATAAATAAATATAAATATTAATATATAAATTTGAGATTATAAAAATACTATTAGGTGGACGTAATTCGGTGCCCCAGTTTTAGGGATGAAGTTGAGATTGATGTACGGGTCCATGATAATCACAGCAGGCCACGGTTGAAGGCCTTCGAGGTTGGCGAAGACGACTTCCCCAGTTTCCCACAGACAATCATCATTGCCGGTTAAATCAATCACCCTTGCTCCTTCGGTTTCGGAGATTAGATGATCATCGCCGGTTAAATCAATCACCCTTGCTTCTTTGGTTTTGGAGATTAGATGATTTGAGATCGCCATTCGGTGTTCTGATGGTACAACACAGGATAATGACGTCGCCGGAGAAATGGGGCATTCTGGTCATCGGAACAGCCATCATGTCACCAAATAGGCTGGTTCTCATATCCATGTAAACAGACTTGTCTAGCGATATCACAGGCGTAGATGAATTTTTCGTAATTTAACCTATCCACCTCTTTGGTATCTTCGAATTTTGTCACGTTTTCATCGGGAACCCAAGCCCTGCGGTTGTTGAGAATAAAAAATACTATTTAAATAAATATAAATATATAAATAAATAAATATAAATATTAATATATAAATTTGAGATTATAAAAATACTATTAGGTGGACGTTATTAGGTGCCCCAGTTTTAGGGATGAAGTTGAGATTGATGTCCGGGTCCATTATAATCACAGCGGGCCACGGTTGAAGGCCTTCGAGGTTGGCGAAGACGACTTCCCCAGTTTCCCACGGACAATCATCATTGCCGGTTAAATCAATCACCCTTGCTCCTTCGGTTTCGGAGATTAGATGGTCATCGCCGGTTAAATCAATCACCCTTGCTCCTTTGGTTTTGGAGATTAGATGATTTGAGATCGCCATTCGGTGTTCTGATGGTACAACACAGGATAATGACGTCGCCGGAGAAATGGGGCATTCTGGTCATCGGAACAGCCATCATGTAACCAAATAGGCTGGTTCTCATATCCATGTAAACAGACTTGTCTAGCGATATCACAGGCGTAGATGAATTTTTCGTAATTTAACCTATCCACCTCTTTGGTATCTTCGAATTTTGTCACGTTTTCAACGGGAACCCAAGCCCTGCGGTTGTTGAGAATAAAAAATACTATTTAAATAAATATAAATATATAAATAAATAAACATAAATATTAATATATAAATTTGAGATTATAAAAATACTATTAGGTGGACGTTATTAGGTGCCCCAGTTTTAGGGATGAAGTTGAGATTGATGTACGGGTCCATTATAATCACAGCGGGCCACGGTTGAAGGCCTTCGAGGTTGGCGAAGACGACTTCCCCAGTTTCCCACGGACAATCATCATTGCCGGTTAAATCAATCACCCTTGCTCCTTCGGTTTCGAAGATTAGATTATCATCGCCGGTTAAATCAATCACCCTTGCTCCTTTGGTTTCGGAGATTAGATGATCATCGCCGGTTAAATCAATCACCCTTGCTCCTTCGGTTTCGGAGATTAGATGATCATCGCCGGTTAAATCAATCACCCTTGCTCCTTCGGTTTCGAAGATTAGATGATCATCGCCGGTTAAATCAATCACCCTTGCTCCTTCGGTTTCGGAGATTAGATGATCATCGCCGGTTTAATCAATCACCCTTGCTCCTTTGGTTTCGGAGATTAGATGATCATCGCCGGTCAATTAATCACCCTTGCTCCTTCGGTTTCGGAGATTAGATGATCATCGCCGGTTAAATCAATCACCCTTGCTCCTTCGGTTTCGGAGATTAGATAATCATCGCCGGTTAAATCAATCACCCTTGCTCCTTCGGTTTCGAAGATTAGATGATTATCGCCGGTTAAATCAATCGCCCTTGCTCCTTTGGTTTCGGAGATTAGATGATCATCGCCGGTTAAATCAATCACACGTTTTCAACGGGAACCCAAGCCCTTCGGTTGTTGAGAATAAAAAATATTATTTAAATAAATATAAATATATAAATAAATAAATATAAATATTAATATATAAATTTGAGATTATAAAAATACTATTAGGTGGACGTAATTAGGTGCCCCAGTTTTAGGGATGGAGTTGAGATTGATGTACGGGTCCATTATAATCACAGCGGGCCACGGTTGAAGGCCTTCGAGGTTGGCGAAGACGACTTCCCCAGTTTCCCACGGACAATCATCATTGCCGGTTAAATCAATCACCCTTGCTCCTTCGGTTTCGAAGATTAGATTATCATCGCCGGTTGAATCAATCACCCTTGCTCCTTCGGTTTCGGAGATTAGATGATCATCGCCGGTTAAATCAATCACCCTTGCTCCTTTGGTTTCGGAGATTAGATGATCATCGCCGGTTAAATCAATCACCCTTGCTCCTTCGGTTTCGGAGATTAGATGATCATCGCCGGTTAAATCAATCACCCTTGCTTCTTCGGTTTCGAAGATTAGATGATCATCGCCGGTTAAATCAATCACCCTTGCTACTTCGGTTTCGGAGATTTGATGATCATCGCCGGTCAAATCAATCACCCTTGCTCCTTCGGTTTCGGAGATTAGATGATCATCGTCGGTTAAATCAATCACCCTTGCTCCTTCGGTTTCGGAGATTATATAATCATCGCCGGTTAAATCAATCACCCTTGCTCCTTCGGTTTCGAAGATTAGATGATCATCGCCGGTAAATCAATCGCCCTTGCTCCTTTGGTTTCGGAGATTAGATGATCATCGCCGGTTAAATCAATCACACGTTTTCAACGGGAACCCAAGCCCTGCGGTT
Organism: Stenodema calcarata; assembly: GCA_963920205.1. Classification (NCBI taxonomy): domain Eukaryota; kingdom Metazoa; phylum Arthropoda; class Insecta; order Hemiptera; family Miridae; genus Stenodema; species Stenodema calcarata. Next base: position 25,716,529 of record OY986048.1, read on the forward strand.
GTTGAGAATAAAAAATACTATTTAAATAAATATAAATATATAAATAAATAAATATAAATATTAATATATAAATTTGAGATTATAAAAATACTATTAGGTGGACGTAATTAGGTGCCCCAGTTTTAGGGATGAAGTTGAGATTATTGTACGGGTCCATTATAATCACAGCAGGCCACGGTTGAAGGCCTTCGAGGTTGGCGAAGACGACTTCCCCAGTTTCCCACAGACAATCATCATTGCCGGTTAAATCAATCACCCTTTCCCTTCGGTTTCGGAGATTAGATGATCATCGCCGGTTAAATCAATCACCCTTGCTCCTTTGGTTTTGGAGATTAGATGATTTGAGATCGCCATTCGGTGTTCTGATGGTACAACACAGGATAATGACGTCGCCGGAGAAATGGGGCATTCCGGTCATCGGAACAGCCATCATGTCACCAAATAGGCTGGTTCTCATATCCATGTAAACAGACTTGTCTAGCGATATCACAGGCGTAGATGAATTTTTCGTAATTTAATCTATCCACCTCTTTGGTATCTTCGAATTTTGTCACGTTTTCAACGGGAACCCAAGCCCTGCGGTTGTTGAGAATAAAAAATACTATTTAAATAAATATAAATATATAAATAAATAAATATAAATATTAATATATAAATTTGAGATTATAAAAATACTATTAGGTGGACGTAATTCGGTGCCCCAGTTTTAGGGATGATGTTGAGATTGATGTACGGGTCCATTATAATCACAGCGGGCCACGGTTGAAGGCCTTCGAGGTTGGCGAAGACGACTTCCCCAGTTTCCCACAGACAATCACCATTGCCGGTTAAATCAATCACCCTTGCTCCTTCGGTTTTGGAGATTAGATGATCATCGCCGGTTAAATCAATCACCCTTGCTCCTTTGGTTTTGGAGATTAGATGATTTGAGATCGCCATTCGGTGTTCTGATGGTACCAAGTCTTCTGGTGTTTTGATCTTCGGTTTTCGGCCTCGTTTCTCTTTGATTTTTGGCAATTCCGCCTTTTGAGCGACACCATTCCTTCCTGCAATCACTTGCTTATTACCGTTCTCGTCGGCTATAGTCATACGTAGGGAACATCCTTGTAGGGGGTTGTCATTATCTTGTTATGCAAAACTGTAAGAAGAAATAATATGTAATTCATGTAAAACTCATTATATTTAAAATTTGCTTGGTCTTCTCTTCGTCTTCTCCTTTTATATCTATTCAGATTTGGGTAACATCGCAGAATAATGATGTGGACAGAGAAATAGCCGGTCATTGGAACAGCCATCATGTCACCAAATAGGCTGGTTCTCATATCCATGTAAACAGACTTGTCTAGCGATATCACAGGCGTAGATGAATTTTTCGTAATCTAACCTATCCACCTCTTTGGTATCTTCGAATATTGAGACGTTTTCAACGGGAACCCAAGCCCTGCGGTTGTTGAGAATAAAAAATACTATTTAAATAAATATAAATATATAAATAAATAAATATAAATATTAATATTTAAATTTGAGATTATAAAAAAACTATTAGGTGGACGTAATTAGGTGCCCCAGTTTTAGGGATGAAGTTGAGATTGATGTACGGGTCCATTATAATCACAGCGGGCCACGGTTGAAGGCCTTCGAGGTTGGCGAAGACGACTTCCCCAGTTTCCCACGGACAATCATCATTGCCGGTTAAATCAATCACCCTTGCTCCTTCGGTTTCGAAGATTAGATGATCATCGCCAGTTAAATCAATCACCCTTGCTCCTTCGGTTTCGGAGATTAGATGGTCATCGCCGGTTAAATCAATCACCCTTGCTCCTTCGGTTTCGGAGATTAGATGATCATCGCCGGTTAAATCAATCACCCTTGCTCCTTCGGTTTCGGAGATTAGATGATCATCGCCGGTTAAATCAATCACCCTTGCTCCTTCGGTTTCGGAGATTAGATGATCATCGCCGGTTAAATCAATCACCCTTGCTCCTTCGGTTTCGGAGATTAGATGATCATCGCCGGTTAAATCAATCACCCTTGCTCCTTCGGTTTCGAAGATTAGATGATCATCGCCGGTTAAATCAATCACCCTTGCTCCTTCGGTTTCGGAGATTAGATGATCATCGCCGGTTAAATCAATCACCCTTGCTCCTTTGGTTTTGGAGATTAGATGATTTGAGATCGCCATTCGGTGTTCTGATGGTACCAAGTCTTCTGGTGTTTTGATCTTCGGTTTTCGGCCTCGTTTCTCTTTGATTTTTGGCAATTCCGCCTTTTGAGCGACACCATTCCTTCCTGCAATCACTTGCTTATTACCGTTCTCGTCGGTTATAGTCATACGTAGGGAACATCCTTGTAGGGGGTTGTCATTATCTTGTTATGCTAAACTGTAAGAAGAAATAATATGTAATTCATGTAAAACTCATTATATTCAAAATTCGCTAGGTCTTCTCTTCGTCTTCTCCTTTTATATCTATTCAGACTTGGGTAACATCACAGAATAATGATGTCGACAGAGAAATAGCCGGTCATCGGAACAGCCATCATGTCACCAAATAGGCTGGTTCTCATATCCATGTAAACAGACTTGTCTAGCGATATCACAGGCGTAGATGTATTTTTCGTAATTTAACCTATCCACCTCTTTGGTATCTTCGAATTTTGACACGTTTTCAACGGGAACCCAAGCCCTGCGGTTGTTGACAATAAAAAATACTATTTAAATAAATATAAATATATCGTCGCTTAAGGTGCAACACCACATAAACGACATTCAGTTCCGGCCACCGTCGAGAGAAGACCTACGTCTGTCCGCTCCTGACAACTAGACAGACTACAACCGATAAGTTAATCTCTTTAATCCGCTTTACTTACTAACTTCTATTATTACCATAACTTGAGTGCCATCTCAAGGTACATAGATGAGTGTCAACAAGGGGGGAGGGTCAACCTCTCCCCAACACAATGCAGATAACAACCAGGTCGCCAACGAGAAGTCTCAACAAGAGGCAATTAAAACAACATCAGCTGACTATTTTGATCGAGCATCTAAAAACCGATTCAGAATCACAGATCACAGATTCTTCATTTTTGTCGAGAGTAAATCCGGGAATATAGGAAAAACGCATCCCATGGTGTTTGGTAAATGGTTGTTTAAAAACTCTGAAGTAAATAAACACACTATTAAAAACGTTACAACTGCTGGTGCTAACCGCATAAAAATAGAAACGGAGACTGCAATAGCAGCTAACAACTTGTTAAATTTTCGAGGTTTCTCAGAAAAGAACCTGGTTGCCTACTCTTATTTACAAAACAGGTGTGGTGCGGAATATAGACCCGCCCCTGGGAGATGAAGAAATTTTAAAAGAAATTATTTCACCCATCCCAGTTGTAAGAATGAAACGCCTATCAAAACCTCTGACTAACGCAGATGGCACCTTGCAGAGAATTCCACTGTCGACCTGTTTCATCGTATTTAACGCGCAGACCATACCAGATTACATCTCTATCTACGGTATGCGCTGTCGGGTGAACGCTTATGTACCTCCCGTCCGAATGTGTTCCCTCTGTCACCGCATGGGTCATATTAAATACCAATGCCGAGATGGACACAGATGTCTACATTGCGGAGAAAAACATGAAAGTGCAACATGCTCAGATACAAAAGCAACATCCAAATTCTGCATAAATTGCAAAGGCATGGATCACAAGGCTGACGATAGAAAATGTCCTTTGTTCATCGAAAGGCAAAAAAGAAATAAAGAACGTTTTATGGTAGACCCATACTCAGTGGTTGTTCGAAATCGGTACCAACCCATTAGCCAACAAGAGAACCCAAGTGAACCGGAGAACACAAACGAACCTGAGGCCTTTCCTGCACTACCGCCAAGCCGCCACAAGAGTCAACCCAGACGGATATTACAGCAGCGAAACCTGCCATACAAAAGACCAGAAAAATCTGTAAAAGTAGCTTCTAGGGAAGATGTGGAGGACTGGTATACAGAAAGCCAGTTATACAACACAAGGCTACCGGAAACATCCTCACCTGTGCCTCTCCCCACAAATCTGCAAGATTGCAGACAAAAGAGACATGTAGAACACGGGAAAATGGAAGTAGATGAAATGGAAATCGTCTCCCGAACAGCAAATGATATTATACGTCTTATTACAAAACACTCAATAGTTTCAACACATAATACCCCTGAAGATTTGACACTCCACCAATCAATATCAAAAATACTTCAAGGAATGATGTCAAATTATGGCAACAAACCAGACAACAATCAATAACAGTGATAATATTAATAGTACTTCAAATAACAACAATTGGAATAATAGAAAAATATCGTTTCTTCAATGGAACGCTCGTTCCTTGACTAGTAACAGGAATAACCTAGAACATTGCTTATCTGAAAACCCTGTAACTGCTGCAGCAATATCCGAAACTTGGTTCCATCCAGACAGAGTTTACCGTTTCAGAGGATATAATATCCTTCGCCACGATAGAAGCGATGGTAGAGCAGGAGCCGCCCTCTTAATACAACAAGGAATTGACTATGAACCAATTGACATCACGTTTCAATTGGAAGGAGTATTCATAGTAGGCGCTGTTCTAACGCTCCATGACAACATTAAGCTCACTGTAGTCTCAGTATATAACGTACTTACCTGCTAACAATATAAGCAGTAGACAATGGGACTTGCTGTTCCAGAGTTTCAGCAGTCCGTGCTTTTTTTTTTTTTTTAAATAAATCAACTTTATTGTGGTATACACTATCAAGTTTGCACATTACACTTATACACTATATCGTATGACACTTGTGATATATTTGCAACCCAGTGGTTGTTATATACTAGTACTATGGGTTAATGACTAATGGTATTAGCCTATGGCCCAGATATCACAGCTTGATCACTGGAGATTTCAACTGCCATCACTCAGCAGCTGGGAGCTCTTTTACTGACCGACAAGGCATATCTCTCTTTGATGCAGCATCCTTAAATGGTCTCTCGTACCTAAATGATGGTACTCCAACTCTTATACCAGCAGCGAACCACAGGCACGCCTCTGCTGTTGATTTAACATTTGTAAGCTCAAACTGGGCAAACAGGTTTGATTGGGGAATCATAACAGATGCGATGGGATCCAACCACTGGCACTCTCTCATCACCCTTGATGAAGATGAAGGAAACCTACCCACCATAATAATGCCCCACAAAAAGTGGAATTTTGACAAAGCCGATTGGGAAACATTTTACCACTATCTACATCAACGTGAACACCGAGTAACAGGTTCATCGCTGTCCTACGAGGAATTTGTGAAGCTAATATGGGACGCTAGCGACCAGGCTGTACGCCAACGAAAGTTTTTCCGCGGAGCCCCGAGAAACTACTGGTGGAACGCTGAATGCTCGATATCTGTAGAGAACAGGAAAAGGGCCTTTAAGAGATATAAAGACAATCCGTGCTACCCAACATTCGCAGAAGCTGACCAACTAGATGTGATTGCGAAATCAGTCCTGTCCAAGGCCAAAAGGGAAGCCTTTCAAGCCTCCTGTAATGAAATTAACAGAGCTACTCCTATAAGAAAGATCTGGGAGAATATTAAAGTACTGCAGCGATCTAAGACACCACCTCGACCCAATATTCGGGGAGACGTGACAGTCGATTTCCATCTCAACTTAACACCGGACTGGGTGAGCAATCCGACACCTCAAAATGACTCTCCTGCCCTTCAATATGACCATGAAGTGAATCACTTCATGTCACCCTTTTCTATGAAAGAACTCACGAATGCTACAGCGCACAAAAACAATACTTGCCTTGGAAAAGATGGCCTGACATACAAAGTGTTAGAGCACTTACCTAAGGCATTCAAAACCAAACTCCTCGAATTCTTCAACGTCTTCTGGCAAACAGGGACATACCCCGAATCATGGAAGGAATATATTGTCATCCCTATCCTCAAACCTGGGAAACTCCCCGACAGCTTTAGGGCTTTCAGACCTATAGCGATGGCATCATGTCTGATGAAGACCTTTGAAAGATTGGTAAAGTCCCGACTTATGTGGTGGTTGGAGACAAACAGCCGATTGCCTCCTAGCCAATACGGTTTTCGATCGAATCGCTCAACCACAGATGCTATCTGTAAACTAGTAACAGATATCTCGAACGGTCTCACCACAAATAGTACAACTCTGGCACTTTTTGTCGACATATCTTCAGCGTACGATGACGTCTCTATCCCCATTTTATTTAACCAACTGCGAAACCTAGGAATACCTACTTCTCCTGCTACTAACATCATACGACTGATTGAAGAAAGGACCATTTATATATGCTCTAATGGCCAACTTTCCCAACCTAGAAAGACTTGGAAAGGCTTGCCACAGGGTGCCATACTTAGCACAATCCTTTATCTGATTTATGTGGCGGACATTGAAACGTACCTACCACGGGAAGTTAGTATCATACAGTACGCTGACGACTTCTGCATTTACTGCACAGATCCCGACCCAAACTCATGCATCGAACTTATAGATGAAGCAGTTATAAACTTAGTAGCCTTCTTCACCAGCCTAGGTCTATCCGTTTCACCTCAAAAATCAGTTGTGTGCCCTTTCTCTCGGAAACAGAGACTTCCCATCAGAGATACAATCACTCTGGGAGGATTGAGTTTCCCATGCGTCAACCAGGTTACGTTCCTAGGAGTGAAACTCACCAAAAAACTAAGTTGGAACCCCCAAATAAACCACATAATCTCCAAAACGGACCGATACCTGAACATCCTACGTTCCTTCACTTCCACAAGATGGGGAGCCGACCCGAAAACGGCTCTTCTCTTCTACAGAGCCACAATTAGAGCCACTTTTGACTATGGGTCAATATTCTATGGATCTGCTGCAGTAACTTCGTTGAAGAAACTGGATCGGGTCCAAAATGAAGCCCTGAGGATAGTCTCAGGTGCCCTAAGATGCACACCAATAAATGCACTACTTGCGGAAACTGGAGAACCCTCTACACCTACGCCGAGATATGCTTGCTGCCCGCTATCTTCTCCAAATCAGTAGCAAAGATGAAAAAATTCTCAGCAACATTAAAACATGGGCAATAGAAGACCTAGTGGAACGCTACTGGATAAAAAAACCCTCACCTTTGTTATGTCTTAGCTTCACTAAACTCAGCAATAAGCTCCAATGGATTGCATATTCATCTATCCCATATCCCTTCACCTTCACATACCAGTTCTCGAAAAAGCAGTTTAATACTCTCCGCTTACTAAACTCAGCCTACATGAACGCTCAGACTGCCACCCAACACCTACAACAACTTTTGCAGAATAAGTGGCGCAACTGCCTGGTCATCTTTACAGATGAATCAGCACAGAATGGAAGAGTGAGTTGTGCATTCTACGATTGGACAACGAAAGCAGGTCATCAATTCAGTCTATGGAATCATGCCTCAGTTTACAGTGCTGAATGCTTTGCGATACTGAAGGCGTTACAGTATGCCAGTAATTTGAGCCATATGTATCCAGGGGTAATCGTCCTCACAGACTCGCAAAGTGCAACATCTAAAATTGAAAAATGCTCAATCACATCTAAACTCACATGTATAGAATCCGGCATAATTAAACAAATTATTTCTCTAAGAAGCAGCGGAAGAAGAGTGGGAATATGCTGGATCAAGGGACACGTAGGCATTCCCGGAAATACTATAGTAGATGCCCTTGCAAAGACTGCTACAGCCATTCCTGAACCACCACCAGACCAGCTATACCCCTACTCTGACTACAAAAGGCAACTCGCCCTCGAGCAATTAACTGCATGGAGGGCCGAAGTTAAGACATACCCGGCAGGAGAAAGGTACAAGCAATTATTCCCCTCCCCCCGCAGATCACCTTGGTTCAATAGTTCATCGAATGAAAAGCCTAGGAAATTCTATACGATGATAGGCAGACTGAGGAATGGCTACTGCGCAACACGAAAACACCTACACAAGATCGGGAAGGCTGACTCTCCTCTATGTCAATTTTGCCTCCAAACCGACGAAACACCACGGCACCTCATCTTGGAATGCGAAATGTACGCATCAATCAGAGAGCAACTCCTACAGAGACTGCCAACGATGACCACCAACCCGTTCAACCTTGACGCCCTCCTGGCAGAGGACAACTCAGAAATTTACTGCGTCCTATACGATTACCTAATACAGACTGAAATTACACTATGACCTATATAAAAGTGATCAAATAATGATATTATTTGTAAAATACTGACATTATTGACGATATCTTCCATTGTAAAATACTTAAAAGTGTATAAACATGTACTATCAGGCTGTATGTTAATTCGAAACCAATAAATTTATTTAAAAAAAAAAAAAAAAAAAAAAAAAAAAAAAAAAAACATTCACTTACTGTATTCACCTGGACTATTTCATTATTATTCGCCACATTTTGGTCCCACACAACGTTCCATAACACTTGAGTAGAATTAGAATGCAAATTTAAAAAAAAATAAAGGTGCAATTGTGTGGTGTTGCAGACAAATTTCTGCAAATACGTGGTGTTGCAGCGATTATATTAAGAGCGAACAAAACTAAATTTTGTAACTTCTCATTCTATTTGATCACTAAATTTTGAAATTGTAACCTCTAAGGGCTACTGTGTAGGTACTAGTAAGTATTGGTGGTTCGAAAGAGGTTAGTGTATTCACGAAAATATTACCATTTGGTTAAAAACTCAAGAGATTGGTGAACCTGTGAATAATGAATTGAAATCAAAAGTAAAAACTCCAATAAATTTTAATTTTGTATCATCAACGAAGTATTCAAGTTTTTGGAATCATTTGCAATAAATAGTTAGGAACATAACATGAAATCAGTATCAAATACAAAGCTATCTTAGAATCAGTCAGCACCTCGTTCAAAATGCTAGGTGCCTACCTAATTATCACAAAGTTGTCTACTACAGTTATTTACCCAGATTTTCTTGACGTTTTATTTGTCGCCGACTTTCTTCCTCATGTGGAATGGAGTCATAATAATGGTGGGTATCTGCAGGTAGTAATGTCTTCAGGAACTGGAGGTCAGTCCATTTGTCTTTCGGAATTTTTGGACGGTTTTGGTACAGGGGCGGGAAATCAAAACTTGAAGACGGTTGATTCCTCTTGCGATGTGGCATCTCCTTATAATCTTCTTCAAAAGAAAGTTTATAAAAAATTCTTCCTTCAGGCGTGTATTCAATTACCATAAGTCCATTACGGTAGGATCTCCAGTTACTCTTCCTGGCCTTATGGAGGAGTAAATTTCGTTGTGCGAGAAATCCTTGAAGAATGTGTGATCCAATAGCTCAGCCCTGTAGGGTATTGGGCGTTTTTGAGCAATTTTGGAAAGGACTACGTGCTGTGATGGAGTGTACACATCACAGTGTTCCCACTGCATCTCCACTAGGCTATGAGCCAAATCGCACTCCATTTGCGTATGGACTTTCTCAAGAAATGTTTGAATTATAGTAATTTATTTGAGAATGCACAAGTGAAGTAATGCATTTGAGAGACTGCTATTTCTGTTTTGATGGGTGCATCCATCTGAAAAAATCACAATTATACCACGGAAGCTGCTGCTCAACAATTCCACTACAAAGCCCACCAGGCATGACGCAAACGTAGAAGCAAACGTAGACACAAAGGGAACCCTGTGTCTCATCAAACCAGTACATTTTAGAGTCGTGCGTTTCCAAATTGTATACTGTATTAAATTGTGTACAACCAATTTAAGCTTGTAGTAAGCTGCACTTGCCCTGAGTAAAGGACATGTCTGAACTTTCATCAAGTCTAGAACGATAGTGTGACACTTCCCACTTCCAGCCATTTTTTTGTCATTGGTCTTTTCTTGTCGAGCTAGTTCCTTTTTTCTTTGGTGAGCCTCGTAAACTGCGGATGAAACATGTCCATGCTCATTTCTTTGGGATAAAAAGGTCGATATTTTTCTGTTTTCTTATTTGGTCGAAATTATATCGAGATAGAAAAACTTCTTCATGCAATTCGCACTTTTCTTTGTATAAATTGTACAGTTGAGACCACGAGTTGAGATCAGTCTGAAGGTATAACTTGCTTGTGCTTTCCCGAATCTGAATCACTAGAGGAGCTCGAAGAGGGTAGGAATTTACTGGTCCCCAACCCCATAAACATTCTCATTAAATGACATCCTCATCAAATTTTGTAACCCAATTTCGAGTCACATTGCCCGGAACGTCAAAAAATACGACGTGATAGTGAGAGATCTGGAGTTAGTCTGATAGTGATAGTCCGATCCATCAATCCAGTAAATTTTATTCTCCTCCAGGCTGAGGTCAACCATTGCAGGCCACCAAGGGTATTTCCCAAATTTGGCAGCAACCACTGATCCAAACTGAAAGCGGAGTTTCGGGGACCCGTCATCATAAATGTGAGAGGAGGTTCCGGGACTGTTAGCTTCAGCCATGTCGTAGTTGTTTGATAACGGGCGAACGTCGATGAGGAGGCTATGCGCGAGGCAGTAAAAGCAGCTTCCACCAGCTCTGCTGTGTTAATCCACATGTCCATGCTCATAGCTTGCACATAGATCACAGCGATCTTTCTTTGGGATAAAAAGGTCGATATTTTTCTGTTTTCTTATTTGGTCGAAATTATATCGAGATAGAAAAACTTCTTCATGCAATTCGCACTTTTCTTTGTATAAATTGTACAGTTGAGACCACGAGTTGAGATCAGTCTGAAGGTATAACTTGCTTGTGCTTTCCCGAATCTGAATCACTAGAGGAGCTCGAAGAGGGTAGGAATTTACTGGTCCCCAACCCCATAAACATTCTCATTAAATGACATCCTCATCAAATTTTGTAACCCAATTTCGAGTCACTTTGCCCGGAACGTCAAAAAATACGACGTGATAGTGAGAGATCTGGAGTTAGTCTGATAGTGATAGTCCGATCCATCAATCCAGTAAATTTTATTCTCCAGGCTGAGGTCAACCATTGCAGGCCACCAAGGGTATTTCCCAAATTTGGCAGCAACCACTGATCCAAACTGAAAGCGGAGTTTCGGGGCCCCGTCATCATAAATGTGAGAGGAGGTTCCGGGACTGTTAGCTTCAGCCATGTCGTAGTTGTTTGATGACGGGCGAACGTCGATGAGGAGGCTATGCGCGAGGCAGTAAAAGCAGCTTCCACCAGCTCTGCTGTGTTAATCCACATGTCCATGCTCATAGCTTGCACATAGATCACAGCGATCTTTCTTTGGGATAAAAAGGTCGATATTTTTCTGTTTTCTTATTTGGTCGAAATTATATCGAGATAGAAAAACTTCTTCATGCAATTCGCACTTTTCTTTGTATAAATTGTACAGTTGAGACCACGAGTTGAGATCAGTCTGAAGGTATAACTTGCTTGTGCTTTCCCGAATCTGAATCACTAGAGGAGCTCGAAGAGGGTAGGAATTTACTGGTCCCCAACCCCATAAACATTCTCATTAAATGACATCCTCATCAAATTTTGTAACCCAATTTCGAGTCACTTTGCCCGGAACGTCAAAAAATACGACGTGATAGTGAGAGATCTGGAGTTAGTCTGATAGTGATAGTCCGATCCATCAATCCAGTAAATTTTATTCTCCTCCAGGCTGAGGTCAACCATTGCAGGCCACCAAGGGTATTTCCCAAATTTGGCAGCAACCACTGATCCAAACTGAAAGCGGAGTTTCGGGGACCCGTCATCATAAATGTGAGAGGAGGTTCCGGGACTGTTAGCTTCAGCCATGTCGTAGTTGTTTGATAACGGGCGAACGTCGATGAGGAGGCTATGCGCGAGGCAGTAAAAGCAGCTTCCACCAGCTCTGCTGTGTTAATCCACATGTCCATGCTCATAGCTTGCACATAGATCACAGCGATCTTTCTTTGGGATAAAAAGGTCGATATTTTTCTGTTTTCTTATTTGGTCGAAATTATATCGAGATAGAAAAACTTCTTCATGCAATTCGCACTTTTCTTTGTATAAATTGTACAGTTGAGACCACGAGTTGAGATCAGTCTGAAGGTATAACTTGCTTGTGCTTTCCCGAATCTGAATCACTAGAGGAGCTCGAAGAGGGTAGGAATTTACTGGTCCCCAACCCCATAAACATTCTCATTAAATGACATCCTCATCAAATTTTGTAACCCAATTTCGAGTCACTTTGCCCGGAACGTCAAAAAATACGACGTGATAGTGAGAGATCTGGAGTTAGTCTGATAGTGATAGTCCGATCCATCAATCCAGTAAATTTTATTCTCCTCCAGGCTGAGGTCAACCATTGCAGGCCACCAAGGGTATTTCCCAAATTTGGCAGCAACCACTGATCCAAACTGAAAGCGGAGTTTCGGGGCCCCGTCATCATAAATGTGAGAGGAGGTTCCGGGACTGTTAGCTTCAGCCATGTCGTAGTTGTTTGATGACGGGCGAACGTCGATGAGGAGGCTATGCGCGAGGCAGTAAAAGCAGCTTCCACCACAAAGCAGCTTGTTAATCCACAGCGTCAAACGGGACACACAACAAGTTGAAAGAGGATGAACCGACAGGTATTCAACCAGGTCTCAGCATGGACGTCATGTTTCGTCTTCATTTTCCGTCCCACCACTCCATATCATGATTCATCCAGTATCATTCTCACCATCGGTCCCCATCTAACTTGTCTCGTGCTCACGTCTATTGCTATCTATAAAATAAAGTCCTACTACTAAAGTGCCATCTCTATAATATAGAGCTGTTACATTTCAATCCAATGGATGATTGGTATTGTCAGTGGCGGCTCGTCCATAAGGCCACCTTGGCCCTCGCCCCACCCAAAAATTTGCAAAGGAAAACAGAAAAAACATAGAACAAGGAGAAAAAAATCTTACCTACTACTACCCACCATGGAAGAAGGGAGATCTCCCTTCCTCCATGACTACCCACTTCCACTGAGTCACATTTTGTTTCGATTTATCGATTAAAAAAGTCGATTATCGGATCGACCAGAAGTGCCCCAGTCTCAATGTTGAAGGTATAGGCGCTTCCTGGGGTGGGGGAAGGCACTCTGTGTTGCGAGATAGGAGGCGTTCCGGGCGGTGGCCAAAATATCGTATCAAGTTGAACGCCGAAAACAATCGATCGTTGAATCGTTCCTTGTCAAGGAAGAACGAGTTTCATTCTTCCATGCTTTCTTCCATGTTTGATAAGAATGATATCAAAACGTTGCCTGACGTTATAATATACTAAGCTTCGTATTTACTCATCATAGTAAAAGTGAATTATTGTCTCCATAATATTAATCAACTAAACATTGAAATTTAATATCTCACGTGCAACGCGTGAACGCTTTGCTAGTCGTCAAGACTGAAGTGTATCCACAGAAAACCCTACTATACTACGTGGATCACTATTCGCCCAAGTGAATCTCATTTGTTGATTTCTACATTCTGTAAGTTAATAACAGTTAATAACCGTTAATAACAGTAATATACATAATATTATTATGTAGCTCAGCCAACCGTTGAGAATACTGTTTTATTTGTTATCCCTGGAACTGATGGTGACTTCGTTGACTCGAGCTTTGTTTGAGCTAACCAACGAACTTTAAAAGCTAGTTGAAATCAATCTTGCTGTTCTGTGATCGTTCAAAATGTTTTGATACGATTGGATAAGAAAACGTATGTGCAATCTGGGCATAAGAGGACATTTTTAGAGGGGGTTTTCAAGGTACCACTCGGCTAGGAAGCAGATGGTCGCGATTGCTAATTTTTAAAAACCCCAGTAATAGAAACTCCAATAATATAATTTTTTGACTACCTTTATAATGTACTCTTTGAATAGTACTCGTACAGTCACAATTTCTCTTTTATTCTTCCTATCATTTTCAAGATGATTATTTTGGTGGGTAGGTGGGATTGCCTTGCAGCCACCTCCTCGTCGGTAATCCTGGATAGTGGTCAGTAATCTTCCCTCTCCTCAAGAGAACTCTTTGGAGAACGATGTTTCCTGACTTGCTAAGAGCTGCATACCAGTAAGCAGTATGAAGCAGTTTAGCTGTAAGGGTAGTTTGAGTTTAGTTCCTATAGTGAGTACCTAATAGGTAGGTATGCACCTAAATATTGCCCTGGTGCCCCACCAGTTTCTGAGCCCACGAGCCGCCCCTGGGTATTGTGGTTGGTGGGTGAGACAAAATATATTATATATTGTCTCACCCACCAACCACAATACCAATCATCCATTGGATTGAAATGTAACAGCTCAATAGCCTAAACTTGAAAAAAGAAAAGATCTAACTTGAAAATATGCCATCAGGTGTCTTTGATTCAACCCAACATGATTTGTTAGTAGTTAGGTATGCTAAAATGAGTGGGTTCTTACTTAACTAATTCCGTTGATGAGGTCGGCATAGTACGACAAGGCTTCTAGCCATGTTTCCCATCTTGTGAATACAAGTTCAGGAGGAAGGTGAACTTCTGGTAGTATCTGCTTGAAGATTTCTACCCTATTAGGTCGTCTTCACGGATGAGATGAATTTGTTTACAGCATCGTACTTGTTGGGGACGTCTCCTGCTACTCTGTGTAGGCCATGCGCTAAACATGTCAGGTGGATCATCTTTGGGTAGCAAGCATGGAGGTGATTCCCAGCTTTCAGCGTGTAAGCGGCTGCGTTGGAGACAAGTAGCTGGAAGCTATTCGTAGTATTGGGTGCTACTTCCTACAGAATCCCTATGAATAAAAAAAAGGAAGAACATTTTTTTATAGGATTTGAGACAGGTTGTGTGATCCAATAAATCGAGTACCAGTAAAAAAACACTAAATTAATAAATCAAACACTTACTTAGCGCCTCCTGGCTGCATTAGTTTGTTCAACAGCGGTTCAGTCGCCGTCTTTTTTTTTACTTTTTTAATTAACTAACATTTCTGTGTTTATCCCCCACACACACAACCCTTGAGTGGCACCCCATGGGCCACTGCAGGCCCTCAACTGAATCACCTGCGGTGACCTGCCAAACTATCCAGTTTGAACTGCCTGCACACTCTGAAAACGTTCTCTTACCATTGTTTTTTAATCTAGAAATAATTACTTCTGACAGGAGGTCTTTTCACTGGTCTCTAATGGGTCGTTAGCTTTTTAAATGATTCGTTAGATGTCCAGTTTACATTTTTTATCCTTCTTGTTTTTTGGGTGGCTGATCTGGAATCTGAAGTTTGCATGCAGAAATTTCGCTCAGAACTTGCATTTTTAGGACTTTTAGCTAAAATGTTGGCACATTTTCTAGTTTTTTGCCTATATAAAACTATGTGTTTTTTCCCAAAGGTTGTTACGAACATAATTAAAGTGTATACAATGTCAACTGTTTTGCCGCTTGAGCACGCCAAAAAATGGGCAAAATTTCGATACTAGTGGTCACCAATGATTAAAAGCTATATATTTATGTACCTATGTATAATATACATACTGTAAGCCTCGAAACGCTTCAACACTCAATCGAAGGCATACACCGTAGGACATTGGATCCAGTGGACCGTGGGAAAACACTTCCATCAGCAATCCCACGGCGGACGAAAATCATTACCGACTCAAAGGAAGGATTCAGCAATCTGCCACGCGCATCCAGAAATCAACGCTGTCAGCAGACCCCACCAGGACTCCGGAATCGAATCTTATTGGGTCTCCAAAAACAACTGGGCAACTCAAAAAGGGGCGTTAATTCAACCTTCTGGTTCATGATCACCATGGTGACGGGCAGCCATTTGAAAATTCGTCAAATCCCAATGGACAATTCTGCGATTCGAAAGACCACGCCTCACCTACATACGTCCTCACCTACCAAGCGAAGGAGAACGACAAAAGAAATTATTCAAGTCTAGACCCCCGAACGGTTCGCGTGTGACTAAGTAAGGACTATACACTGAATCCTGCGGAAACTCCAAATCTCCGAGTTCCCGCAGTACAACCCATCCGTCTCCAGATTACGGCATAGCCACCCGTGAAGCAGGAGACAAAGAACCACAGTGTGAACGGAAGTCAACCACCTTAAGGTACCTATAAATATTTCTGTGATGTTTGGCAGATAGTTAGGAAAGCCTTAGGGTGTCAAATAACAATAAAGATTTGTTTCAAATAATAACTTTGTTGTTTTCTGTTTCCACCTGTTGGTCTCAACTAGTAAGGGTGTTTTAATGCAAATAAAAACACACTTACACATACATATTATGGTAGAGGTGATATGTAAATACTATATTCCAAAATAGTGTATTTCCTGACCGAAGATGCCAATGACTTTTTCATGATCATGAGGAGCTGCCGAGGCTGTGGAAAGGACACTTAGAGATTCAGCTTTGCTCACTACCTACCTTTTCGATCCTTAGAATTAGACAAAATACCCTCAAAACATGTGTTGTACATTAAATTTTGTTGTCGAGCTTCCCCTCCAACTTCAATCGTAAGGAACTCCAATAAGTAGGTACTTAGTTCTTTAGGATCCTCCAAACTATTTTTATTACTACCTACTGAGTAGTTTCACTTAATTATCTTGACGAGAAGCTTGCAAAACTAATGAGGAGACGTACGTTTGTATGGTAAGGCGGTAGTTCTGGACGCGAGAGATGAAGACGTACGTATCGTACCTGCTGCCATCTGCTCCCTCACAGTGAGGGAGGGCTCTCATCGGAGATTCCTTCTCTAATCCCGAACTGTATCTTTACGCACAACACCGTAAATATTATTATAGACAGCCATCAATCGGAGTGCTGTTATCGGTTGGAGCTTTTATATTCACAACTTGAGTAAGTATTTGTTCTTTTGATCAGCTCTCTTTTGATCATGCTTTTTTTTAATCAGTAGATGGCCATAATTATTTAACCCTGCGGTACTTCGGTGCGGGTCGCATACGACCCGGAGGGGCATATTTTTGATACCGCCCCTCCCTAACTTCTCGAAAGCCCTTGATGGCTCAGGTACCCTTTCAGGAAGTCTTGCTGAAGGTGTCACAGCAACCACATCTCCGGGGTAAATGAACTTCGGCTTCTATCATCACTTTCTTGTGAGGCCTCTTTGTTTCGGGTCAGATGCGACCCGACCGAAGTAGGTACGTACTGATTTTCATTTAGTAACAAAACCTTTTTTATTTGTATAGGTCCACTTTCCTTTAAAAAAAAAAAAAAAAAAAAAAAAAAAAAAAAATCTTGCTTGGGCATTGATGAAACCATTTATGGAAACACGAATAAATAACGCTCGAATTTTGAAGTCACTTTGTTGGACCAATGCAAACGTCTTGGGCAGAGACACAATGCAGCATTATGTTCTAAATGTGCTTACAAAAGTGATACCAGCGATGGAAGAGGAGAGTCTTTGTTTTTTTTTTTTTTTTTTTGTAAACGTACCAAAAGAGCACAAGTGTTTTATGTTAAGTAGGTACCTGCAATTATTATGTATAATGTTCAGCAAGCAATGTGTGAAAATTGTGATCTAGATAGAGAGAGATTAATATTTTCTAGTGAAACGCTTTTCAGAGTTTATTGGTTTAGGGTTATTTTTTCTCTTTTCTTTTTCAGAGTTTATTGGTTTGGAGCTGATTTTTATTTCAGAATCTACAGTTCAGAATTTTTACTACCTATTACATTTTAGTTTTCCATTCCTTTCGTTATTGTATTCCTATTATTCGAGTCATGAAGTAACAGTACCTAGTCTTGACTTATCTGAGTTACACTGTCTACTTATGGGTATATGGGGTTATAGACTGATTTTTTTTTAAATTATTTAATTAATAAAATGGTTAATGTATAGTGGAACATAGTTATTATTCATTATTTCTAACAAAAATTTGAAAAAGCCGATAGGTAGAATAGTCCAGTCAATCTAAGCCGAAAAATCCCAAATAAAAGAAAAAAATATGGGATTTTGTTTTTTTGCGGGAATATGTAGGGGAGGGTCCCCTGATCAAAGTCCAATAAAGTCCCGAGCCGACCCCCCCACCACGATGGAGTGGGGGGGTTTGAAGGTACCTTTTCGTGGTTTTTCGGTTGTACCTTGAAAACAGTGCGTCGTAGACGAAAACTTTGTGATATAAAATGAAAGCTTATCAAATTCTCTAAAACTTTTATCGTATACACTTTATTAAAATTCCGCACCGTTTCCGAGATATACGCTCCGGAAAAGTGACCTTTTTCAAAAAAAATGTTTTTACCTCACTTTTTTTCTCAAACTTTTCATCCTACCTTCTTACCTGTTCACTTTTAGCTGAAAGTATGAATATAAAAGTTGTAGAGGACTAAATTTCCTTCCAGAATATATATACCCCCCAAAAAACACTCCGTGTAAAAATCACCCCGCCTCGCAAATATCGTTCTTCAGAGGCCGGAAAAAGTTATGATATCCACTTTCCCCGCCCGCCCTTTTCCTCATTAAGGAGCTAAGTATAATGAAAAGCTTAACCACTTCACAAGCACAAGTACCCCTTTCGAAATCTCCCCTTGGCGCTATTGCGAGACGTTTTTATTACTTCCACAAGCAACTAATACTTGTATAAAACGTTAACCACCATCAAGTATTAGTTGCTTGTGGAAGTAATAAAAACGTCTCGCAGTAGCGCCAAGGGGAGATTTCGAAAGGGGTACGGTGCTTGTGAAGTGGTTAAGCTTTTCATTATACTTAGCTCCTTAATGAGGAAAAGGGCGGGCGGGGAAAGTGGATATCATAACTTTTTCCGGCCTCTGAAGAATGATATTTGCGAGGCGGGGTGATTTTTACACGGAGTGTTTTTGGGGGGATATCACATCTTTTTGTTGTTGAAGTGGGTCATTTTATAAAGAAGGTCTATGCAAAATTTCAAGTCGATTGGTCCGGTTACCCAGGCTGTAGACTCGTCAAAGTTGCCAAAATTAGCCTAAATTTCAGTTTTTTGTTTCTAAACGTTTTTGGGTTGTGATAATGGGTTAAACCTTTCAAAAGGCACTGTCTGATGTTGAAACGAAGCTCTGTGCAAAATTTCAAGTCAATCCGTGAAGGTGGAAATGCCTAACTGATTAAGGAGAAGAAGAACAGGTAAGGGTGAAAAACCGGGTTTTTGAAGTTATATAACTCGGCTCCCTTTAAAGATATCGACTTGAATCTTTCAAAAGGCACTTGCTACACTTGAAACGAAGCTCCGTGCAAAATTTCAAGTCAATCGGCGAAGGTGTTGAGGCTGTAGCCTTGACAGACTGAAAAAAGTAGAAAAACATGGTAATTGGTTTTTGAAGTTATATAATTCGGCTCCCTTTAGACTAGCGACTTGAAACTTTCAAGGCTTTCTATTATCCACACCAAAAAGATCCATACCTAATTTCAAGTTGATCGGTCTACTAGGAGCCGAGATATGTCCATAATTAGCCTAAATTACCCTAAATTTCAGTTTTTTTGTCCCTAATTTTTTTTGGGGTTGAGATAATTGCTTATTTCGTTCAAATGGCACTGAGCCATGCTATAAAGAAGGTATGTAAAAAAATTCAAGTCCATTGGTCCTTTTACCCAGGCTGTAGACTCGTCAAAGTGGACAGAATTTTCCTAAGGTTTCTGTTCTTTTGTTTCTAAAACTTTTTTGGGTTGAGATAATGGGTTAAATCTTATATAAGGCTCTGTCTCAAGGTTAAATGAAGCTCTGTGCAAAATTTCAAGTCAATCGGTCAACGTGGAGAGGCTCCAGCCTTGCCTGTCTGAACAAGGAGGAGAAGAAGGAGAAGGAGAAGAAGAAGGAGAAGAACAATCTAAGGCCGGAAAACTGGGTTTTTGAAGTTATGTAGCTCGGCTCCCTTTAGACCTATCGATTTGAAACTTTCAGGGCTTTCTAATATACATTCGAAGAAGACCCACACTAATTTTCAAGTTGATCGGTCAAATACGAGCCGAGATATGGATACCTCGAAAACGCGTTTCGTAACGTCCGGTAAATATACACTCGGCACCGTTCGTTTTCTCAACTTCTTTGCTTGGCGGGGCGGAACGCTACCGCGTTCCTAGATAAATGCCTATTTATCTTTAACGGGTCGTCGGCTACGAATTTTTACAAAAATTTGGGGTTTTATAAGATAGATTACAAAAATGTTGTATCGAGTTTAATTGATAAAACCACTTGAATATTGAGAAATATGAACAGGAAATATTTCAACACGACTCTTGCTGCAACTTATATTAGTGAATATTCGAGCGTTCCCTTTAATCCTTACCTTTTGCGAAGTCGCACGTGCCGGGTTCTAATGGAATGTGCACCTGGGTTGGAAGATGTAGACCTAGTCGGCTCCATTGAGGACTGCATCGTTATTCAGGAGAATGTGCATGGCTTGGTTGAATGGTGTGGAAATAATAACCTCTCCGTAAATGCGTCCAAATGCCATGTTATGTCCCTAATCGTTCAGCACATTTGATCACCTTTCAATACTAAATTAATGGCGTGCAGCTTCAGCGCCCTTCTCTGATTAAGGACCTTGGAGTATTGGTCGACGCCAGCCTTTCTTTCACCACCCAGATCGACTCAGTCATTTGTCGAGCAATGCAATCGAGCATTTTTCACTGAGCAGTTGTCAGCAAAAATACCGACGAAGACATAGCGGATTTGCTCTCATACGAGCTATCTCCATTCCCCATGTCCCTTTTTGATGAGGCAGGCATGAGAAAAACCCAGAAGTCATCATTATATAAAGTATTCCCTGTCTATGCAGAAGAAGATATTTGAGTCAAAGCCTCATATGCAGTGATTGATGGTGGCTTCCTCCTCCACAGAGTTAAGTGGCGTACTGGCAGCACTTTTACCTCGATTGCTGGGCAGTATTTAACATACTTAAAAAATCATTTCGGTCACTGCAGTGTAATTTTTGATGGGTATGAAGACCCAAACTCCACCAAGAGAGCTGAACAGAAGCGTAGGAGTGCCTTAAAAACATCAGTGGACATACTGTTCGACAACAACATGGTAGCTACAGTTCAACAAGAGCACTTCTTGGCGAACAGCAAAAACAAGACCAGGCTCATTGATCTACTCGTTCAAACTTTCGTTGAGAGTGGGATAGAAGCTATTGGCGCACCTGGAGATGCAGATGGACTCAGATGTGGAGTCAGATGGACTCACTTGTGAGATGTGGATTGGATAAGTCTGCAGCGCACCCCACAGTGGTAGTTGTTGGAGAGGACGTAGACCTGCTGGTGATTCTCCTTGCGCTTGCACCACCTACTAGCAGTATTTTCTTCTTCAAGCCAGGGAAAGGGAACACAGAAAACAAAACGTTTTCATGCCAGCAGCTCCAACTACAACCTTGGAGCGAACTAAGTAGGGCCATTCTGTTCATACATGGCTTCTCGGGGTGCGATACCACCTCCGCGATTTTCTCCAGGAGCAAGATTACAATGATAAACCGTTTCAAAAAGTTCCACACCGAAATGAGTAACGTAGCGAATGCATTTTACAATCCGCACTCCACAGCAGAAGAGGTTGGTGAGGCAGGGCAACAGGCATTCTTGAAGTTGTATCAAGCCACCCCTGGTCAAAATGACCTGGACATCTATAGATACCGGTGCTTCGTCAAAGATTCATCAAAGAAGAAAACCCGCCTCCCCTCTCTCCCACCTACCAAGAACGCTTCGTACCAGCCTTCCCTCCGGGTTTATCTACAAGTGCAGACTTGGTTGGGAAACTATCTCCCACCAGAGAGATGGGGGTGGAAGAGAGAGGAAGGAGGAGATCTAGCTCCTGTGACCACCACAGCCCCACCGGCACCAGATCACGTGCTCAACTCCATATTCTGCCACTGCACGAGAGGGTGTGAATCAAGATGCGGTTGCAGGAAGGCTGGGATATTTTGCTCAAAGGTCTGCAGCAACTACCAGGGGGATTGCACCAATACCACCACGATTGACGACGAGGAATACGAAGATGACGACCTCGACTTCGAATGATGGACAACGAATGGAATGATGATTCACATTTAGAAATATTTTTAATTTGATAAACATCAACAAACTGTAAATTGAAAAAATTTAAAATATATTTTAGACACATAATAAGAACACCATGATGTGTATTTCTCATGCTTATTCATAACATTTTTATAAAAATGTTACCCACCATGACCAATGTTATGATTCTCCATTCTATCATGCTACCATTCTCATGTTAATTAACAAATATTAATATTCAATTCATTCATATTTCTCAATATTCAAGTGGTTTTATCAATTAAACTCGATACAACATTTTTGTAGTCTATCTTATAAAACCCCAAATTTTTGTAAAAATTCGTAGCCCGTTAAAGATAAATAGGCATTTATACATATATTCTGGAAGGAAATTTAGTCCTCTAAAACTTTTATATTCATACTTTTAGCTAAAAGTGAACAGGTAAGAAGGTAGGATGAAAAGTTTGAGAAAAAAAGTGAGGTAAAAAATTTTTTTTTGAAAAGGTCACTTTTCCGGAGCGTATATCTCGGAAACGGTGCGGAATTTTAATAAAGTGTATATATAAAGTTTTAGAGAATTTAATAAGCTTTCATTTTATATTACAAAGTTTTCGTCTACGACGCACTGTTTTCAAGGTACAACCGAAAAACCACGAAAAGGTACCTTCAACCCTACTTTATTGGACTTTGATCAGGGGACCCTCCCCTACATATTCCCGCAAAAAAAACAAAATCCCATATTTTTTCCGCTCCAAAGCTTAGATTGACTGGACTAGAAGAGGCGGGTCGGATCCGACCCAACTCGAGCTTCTATTCCGGCCTGGACCACCGAGGGGTCAAGAATTTGCAGAGTTTTTCTATTTATTTTTGGTTTATTATCTTCGATAATGAACCATTGGAATCGCCCAAAGAAAAAAAATTTTTAACCCCCCCTCAAAATTTGTTGGTTTACGTTTCAAGATACGTAGATTCAGAAAATCGAATAAAAAAAAATCCGTCCGTCCGCCGTACGCCGTACGCCGTACGCCGTCCGCCGTCCGCCGTCCGCGCCACTTTGCCCAGTTAGCGTTGAGTTAAAATTACGAAATTTTTTTTATGGGTTTCGACCAACCCCACAATGGTCCTCGAAACTTTTCATAACCCTAGGTCAAGGGGAAGGGGTTCAAAACGAATTTTGAAATTTTGAAAATTTCATATCTCGAAAAATTCATATAGAACGGTATGTTTTTTATTTCATATTTAGATAGAGTTTGTTCCGTAGAATTTTTTAATACCATCCGCAGCTTTGTACGACCAGCCGTTCGTTCACAATGAAGGCTCAAAGATTGTGCCTCACTACAGGATCGTGAATCAAACTGTTGAAATACAGGTCCATTTTCATACTAAAAGCTCTTTGGAACATCATATGGCTTAAGTGATGTCGAGTTTGTTGTTCTGAGGTGCGTTTCGTGCTACGGAAATGAAGGTAATTTCGAATGTTTGTTGGTAGGTACTTCTTTTATAGAAAAATTATTACCGACGTAGTATTAAAAACCCCAGAATTATATCGTATTAATTAATCATAATTAATAATAATTATTATTAATAATAAATACGAATTATTAATACCTAACAATAAATTATAATAATTTTCAGTAGGTACTTGATAAAATTGTTAATAATTAGTGATAATTGATAATAATAATTAATCTAACATTTAGGATCTTGACATTTAGACCTAGTGATCTAGACAGAAGGGTGATCTGTACAAAGAAGATAATGAACCGTTGTGTCAAGAATTTGCAGAGTTTTTCATGTCTGAATTTAGTTGGGTCTGCTGTAGATCTCTGCCCAAGACGTTTGCATTGGTCCAACAAAAGTAGGGTTAAAAGTACAGTTTAGAATCAACGTTTGGAAACAACAGGAAACACTTTTTCCCATTGCAAACCCCAAGTCATGGAAGAAAAGAACTTTCCTTCTTCCGTGACCCCAAGTCACCTCTTCCTGGAGACCTTCGGTAGATTCTTTAGCGAAGGTTACTTTCAGGACAAGAAAAGTATCGACAGTGAGAGCCATGCGGACCCAGGCGTTCTAACGTTGTAAACCCCCCTGTAATCATAAAGATTCCCTATTGGTTTATTATCTTCGATAATGAACTATTGGAATCGCCCAAAGACAAAATTTTTTTAACCCCATGTCAAAATTTGTTGGTTTACGTTTCAAGATACGTAGATTCAGAAAATCGAATAAAAAAACAAATCCGTCCGTCCGCGGCACTTTCCTCAGTTAGCTTTGAGCTAAGATTTCGAAATTGTTGTTACGGTTTCCGACCAACCCCACAATGATCCTCGAAACTTTTCATAACTCTAGGTCAAGGGGAAGGGGTTCAAAACTCGAAAAATTCCCACCAAACGGTATGTATTTTATTTCATATTTAGATAGAGTTCATTTCTTAAAATTTTTTAAGACCATCCGCAGCTTCGTACGACCAGCCGTTCGTTCACAATGACTGCTCAAAGTTGGAGCAGATCGAAAATCGTCAACATGAGAGTGAATCTAGAGGCAGCCTGTTTTAATTAGTTTTTAATTTTTCAGCTTTTTTTAATTTTAGTGATCTAGACAGAAGGGTGATCTGCATGAAGAAGATAATAAACCGTTGTGTCAAGAATTTGCAGAGTTTTTCTATTTATTTTGTAAAGGTATGGGATATTTTTTAGAGATAGAATGCTAAACAAGTATGGTAATAATTTAATTATTAATATTTATTGTGGGTTATTAATAATTTTTATGCTTCATTATTAATAATTATTGTTAATTAACTCGATATTTGAAAACCATGTGATGTTTGAATCAGCTGGGCCAGTTTGAAAATGGACCCGACAGGCTGCCTCTCGATTCACTCTGATGTTGACGATTTTCGATCTGCTCCCACTTTGAGCCGTCATTGTAAACGAACGGCTGGTCGTACAAAGCTGCGGATGATCTTAAAAAATTCTAAGTAATAAACTCTTTCTAAATAGGAAATAAAAAATACACCGTTTCATCTGAATTTTTCGTGATTTGAACTTTTCAAAATTTCAAAATTCGTTTTGAACCCCTTCCTTTTGACCTAGGGTTATGAAAAGTTTCGAGGATCATTGTGGGGTTGGTCATAATAATAATGGTCATACTTGATAATAATAATTAATAAATAATGATAATTCATACTAATAATTAATCTAGCATCCAGTAATCTAGACAGAAGGGTGATCTGCACAAAGAAGATAATAAACCGTTGTGTCAAGAATTTGCAGAGTTTTTTCCATTAAAACCATACTACCAGAACGGATTAGTAGGAATAAATAAGAAGTAGGGTATAATGAGTGGAAAACAATTTGAAGTCAACTTGTGAGCCACTACCTAACCCATTATACAGCTAAGTACCTACTCGGAGAGTATCCATGAGGCATTTGGTCAGTACATAAAAAATACATAATTGAGTCTTTCTACACCTTTTAATTACAATTTGTTCATTTACCTGTTTTAACAGTATTATTCCGTTGAAATAACGACGAGGTTATGGATGAGGAGCTAAAGTAATCCCTTTCAGTACTACAGCGCTCAAGCGGATGTTGGAGACAACCAATTACGTTCCATGGAAGAAAGAACCTTCGTTTGTTTTCGGAGGTTGGTCACATTGGCCAAGATCGTCTTTTATCATTTCCATTCCGCCATCATTAATTGGGTTTGAAATTTACTTCTCGCTATTTATAAGTGCAGCTTTTCATTAGCACATGTCAGTTTCTTACTATAACATAAAAAATTGACGTTGATTAATTTATGGTATCCGTGAAGGCCCAGTGTTTCTAATTTTATCTTTATCCCAAAACCGTAAACCTACACCGGGTGGACGTAATCAGTTAACCCGAATCCCGCGTCTTGATAAGGCAGACTCCGAGAAGGTTACGCGTACACACATTGTAATGTGCTCGGGCTTGGAGATTAATTCACTTTGAACCGTATTCGTGTTGGTGGATTGATGTGATTCCATTAAAGTCTGGTGGATTTTCGTTCGGCTTAGTCTCAGCTTAGTTACCATGCTTTTCACATTGTGATGGTCTTTAGTTTGCTACCGTTCTACACACTACCAACAGATCGTTCAGCTCATCTTTCCGGCATCCAATATTGACACATTTCAGAATGCATTTCACCTGTAAATGCTTGAATTTTATGATCAAAGCAACTGGCGGCTTTGAAACTGTCGATTCCGCCATTGTTGGTCAGCTCAGCAATCGGGCACATAAGCAAGTAAGTATCTTTTATTTCACTCATTATCCCGTATCGGCCTCTGAAAGTTCCCACTTTACTACCTCACGTCGGTCGGGTTTAACCTCGACTGTTGTACTTGGTTGGGTAGGTAATCCAAGTTAAATATCAATACGACTCATCGGAAACATGATGACATCAGACATCAGTCGGTAAAAGATGGTTCAAACTATCACAAAATGTATAGTCCTACATCAAATCAATACGTAGGTTTCGAATGAAAGTTGTGTCAATGAAAAGGAGTGTGTTCTTCTATATGAACAATCAACTAGAGCAAATTTTGAGCAATCAACCAGTTCACTACTGCTCAATATTGAAATGATAGCATTTGATTAAATTGGTTTTAGTTCCGTATATGTTGTGCTTCTTATAACTCTACCGGAACGTTGATGTGATGTTAATTTAATTTTGGTCTTCTTACAGGATTTGCAGATAATCCATTACGAATCCATTGTTAAGAAGATCGACATGCTCGTCGGCCTCTTCAAAAAGCATGAATGGACTGAATTCCGTTGTCGGAACTGCAACATGTGGGTATATGCCAGTCGCAGCAGGGACAGGGAGTCCCCAGAGCCCGTGATCGTCATCAACAAGTTAACGATGGTACGCCAACATGTTATTTGTTATCATAACATAAATATCCAATTTTGTCATCACCACATAAACTATTACATGTCGCCTGCCCAAATGCTCGCGGGAGTGACACTATTCGCCCGTATTTACCGTTTTCTGTTCCAACCGTTTTGTGTCTTCATTTCATAGACTACTCAGATTTCGCCCAATTTGATGACCACAGATATTTTCGGTTCATTATTTTCAATAAAAACTCGAAACTTCTAACCCCCCCTTAAAATTGGTGGCTTCATGTCCCAAGATACGTAGAATCCCAATGATATAAAAATTCGATCGTGTTCAAGCACTGAGCTAAATGTAACTTGATTGTATTTACACTTTACGTATATTTTTTCTAAATGTTGGTGTGAGTCATGAGTGTTCAGTGCCACGGATCTCGTGAAATTACACTACAATCCAAATTAGCTGAAATGAGGATTATGCACGGGGGGGGGGGGGGGGGGCTGATTCAGGCAAAATCGTAGGGTTATTTCTGTTTGCACAACCTGCTTGTATTACAATTTGCTTGTGTGTTTAGTGAACATGTGACCGACGTTTTCTCTGGTTTTATTGGTTGGGATCAAGTTTTTAGCGATATGTAATTGTGTTGCCTACGAGGGTCATCCAAGTATAAACAAGCCTTCCTAAGGAGGGCTTAGAAAGAGCAGAGTCAGGCAAGGTGGATGTAGATCCCTCTTACCTAGCTCAAGCCCAATCAAACCGACGAACGCGTTTCAACAGTTTTCCTTGCAATGAGCGAGACAGAGATTCACTCTTCTGTTGGGCAACGCATCATTATACAGTTTTTATCAAAAGAAGGCGTTGAACCAGCCGAAATTTTGGACCGACTGCGTGCCGAGTTTGCGGAAAAAACACATTTGTGACCACGAGTAAAGGTCTGGTGCGCCGAGTTCAAAGAAGGCCGTGAAAAAATAGAGCATTTGAGTAATCGAAGACGCCCTCGTTCTAGCATTACGCTCGACACCTTTGCAACTGTTCCTGACCTTATTGATGGAAATCGTCGTTTCACTGTGGCGGAAATCATCCTGGAAACAGGTATCCGTTTTAGAAGTGTACACACCATCATCTGCCTTGAATAAAGCGCTGGGAGGAGAACGTTCTGCCAACGATGAACGGTTCGTTGGGCCTGTTGCACAATATTTTATTAACTAATAATAATAGGTAAAATACTAATAACTTGCACCATAAGTCTTGATAGCATTAAAGAACTTGCTAATATTATTAGCATCTTGTTGCACAACCGCTAATAATATATTAGAAATCACCAATATTATTTCTATTAGTTAACGTTGGAAAATTTTATTTTTCGATTCTTCTGACAAAGATGATAATATTGTTACTACCCCTCGACTCCAAAACCGCCGCCGTTAAGTTTATAAACCCAGAATAAACTTCGCTTTTCTTAACGAATTCAAGTTCAAGGAAAGGTTTCGGATGCCTCCATGTAAAATGCAGTTCTTAGTGGATGAAATCAGCCCACAGTCGTCTCATCAAAGTGGTGCATTAAGAGTACGACAACAATTGGGTATTACGTTGCACTGGTGGGAGTGAAGCACTGTACCTGACCATCGTGGATATGCATGGAGCAAAAGCACGGTTTGTCGCGCTGCCAAAAGAGTCGTCGCAGCAATATACGTACAACTATTTCCTCGAGTTGTTACGTGGCCACAAGATCTTGAGGAAGAAGTCATCAACTTTCATCGTGTCGCTGTTATGGGAGCAGTCGATGGATCTTGAATCAAGAGTAATGAACCCTCTTGCCATGAAGCTGCTTTTGTCGATCGTAATGGTAATCATTCTTTGAACTGTATGTTCATTTGTGGCTCTCGTTGCCAATTTTTTAATGTCAATTCGAGGTGGCCCGGCAGTGTTCAACAAACACATCCTTCTTTAACTCCACTTTGTTCAGGATGCACAGCTTCAACATCCGCTTATCGTAGCGTTTCATTATAAACGAAAATAAAAACAATATGAACGGATAAAATTTGAGGCGAAAACAAGGAAAGTAGGTTAGGTAGGAATGCGACGCCAAAAAACCAGTCAAAACCGCGCAGGCTGTCAGCTGACTAATATTTTTGATTAGGATACTCGTAAAATTTCTCCAACCTTATCACTGACTTCTGAACCGTTGTGCAACAGAAATTATTAGGACTAATAGAATAATGAAATATGCTAATAATATTGGCCATAGGGCCATGGTCGAAGACATTCTTCGGTGGGAAAAATATTTTACTAAGGGCATGTTGAAGTATACATAACTTGGGTTTTTCCAGAAATGGAAAATAAATATTTTCTTGTAAAAGGCTCGTTTATATTTGAACGATTCTTAGAATCGTAGTTGAAAATGAATAAGATCTATGTGATAAGATCTATATTGTTGTTGTGTCAAATCAATTTGAATGTTTCAATGTTTGTTACTGGTGATTTTTATGTTCTGAGATACTTTTCCAATCCGTTCCAAAAAAAGTAAACAATGACAGAAATGAAATGAAATGAATGAGTGGCATAGAGTGCCAAATGCAATCATTATAGTGACTGTACAGAAGCTATCGTGCCAGCACTTGACAGACTGATTGTTTTGTCCATAGACGTCTGCTGAACAGATTGAGGACCTGACTCGAGACCCCAAATACTCCTCGATCTTCAACATTCTACTGTATTATGAAATTGGGGACAATTTGTTTTCCGGTAAGAAATTCCCTTCAATCCATTCAATAGGTACTAATAGAAATGAAATGAAATTGAATAATTAAAAAAGAAAACTAGCGAACTGTTGAGAAGACGACCTGGTTGAGCCCGCGGCCATTACAAGAATCCCTTCTCTAAAAAACCTTCCCCCGCTCAACCAGGTTTCTACGCTCCCCAAAGCTCGCAGGTGAAACCATGACAACATTCTACGCATATCCTTATTCCACCAAATACCAATATCTTACACGGCCAATTCTGACATCAGCTTCGCTCTCGAAGCGGCACAGGATGGAATATTGGCACCGAAACAACATGTACACATACTTACATGTACGCAACCATCAATCCATGGCAGGTTCTGAGCGGAGTATCTCAAAACATAGCAACTGATCATTGGAGAAATCCAACCGCATCAGCTGTACCAAGATATATCACTAAAAATGGCGTAAAAATGAAGTAAACCGTCTGGCAACAAATTCACACCATCCACGTTCAAGAAGTAAAACTAACAGCCACGCCAGCCATCTTTCAGGCAACAAAATCAACAGCCATATCTCAAGCAACAGTCGGCAGTCATCGTTCAGGCAACACAGTCAATCGCCATCATTCAAGCAACACAACACAAAATCAAGCCATCTTTCAGGCAACAAAATCAAGCCATCTTTCAGGCAACAAAATCAAGCCATCTTTCAGGCAACAAAATCAAGCCATCTTTCAGGCACCAAAATCAAGCCATCTTTCAGGCACCAAAATCAAGCCATCTTTCAGGCAACAAAATCAAGCCATCTTTCAGGCAACAAAATCAAGCCATCTTTCAGGCAACAAAATCAAGCCATCTTTCAGGCAACAAAATCAAGCCATCTTTCAGGCAACCGAGGAATGTGAATAAATAAGGGGAAACTCTGACAGGCATCATGTGTATTAAGATTGCATAAGTAAGAAAAAGCATAAGTGTTCTGTATCCATCATAAAACTACCATAGAACAAGTTTCATCATAAAACAGGTTTGAACTTCCATATAAATCAAGTTTGAAATTGCAAAAGTAAGAAAAAGCATAAGTGATCTGTATCCATCATAAAACATCATAGAACAAGTTTCATTATAAAGCCATCATAA
Organism: Stenodema calcarata; assembly: GCA_963920205.1. Classification (NCBI taxonomy): domain Eukaryota; kingdom Metazoa; phylum Arthropoda; class Insecta; order Hemiptera; family Miridae; genus Stenodema; species Stenodema calcarata. Next base: position 25,747,199 of record OY986048.1, read on the forward strand.
AACAGGTTTGAACTTCCATATAAATTGTAATGTTCTGAAAATCCATCTGATAGATTGGTGTAGTTTGACAATACTCGCGTCTTAATCCGAGTCAAATCCGTAAAACGGAGGGCTTGGGGGTGAACTGCATTCAAGCGGTGTGGTAGACGGAAGGGTATCTTCCCCAGAAGTATCACCAGCATCAGGGATACTGCTGTCCTCTTCTTCCATGAAGACTAGCAAATCCTCAATATCGCAGGTAAGTGACCAATCAGTAGGCCACCTACGCAGTTGTTCCTTATCTGCTTTTGTCAATATCCGAGCACCGACTTTCTTCAACTGGTACCGCCCACGAGGTAGGCACTGAACGATCTCATATGGTCCGAGGAACGTGTAGTTCAATTTACTGTTGTGCATTGTCTTATCTTTATGCATCAATACAAAGTCACCTACTGAGAACTCCACGGTGTCCCTACGCTTGTTGTTCACATCAGTAGAGGACTGTGATGCATTCATCAGGCGAGACACCCGCTCACGGTCCAGTCGTCGACTCCTAACAGGGGAGATATCGGAATCAAGATTTCGAAGTAGAGCCTGTATGAGGGGTGTGGAAGCGTTAACACCAATCAACAATTGCAACGGGGTTGATCCCGTAGACTTCTGGATTGTACTATTGAGCACTAATTGAATTTTCCATAAGTTACTCGACCATTCTGACGAAACAGTCGTCTCAATCCTGATAAGGTTCATAACAGTGCGCATATATCTTTCTACCTGTCCGTTCCCTCGATGTAAATCTGGTGTAACACAATGATGCTCAATGTGTAGAGACTCGAGAAGTTTGGGAAAATTGGTATTACGAAAGTTAGAACCCGCATCTGAGACAAATAACCTAGGTGTTCCAAATAGACCAATTACTTGAAGGAACTGTCTTTCAGTTTCAGCAGCTGACACTGAGGTGAGGGGCATCAATAAACAGTACTTTGTAAATGCATCCACAATTATTAATAAATATTTGGACCCATCACTTGTCGAATGAAGTGGACCCAGGCAGTCCCCGTGCAATGTATGGAAAGGTACATCAGGCTTCTCAATGGGGAATATGTATCCCTGTCGTGGGCCTGTCCTGGTTTTATAGATTGCACATATTAGGCAGTGATTAACGTACTTTCGGACGAATGATCTCATCTTGGGGAACCAAAAGTGAGCTGCCATTGTGCCATAGGTCTTGTCTGGGCCAACGTGACATTGCTCATCATGAAAGATACGCATGAGACCAAGGCGACTCTGGCGAGGAACAAACCAGCGCAGTGAAACAGTTCCATCTGCAGCAGTTAGTTTATGGTATAACAACCCATTCTTTTCCTCATATTGGCGGGAATCCAGATGTCCTTCGCGTAATGCAACTAACATTTTCTGGACCTCAGCATTACCCCGCTGTTCAGCATATAGCCATATGTCATGCTTCACACGCCGCACCATGGCACTGGGTGGAGGATTCCTACTTAGAAAGTCAACATGGGACAACTCACTCCCTTTACGGTAAATTATTTCAAACTCAAAATCTTGCATATACATCCACCATCTGGCAACTCTAGGAATAATATCCTTCTTAGTAGCAGTTGCTTTAACAGCATTGCAGTCGGTTACTAGTTTGAACTGAATTCCCAACAGATACACCCGGAAATGGCGGAGGGCATTAACAATTGCTAGGGTTTCCAACTCGTATGAATGGTAGTGCTCTTCGTCCTTGGTAGTACGGCGGCTAAAATAAGCTACTACCCTAGGGTCTTTTTGGTCATGTAACTGAAGGAGTATAGCACCATACCCTAAACTGCTTGCATCTGTATGCAATTCCGTAGGTAGATTGTGATCAAAAACCGCAAGGAGAGGCCGGCTGGTAAGACAAGATATAACATACTGCCAGGCAGCGTCATGTTCCTCAGTCCAAGAGAATGGGTGATCCTTTTTCGTCAGATCTGTAATACATGTAGTTCTGAGAGCAAACTCTGGGATGAACTTGCGGAAATAGTTAGCCAGTCCCATGAATTGGCGGACATGTTTTACATTTGAAGGCACTGGTGATTTTTGAAGGGCCTCGACCTTTGATAGTCCTGGACGAATGCCTTCTGCTGACACAGTTCGTCCAAGGTATTCGATAGATGGTTGTAGAAATTTACATTTTTTTATGTTAAGTGAAAATCCTGCGGAGTTCAAAGCGACCAGGACATCCTGTAAGTTGTGGAGGCCTTCTTCGGGAGTTTTGGAAGGGATTAAAAGATCGTCCAAATAAACAACCACAATGGTGTGGCGTAACGAGCCCAGTGCTCTATTGACAGCACGCTGAAAAGCTGCAGGGGCATTGGCTAGTCCAAAAGGGACCCTCAAAAATTCGAAGTGCCCATCAGGCGTCACAAAAGCTGTTTTGGAGATAGAATTTTCTTCGAAAGGAATTTGATAAAAACCTGAAGCCATGTCCAAAGAAGTAAAATATCGATTGTTCCCTAACCTGTCAAGTTGGTCATCGATGAGGGGAAGAGGGTAGCGGTCTTTTATAGTGTGTCGATTCAATTCTCTAAAATCTACGCACATACGGTATGTGCCATCCTTCTTCTTCACCAAAGTGATTGGGCTCGCAAAGGGGGAATCACTTTCCCTAATGATATTGTTAGTCAGAAGATCAGTAATTATGTCCCGAACGACTGATCGCTCATTTAGGGATAGACGGTAAGGATGACGATTTATAACAACGTCACGTTCAAGTTTTATCGACATGCTTGCATTTTTGACACACCCAACTCGTGTACCAGTCGTAATCATATTGGAAAATTTTTTAATTATAGCGGTTACAGCTGACACATGTTCTTCAGGGACACACAAATCATTTTCCACAATTGCATTTACTGTAATGACTCTATTGATGATAGGCGCTGGTTTCCGGATAACCCTGCTTCCCATATGGTCAGTAATAGTTTCAATGGAGGGATCCTCATAAATATCTCGACCCAAGAGGACATCGTGATCTAGGATTGATTCTGGTACGAAGAAGAAGCGCAGTTGCATGGTGACTCCTGTGATCTTTGCTTCAACCATGCAAGACCACTCTGTAACGAGCTGACCAGGGACTACACCACGGATAACTGAATGAGAATATTCAGCTTTATAGCGAAATTTAGGCAAGAACTTGTCAGACATTAAAGAGATATCAGCTCCTGAATCCACAAGACAGGAGAATGGTTGGCCATCAACCTCGATGGTAAGAGAATTGGCACAGGGTTGTGTTGTAACTAAGTGTACTTGTCTTCTCTTTTCAATCCCAGCCTTCATGAAGCATGATTTGACATCATGGCCATGCTTCAAGCAAAATTCACATACCTCTCCATCAAGTTTACCCTGAACTGGAGCGCCAGGTTCATTCAGGCTTTGAGAAGGTTGATGAACCGAAGACTGGACATAAGAGGTGGATTGTGGTCGATTAGACAAACTAGGTGTGGGCAAAGATGCTTGGTAATATGGTAAGCTTGGTAAGTTAGCTTTAGACAACTGAGGACAAAACCGTTTGATATGGCCAACATTATGGCAGAAATGGCATGTTTTAGGGACACGACCATGTGTTACGCTTGTTTCAACTCTCCTCCGCTTCAGGGATTCTGAAGGTTGGACATGAGAATCCGGAGTCATAACATCGTCACTTGGGCAGGGAGGGCGATTAGGCGCCGGAAATACTGAAAGAAACGTCAAGAGTTCAGGAATAGTCTGACAATTCCTCAAACTACAAGCAGCACGAACATCTTGCTCGGTGATCCCGTGGATTACAATTTCAATGAGATCTATTTCAGACCAATTTGCACGCAACGCCCTTAGGTAAGATAATTTTTCATGCACGTACATTTCGTACGTATTCGTGCAGACAGAGGTGAATGATGACGCTTCCCCCAGCAATTTACCTAAGTTGCGCTTAAACGGGAAGGCTTCCTTGAAATCTCTAGAAAAATGATCCCAATCTCGCAACTCAGGCGACCAATTCTCGTACCAAGAACGGGAGGAACTCAGGAGGAACTTCCCGATAGATGCAAGGATTAAGTTATCCGTCCATTGAAATTCTGATCGGAGATCCTCAACTTGGGCAATCCATTTTCTTGAATCGGACCTTTCGGGGTTGAAAAGTGGAAGTTCAATCGGCTGATGAGCGAGCGATCGATGTTTTAATGCCTTAATCAACTCGCCCAAAAGGGAGGTAGGGTCGACACTTTTCGAGGTATGTGTACTACTTTTGTCGATATCGTCAGTCATAATGAAGATCCAGATAAAAGTAAACTAATAACAAAGCGTTACCTGTTATCACTGAGTGTTTCTAGGTCATACAACTGTGGAGGTGAGGTATCACAATACACTATATGATTGATGACTTGAGTGAATCATAGGTTGCATATCCCACTTCTGATAATAGAAATGAAATGAAATTGAATAATTAAAAAAGAAAACTAGCGAACTGTTGAGAAGACGACCTGGTTGAGCCCGCGGCCATTACAAGAATCCCTTCTCTAAAAAACCTTCCCCCGCTCAACCAGGTTTCTACGCTCCCCAAAGCTCGCAGGTGAAACCATGACAACATTCTACGCATATCCTTATTCCACCAAATACCAATATCTTACAGTACTCCCTAGGGTTTGTAGATAGGGAGTACCTATTAGTTTCCTACCTATAAGTTTCCCAAATGTGGTCGAGAAGCCCCTATTAGGACCTCTTTTGAAACCAAGTGTACCATATTGCCTCTTTATTTACCTTTTAGTTTACCAGCACAAATGTTCCATTCGTCATTCATATAAATGAACTTATGGTAGTACCGCCCTCCATACTTGTGGGACGCAACAATGATATTGTGTACACAACGTGATCTGAACAGATTGCATTTACATAGTTGATATGATGCACGGGAGAGTAGTTATGGCAATAGTGTTCTCGTCATCATTGAGAATTTTTGATACACTTGATTATTGATTGTGTACTTTTGTATTATGTCCTGAAAAATGTGTTCGATTTTTCTTAAAGGACCTGAGGGGAAGTTGCATCCAGCTGCTAATGCTTGGCTGGAAAGACAAACAGAAATTGTTGAGGCTCGCATTAAAAAGTTTGCTGATTTCCAATATAATGATTTGGAAAAGAAGAAGTCCCGTGCTCGTTATCAGCAAGCTGCCATCCAAAGGTTGAGTGGATTGTGTTTATTCATTTATTTTATAATATAGTATGTAATGAATTTAGCTGTTATAATTTTGTTCCTGTCTTAACATAGAACATGTTTTAGCCTTAACGCAACTGGCTGAAACCGTCCGGCCATTCTATGACCCTGTAATTTGGCACGTAGCCTCCTTAGGACTTACACTTTATGCAGCACATGGCCGGGATCAACTGAGTGGCTCCTAAAGCTAATTTCTATGCTATTCTTCACACTATGAAGCAGTAATTGGGTATGTAGCCCCCTTAGGACTTCAACTTGACGCTGCCCAGGTCTCGGGTGCCCCTGGACCCCCTCCCCCGCCCTTCATCAAGTATTTAAAAGTACTCACTCCTAATTTAAGTGTGCAAATAACAAGCTTCCTTGGAAATCCATTTTCACATGAAGCATTGATACTGAAGAACTGAAATATGAGGGTCCGGGTAAGGTTCCCACAGGACTAACTGTAATTCAAACTTATTTTTGTGGAAACGCCCATGTTTCCATGAAACCAAACCTAATGAGCCGCAATTTGGAGGACAATTTTTTGTCTGTACTTGGATAGAAGTTATTGGATACATTTTTAATTGATATACCTCAACTTATATAGGCTCTTTTAATTTATCAGAGCTGTTGCCGTCGACCAACAACGAGAGGCAGCTGCTGAAGAAATAGCCAAACAGAGATTGGCAAGCTCGCCCAAGCCTTCCTGCTCATCATCCAGAAAAGTCCCACAAAAGGTGAAGTGACAAACTTGAATTCAATTATTTTTCTCGGAACCAATCTGGGTTGTAATGATGTTATTGGACCAGTCTTTTTGGTTATTGCATTGGGATTATAAAATAATAAAGGATCTCTGATGATCCTTGCTAGTTCAAGGAGATCCTAGTGTCAACCAGAAGGTTGTAAAACCACGTGATTATTTTGATAAGGGGATTGATTGACACTAAGCTCAAGGTAATTTTAATTGTTCTAATTCATCTTAATTTTTTCCAGTCAAATATACTGTGGACGTTTTCAGATTATTGACTAAAGTGACATACGATTTCCAAATAATCCTCGGAAAAATGTATTCAGAAATTATAATTGTGTAATTTTTTGATGCCAACAAGCTTCTATTCAAGGTCTTGTTACTTAAATCTTGTTGCAGCCTGGACAGTCATCGACTGAAGAAAACGTCCTTGAGCTTGACGAGTCTATCCTTTTTGATTCAAAGTCTAGTCATGGATCAGTAGGAGCTTCTGAAGGTTAGTCACCTAGTTTCGTTCTCATGCCTATGGAACCAAATTGTGAAATAGTTATGTTTCTTCATGTTTATCTGGTTTGTCACCTCCAAAGCTTATATTACTACTTGCAATGCCAGGAATTAATCTATTTCAAAATTCTCAAAGTAAAACAAACAGTTCAAATTAGAACATACAAGTTACTTAGTTGTGTAAGTACTTGTCTGGTCTCTAAGCTCATGAGTTACGGGTGCCAAACAATTGGGCAGGGGCAACCCCACAATCAGTTGATTGTTCTTGCACACTGAGGAGTATGCTGCAATGGTCACCATCGATGCACGGTCAATGGTCACCATTGAACTGTTTCGGAATTGAAGATCAAGTTCCAATTCATTGGGTGGCTTCTTCCCTGAAAATGTCAAGGATATCCCCGAAAATTAGGGATTCCTCCCGGGCAAACCCAACACCAACAATGATCATTGACATCAACAAGAGCTGAAGGTTGATATTTGGTCCCAGCGCTGGCACTCCTGATGAGGCTGAGAATGAATCTTGAGTCAAATCATTCACTCTGACATGATGTGCAGATGATTGCTGTGAAGAGCAACCCCAAAATACTTCAATTTCATTTTCTATGAAAAGCTAGAATTGATTTGGAATGTAATTGTTTGAATGAATGAATACTTTATTCCAAATATACATAAATAACTAGTGCATAACGACTACACTTGGAACTACCCCCCTCATAGATCCATGATCTGTGCCAAGGTGGGGGAAAGGGATGGTCTTAGTGACAGGACTATTTTTCTACAATCAGTTTCGGAGGGGTTCTGTTTTTCAGATCAGTTTTCAGAGGCGTGATGAAAGAACCTGAATAGCAGTAATCGATAACAAAATCCGTAGATTAATTTTCATATGCGTTTGTGAGCCACCTGGTCCAACAGAGATGGGTTGAAAAGTAGGAAACACCTTGGATATTAGGATCTGACCCACGAAGCTAATGCCAACCAACCATCTTTAGAGAATAGATTAAGCCGGGTATCCACTTGTATCAAACGTCCATAATGTAACACCGTAACGTAACAAAAGTTGTGTTCATTTTCGCCGATTAGTTTGGGTTTGGGGTAGATCGCTCCGTTGGCGGTTTTCCCCAACGGAATTTGGGCGGTTTCGCTCGTATCAAAGGAATGATACGGTACAATGTTCGGATAGTGGATACGGGGTCGGGCGCCCTCCCGTACCGTAACATCAGTCGAGACTCCCCTACTGGCGGTTCTGTTTTCTTTTCGTGGCGATTTCATTGTTAAGTTTATTATTGCAATATGGAGTGTGACAGGGAGTTTATTTTAAAATTCATTGAACGTTACAAGGCGTAGGTATGGGGTATTGTGGGACCAAAAAGAACAAAATTATTTCAATAAATTTTGGAACCAAGATACTTGGGAAGAACTTGGTAAGGGAATGGAACAACCGGTGGAAATCCTCATCCTTTTGATTGTCTGTTGGTGCAATTGTAAGCAGAACACGATTTCACCGTCTTTTAAAATTGCAAAATGAAAAACTTGGAGCTAGGAAGCAGTACTTGGCCGAAAATGACTGTTCAGCGCAAAAATCAAGCATGAAGTGAGGGGCTCTGCTTGGGTTAATTGCCTCTTATGCCTCTGATTGGTGGGGGAAGATCGCTGACTTTTTCGGCCCGCTTCTGTGGTTTGAGCGAGAGGTCCAGGTTACACATTGATGGCTCTTCGAAACGTGATGTCACTTTTCGCAATGCTTGAACCCAACAGTTGCATCAAAAACTCGACATCTCTCGGATGCATTCAGGTAACATTTTTATAAAGCCCACTTCTTGAGACCGGTTCCACCGTACAATTCGAAGTTCCGCCAGACATTCAGCCTCCACCAACGAGGTGGTTTGCGGGTCTTTTGTTTTCCTTTCGTTAAGGAGTGAATAAAAATGTAGGCAGCAGCCACGTGTCGCAATTAGGACATTTTCACGGTTTATGAAGGATCCGTCAGAATTGTTACTGAACGATCTTACAGAACGCAGACATGATACAGGCGTTTTTTCCTGTTTGATACGTTTTGGTATTTATGGTAGAACGAACGTTTGATACAACTGGACACCTAGGTTTACAGATTGATTGGGACGATCGCCTCAACCAAAAACTGAAGCCATTACTGACAATAGAATTTGTAACAATTGAAATGAGGATGGAAGCAACATCATGTGTAGTCCATCTAAAGGTGAACGAGCCTCATGAATAATTATGTGTGATATTATGTTTCCAGGTTCTGATGATGATATCATTGAGCTTCCGCAGCCTCGTAGGGCCCCAGAACAACCCTCTATGGCGCGGTCTCTTCCTATCCCTGTACCTCAATTCATGGATGAGCACAGGCACCATGGCAGGGATGATGATGTAAATACCATTGTTTATTACTTCATGATTTGATCAATCAATTTAGAAGTTAAAAACCTCATGTATTCAATCTGGCACTTTTAGACACTCACCACTTGTGATCCTCTAACCCCTGTTACATCTGTCCCTCGGATCGCTGTTCTGGAGAGTTAGGTTTTCTAAGAGCTCCATTTTTTGATCTCCCTAAACACAAATCCAATGATAAAACCTGAGATTGTTACGAACTAAATCACTCGCGACGAAATCGTGGAAACCCACGTTAAGAAAAACAAGAGTATTTGAAAAATCGTCTATTTCCGCTGAAATATGAGTACACTGCTAGACCGGTTTCGGCGATCAAACCATGGTCAGTAACAAAACAATACGGTTTAATTGCCGAAACCTGTCTAACAGTATACTCATATTTCAGTGGAAATAGACGATTCTTCAAATACTCTTGTTTTTCTGAGATTGTTGCTCTTTCAGGAACTTGTAAATGTACTATTTGTGTGAATGTACGTACCCAGTCCTATGATGATAGTAATAAGCTATTATGTTGAGGGTATATGCAAGTGGCTCCCATAATAGAATCCTATTGTTGTCTGTGATTGTTCAAGATCATTATGAGAGGATGCTCGTAGTGAGCTGAACTTTGAAAGTTGTGTGCATTACTGGTGTTTGTGTTTAATTTTTCAAACTTTCACTCAACCACCTCTTTTTCTGAAGGCGGTCAAAAACAAGACACCCCCCTGGCCAGCCTTTTCCCCTCCAAACCTCGCGGGTTCCCTGCCAGTACATTTTATGTCATACCCATATTAATTATTCTCACTGATTCGAATTTTCAAAACGTCGTAGAGAATTCACAACGCCATTTCGGGTTTTCATATTTCAACGGATGGAAGACACGATAGTGCTTTATTGAAATAGGTAAAAAAAATCATTTTTGCCGGTTTTCTGCAGCGTCGTGCGAGATGTGCGATTTTCGGGAGCGCGGCCGCAGGTAAGTGGTTCTTGGCAGTCGGGTGGTAGGTGAGCGGTTTTCCCAGCAATTGCCGGGTGAGCAGTCGCTAAGCAATTGTAGATAGGGGGTATCGATATGTATGTTCTGACAAGTTATACGCGTCGTTTTAATGTTTAAATTCAAAGAAAAGTAATGTTGAATGAAGCAAACCAGTCCAGTTCTTACTCGCCTACTCAAGTCCAATGTGGATAGTGTGGAAAAAAAGGGGGTTTATAGGGAAGCCAAACTATAAAAATTTCAAATTCTCGAAAACGGCTCAATGGATCGAACTTTTCTCCTGTATTTAAATGTTTCTGTGGCCGGGGAAGGACATAGGGGGGTTCACTTCCGGATGAATATTATTTTTGATATTTAAAGAAATATTGACGAATAAAACATATTGAAAGCCTCAATAACTGGGTGGGATAAGAGAAAGGAGTACGCCATGAATGTTAGAATCGTATCCATCCTGAGTTCTGCCCGTCCGGGACAGGTAACAGAGGTAGATGGACACACCCCGAGTTCTGCCCGTTATTACAAACAGTGAACTTTATTGAGAAGCCTCAGACCAAAAACAATCAACTTCACTGGTGTAAACAGCATCAGGGTTCGTGCCGGTCAGGGAAGTCAGGGAAGTCATGGAAAAGTCAGGGAAATATAAATGGGCACTGGAAGTCATGGAAAAGTCAGGGATATTGGATTTTGGTCAGGGAAAAATCTCAAATCGGGTGCAGAATTGCGAAAAATCCATGATACGCGTCGAAAACCCCTTTACCTTTGTAAGGTATGGTTTATGTAAACCACGTACTCAAAACTTTTATGTGTTTTATCTTGTGATTCTATCTCTTACTTTGTTTTAAGTAAACTTCGTTTTTTTATGAATAAAAAACTTGTTCCTTATATTGTTTTTCTTCATTTGCGCATCTAAAATTTTCGATTCATGCAAAACGTTACTGTTTAAAGGATCCTGAAACGTTGTGAAAAGTCAGGGAAAAATCGAAATTTTTGGTCTGGAAATCAGGGAAAAGTCAGGGAAATTGAAAATTGAAAATCGGCACGAACCCTGAGCATGCTAGAAGGCAAACCCTTATTCCAGTAACAGTGGAGTGGGTTGATATCTAGGATGTATGTGACCTAACATGGCGCACACCCGAGCAAACACTCAGCTGGATGCGGAGGGCTCAGCTGTGACGTCACGTGCAAATCTAGAATAGCACTACCATAATATGGTATATTCCAATTAGATTTTTAGTTGAATTGATGATCTCTTGCCTGCATATCACTAATCTTCTTGTCATTATTGTTTCAGTCTCCCCAAACACCTACGGATATTGCTGCCAACATTCAGGCCCTTGCTCGTAGTGTTCATGGGAACCCCATTTTTGGGGACTTGCCTAGGCCTCCTCTTACCAAGAATTGATGTGATTGAGGTTTAATTGAGGTTGATGTTTAGTTCTATTTCATTTTCTTTTTTGATGGGCGCCTTTATTGCGCTTTTTGTGCCATTTAATTCATTTTATGAGTCAGTTCACTTTACTGAGAAACTTATTTCTCCATTCTAAGTTCCTTTTTGCTATTAATGTTGTGTAGTGCAATTTTCGCTGAAAACCTAGAATTCACCTCAAGATCATCTCTTGAATGGGCATTATTCTTTAAATATATTTTGGTGACCTTGTTCTGGTCATTTTGAGAATTTTTAATTTTGTTTTGTACCTTCAAGTGAATATTTAATAAATTAGTTCATAAGCTGCACGTTGTTCTACAAGCCTTATTTTCAGTATTCTGATTTTGATGAAAATGGGAAATAACAAAGAAGGTAAGGGTTCAAAAACCCTTGTTTTAATTTTGATTATACTTTTTTAAGCTCTATTCTATAATAATATATAACTACTTGATTGACTGAGACAACGTAATCGTATAAGATTTAGTTGGACTGTAGGAAAGTGTGTTTGTTTATTCATTTGCTGGATCTCCTACTTATCTCTCTTAGTTGTCTTACCAGTGTCTCATGAGACGTCCCCAATGAGAATTTGATATGTTTGTGATATTTCCCACAAGTCCTGAATCTAAAGCTTGTATTCATTCATTTTAATATTTTGTCCCAAACTCGGAAAATCTTTGTAAAATGTTTTTGTCTTGGTGACGTTCGAAGATAAATGGAGCCTCATTTACTGAATAAAGAAAAATATCGATTTAGACATTTGAAACCCGATACTTTTTCTTCCTACCGTCCATGTTTTCCGTTGGGATGAAAGTGATTTACCTCTATATTTTTTTGGTTTTAATTACGTATTGTTGCTCAATAACTTTGTTATTCAAAATGATGTAACCAATATTATAAAACTTCACGGCCAAATTATTGATTGATATTTTAAAATTGAAGATAAGTTTGTTTGTAAAAATGTTGCATTTGAACGTAGTTATTGTAAGAGTTGATATTTTTATAGTGAAATGTGTGGCATCCACACCACGAGAGTTGTGGTGTGTCAAATCCTCAGCTCGTTATGGTCGTTTTTTCGTGAAGCAAACACCATTACAGTTATGTGTACCTGCCTCTCTATGTTGAAGTGGTGGATATGCAATATGTTGACTACATTGTGGGTGTCTTGTGACCAACCATTTCACAGCCTTTATGTCAGCCATTGATATAGCTTTTACAGATTGAAATAACACTTTTCAGAATAAAATAAAGTCAAAATTAGAATCAAAATCATTTGAAGTTTTTAAATGCGGGGGGGGGGGGGGTCTTCTTTCCCTTATTCTCCCCAATTGTTCAACTCAATTCACCATCATCTTTCCACTTGGAATGATACGGGAATCATGATATTGTTTCATTTTAGTTCATCATTTTAAATTATTGACCATTGGAATTGACCTAGAAAATTAAATTTAAAAAAAAAAAAAAAAAATCTGTCCTTATCCCTCCCTCTGCATTTAGCTGCTTCAACGTTGACCAAGAAATGGCTGTCGATCCCAGAATTTAGTTGGATAATTGATGATACCATGACTGATCTCATTACCGACCCTTGCCTTGACACCCCCCCAGAGATCTACACCAATGATTGTGGACAAAGTTGCAGCGTTTTTTGTCCTGTGATTCCAGTTTCATTCTCTAAATTCCTCTGGTTTGCGCCCCAACAATGAGTTCAAAATTGTGTTTCCATTATTTCATCAATAGACTATGAGTAGTTTTAAAAAGCGCCTGTGGTCGGTGTTGGCCCAGGCGAGCATGTTGGTACTCCCAAATCCTGGAGTGAAAGGGTTAATTCTATACTGTGAACGAATTTTGTGATAATGGGAAAAAACCCACATGTTGAAAACCTTTACCTTAGTATCACTATTGGAGATATAGCTACTAGATTAGACGTTCTACTGTTATTTACACATTAGCCTTCATGAATGAACTCCTGCTTCCACCACTCATTGATTCCAAATTTAATCATTATTTCATGAAAAGTGCCAAATTTGCTGTTTGTTACCTGTATTCCTTAACATTCATGTAGGGAATCGGTTATTCATTAACAGAGTTTTACAGTATCGTTGTGCCTGCGTAGTTTATAGTAAACTTTTATATAACTACCTTGATCTTTGTAACAAGCTTACAGTACTGACATTTTCACGTTGAGCTTAATTTTTCTATGCTCTGGATTCTTCTTCTTTTTTTTCAAGTTATCCCCCTACATGTTTACAAAGAAACCAAATTGTGCAGGACCAATGCATAGTAAAGTATTTTTTATATCTCCATTACCGTCGCTTTATTTTCCTTGTTCCCAGTCGGAAGTCTAGAGCCTGAAAAAAACTGGGTGAATACAGGGTGGAGTGCGAAAGACAGTTGGATTACAAAATGGGAAAAACACAAATTAATGAAAAATTACCATACCTACTTTTAATTGTATTCTTTATATGTTGGTATTGTAAATTTAAATTTATAAGGTTTTAAACAGCGTACCTGGTAAATGGGAGCCCTCACTCTGATTACACTGAAGAAGCCGTTTTCTTGAACTCTTCCAAGCATTTCAATGGGTATTTTGGCGATGTTGTTCTTGAGGGCTTCTGGGGTCCTTATGATCGTTTGATTAGAGTCACACGTAAAAATCGCAGGGCCAGTTCAAATCGCCTCTCAGGGAACTTTCCTCACAAAAACTTCATCACTTTCCTTGCTGTGTGGGCGGGTGTACCGTCCTGCTGAAATCAGACGTCGTCCGGTTCCAATTCAGGCAAGACAAGCTCCTGAATCATGGTCAAATAACGAGCCGAGTTGACGGCAACGGTCATTTTCCTCGAAAAAATAGGTCCAATTATCCCATTTATCGAAATTGCACACCATACGGCTACCCTGAAAACAAACTTCCCACTCCCCCTCTTTCAAATGAACCTTTCCTAGACATCCGCGACCCTTCTGTCGGGTACGGAGCCCTTTAAAAATCCATCTGTCTTTCAAGGTCCACTCTAAACTTAACCAGCAAATTGTCCTCAGAAATAATGGAGGTCACTCCCTTCCGTGGATATGACCATCTACTATTTTATCAATTGATATTTTGTCTTATTGCTCCGATGTTATTGCAGAACCAATCTACACCTACAGAAAAAGAAATGTGCAGCATTTTTAGAAATAATAATTAACACCGAAGGTACTATAATTTGTCAATTTCTGGCTTATGGATTATAGAAATCTCGCCATATGAGTACGTTATCTAATTCTTTACTCGCATGACGAGGTTTTTATACTGCTGCCAGTGAAGAAACAATACTGGAAAATCCTTTCAACAGGCGTCATTCAATTAAACAGCAGTTGAATTGGATTATTGAACATTATGATATTTATAATTTGGATTGAAACAACATCCAACTTGTAATTTGATACGTGGTGTGTAGGTACAATGTGAAAATTGCAATTTTTAGAAGCTCAGAGCAGTAGATGGGTGGTGTGATTGGGATAGGGGACTATTAAAGAAATTTAGGTTGGTATGATTGTGCAACACAGCATTGACTTCGCGGGGGATTCTGTAAAATAGGCCTGTGGTAGAGTTGATGTGTCAGGTTGAATGATGTATGAATGAGGGTCAACTACGCCAGGAGTGAGGAGCAGTCGATGGGACCGTTTGCTAGCCTGAAAGGGAATGAAATGTTCGTCTACACACTAGGTTCCAAGGAGCGAATCATAACCGACTTCACCAAATGGGATATGGAGCTTGAACGCTACATAGTGCAGGAACCCCTTCCAGCTGAAATGGAGACACCACACAACTGACGCATATTCGAGGACTCACTCAAGTATTTCGCGTTCACGTCAAGTAGTTGGGTGGGGGGGCACCTCTGAATGTGATTGTACATTTAAAGATGTGAAACCTTTCCATCCTCTGCGCATTCGACCCTCAGCACAAATATCCTACTCAACCCGATTTATCATAAACAAAAATGTGGTAATCCCTAAAATCACACTCGCCAGAAGCCCTAGGTATGTACCTCCTCCATTTGATTTACAATCGCCTTCCCCCAAAAGAAAACTCCTACTCTTTACTCAAGAAACACCTTCAAGTGTAGCATTTACAGCTGGCTTATAAATCAAGACTATCTTGAGTGTGAGACGTTACTCAGAAGCATTTATAACCTGTAGTTATAACCAGTATCCTGCCTTTTTCCTCCAGCAAAAGCCCAAGCAACCCACGAAAAACTTGGAGGCCTATACAATTCTTGATCCTCTTCTATGGAGCTTCAGGACATGATGATTGACGATGGTAGCAAATTGGTCTCTGTGAGTTCATGACTCGCTCCACAACCTGGTGTCTCCGCATCAATCAATCTAGCAACGTAGATTTTGCTGGCCTTCACTCAAGCGTGATGTCACACTGTGGGCTAAAAACGGGGTAAAACAACACGCCACACCTCCAGTGCTATCGGTTCGTATCCTGTTACTAAAAAGCGATTCAGTCATATGAGTAAATTTACTCATTTATGTTGACATCGTTGGTCCACTTCCAGTCTCACAAGGTTATCGCTACCTTTTGATTATTATCGATCGTTTCCCGAGATGGTCCGAAACCGTCGCTTCTGCTCTACTCGCGCCTGCTGGATTGCAGGTTTTGGTATTTCTCGCCGAGTGACAACTAATCGTGGTAGGTAGTTTGAATGCTGGCATCTGGCCAGATGTTCGACAGTTTAACCAGTTCCTGGGAATCGACCACATCCAAACCACCCAGCAGAAAATGGAGCCATTGAACGATGGCACAGGGTTCTTAAATCGGCTCCGTTGACGGATGATAGATATCCCAAGCTGCCAACCATCTTGCTAGGACTTTGTTCCGATCTGATCCCTGAGTTTAACATCGAGCAAATTAATTCGTCCAAGAATGCTTATTTGCATCAAAATCTACGACGTGACGCAGTGCGAGGGCCAATTTCGTGTGATCACCAGGGCTGAAGTGTTCAACATCGAAACACCCAGAGGAGAACAGACATTCTCAGTTAACCGTCTCCGGCCTGCTTTTCTGCTAACGGAGCTTATGGAGATGTTATTCCTCGCGAGCATCACCACCGCCGAAAAGTGTATATTTTCGATATTTTCGACGATTTTTCACATCTCTAAGATAATATCTTAGATACCTATTATCTTACATATTTTCCATATTTTCCTCGCGGAACGCTGAGGAAGCATAGTCATCTCCTGCCATGGTTTTATCCTTTTTGCTGAGGCAGTCAGAAAAACCACCAAACAATAATTTTTCGTTCAGCTTCATTTTTTGCAGTACGTTTTGAGTCAAAACTTTGACAAACGTAGGTTAGAAGAAGGTGAAGAAGGTAAGTAAATCAGTCATGGAAGAAGGAATTCCTTATGAATTCCATGTGAATCAGTAGAAAAACGAGCAAAAGGCCCGTTAGTCACGTAACCTCACGCTTTGTTATCCAAACTTGTTGCATCTCAATTTATTGCCCCTGCCAACATGTGGAGGACAGTTTACTAATATTTTCACCTTCGAAAATTGTAAATTTCTTCTAATAATATAGAAGAACTTTTGGTAATATTAGTAGGTAATAATATTACGTAAGAATATTATTACCTACTAAATAAAAATACACTGAACCCGCCCGTTTTCTAAACATTGGTGTTGGCAGCGCTCGAGTTTCGTTTGTTAACCGCTCTAGGACCAAAGAAGCCGAAGTTGGCTCTCCAGCATTGTGGAGTGTAGATGGATCTTGAGGTTGCGATCTCAACATCCCGTGTTCCATATTCATGTAGCAGTATCCACACGAGGTTATTCAATTATGAAGGTTACCATATAAATTTTGAAGAATCATCTCCAAGGAAAGGATTTCGGGTAAGTTGAGCCAGTTACGAGTTGTCATTTGTTCGTCGTTGTTACTATTGGATAAGAGTCTCCGAGATTTAATTTGTTTTTTTTTTTTCTGGCGACCATCGCTTGTGCGGTGTCACTTTGAAAGTGACACTTTCCCCCCATTATTGTAACGGTCAGTGTTACATTCGAACGGCCAGTTTTTCGTTTCATTTCTCGATACTGTTGTAAAGTGAAAAACTGTTCCGGAGCATAGTTGAGAGTTCCGGATAGGAGAAGTTTCGTGATCTTCAGGCTCATCCTGTCAATTTATTAGTGCTTTCATTCGAATCCACCGAAGGTAATTCGACTCGACTTAATTCTGGTTACTCATATTTTGAACGCCTACATTTTATTTACGGCAGACGGTTTGTTGTTAATTATGCATTGTCGGCCGCCTCTAGGTGTCGAAGTAGGTTCACCAATGGCGTGTTGCTAAATATTTTAGTTTTCTTTAACCGAACAGTGTCACCTACCACGATTGTCTGACTCCAACCGCGTCAACTATTCAAGTTTTACGTCCGTCTTATAATTCCTCTCTTGCACAACTGAGAATGAAATTGACGTATTCTTCCTTGTGTCAAGTGAAAAAAAAAAGAAAAATACCAAGGTCTGTAATCAGTAGCTAATTCTCTCCTGTCTCAATTTAGTCATTCTTGACTTGTGACCCGCGCAATCAACGTGCTGAATATACCTAGACTGGTGATATTTCCTACATTGTTCATCGAAGGAGTAAGTTGTACAAATCTAGTGGTTGAAGGGACCCGATAGGGTACGTGATCATATCGATTGATTTTTTTCTTGGTATCGTCCTAAACTCTGGTATGCTCGATAATTTTCCCAACTCCTAGGAGTTTTTTTCTGGTGGTAAGAGGTTGGTTAAGTTGGATTAACTGGAATATTGGAAACTGGTTGTCAATTGCACTGATTTAGGCTGCGACTGCCACTTCTATAGCGTGATAACTTGGAGGTCCCATAGGAAATTTTACGCTGATCAAGAATATACAGGGTACATTAAAGGCCCCTGAATTGATATTATCGGCAACAAAAAAATCATTTTCTGACGATGTTGGTTTTCTGTTGTAGTTAGTGAAGGCACAATCAGTTCTGACATTCGAATTTGACGCGAGGCTCTTGTCAGTGGACCTACTACTGATGTTGATTTTTTTTTAAAGGCTTGATTGGTGGAAGGAGGATGATAATAACATATTATGTAGTGTGAATGTTAACCCAGAGATATCCACAATGGAATTAGGTATTCCCTGAATGTTCGGTGAGAGTGACAGTGTGCATCCTGGCAGCCAGCACAGCGTTCATAAGGTTCGTTCGGCTAAGCGTTCAGAACGATTCAGAACTGACCACGCTCAATTTAGGGCGTTCGTATTGTCACAGAACTCGTCCAGTATCAACAGTCTGCTGTTGAACAGACTATCTACACTACTATTGACACTACTAAATGAACAGCGGACTGTTTATGGTCCGGCTTATCATCACCTGAAGAACCAGGGTCTTCAAGCTTTTTTGTCTTGAGGATTCAGACCATGTTGGACACGATTCTCTCCAAAGTTCCCTGGTTGGAGATCATCTTCTGGATCACATTAGTTCGTGTGGTTCCACCCTCCTCGTCTTACAGAATCTCCCTTTCCCGGATTATTGACACTACTATCTCCCTTCTTGCACATTTTTAAAACAAATCACCTAGAAGGTCAGCTGACCAGAGCCTCACGTCATTCGAATGTCAGAAGAGCATGTGTCTTCACTAAGTTCAACAGCCAACCATAACTTCTAAATTCCCCAAAAGTTGTCGATGCAATCTTGAGAGCTGCGGTTGGTCTCATTCGACGCCCAATTAAATGTTCCTCAATGTACAAAAGCACTGAGAAAACTTCAAAAATAAACTCAGAATAGTAAAATTAAAGCACTTGTTGGACAACTTTCATTGCTAATTTTTCGTCGTCGAGGTAACATTTTCTGTGAGCACTGGGTGGGAGGTATAAATAAATGTCTCTATTGAAAGGTTGCGTTGACACAGGAGGAAGCTAAATAATGAGTCAACAGCTTGAACAAAAACTCTATTGGCCCAAGTTACCCTTCCACCATTTGCATTTCCATGTACTTATTAACATGTGTATTTCTTCTAGCTTATATCTGAAAGATGGACGGCGACGGCGAAAGAGCTACGGGAATCGATGCTTTGAAGGAACATGTGATAGCTAACAAGATAGATGTGTCGCTATGGTTCACCAGAGGCCTTACATTGTTCTTCACATTCTTCTACCTCATTCCAATTATCTGGTAAGATATTTTTCCTAATGTCGCTTGCTAACTATAACAGGTTGAACAAGTTTTTCATTATTTGTTGCTATTGGTTTTATAATTTAATTCATGTGTTACAGGAGTCCTTACACCACTTATTACAAAGCCCTTGCTGCCTTTGCCGCCACCAGTGCTTTAAGACTTCACCAACGGCAGCCTGTCTTCCGACTAAATATGCAGTTTTTATTTACAGTATTGATGGAGGATAGTTGTCACTATCTCATCTACTCTATGATCTTCTTCTATGTTGCTCCCTTCACACGTATCCTTTCTTTTCACAATGAGATGTTTCTTTCACAATCATCCAAGGTCCTCATTTCATTGACAGTTGCAGCGAACAAGTTTGCTCAATTGAATTGGTGGCCGGAACAACGTTGTATGTCCAAAAAACTAACTATTCAGCATGCAATAAATAATTTATTATTATGTTTCTGTTGGTCAATTTTGGTTTTTTATGTTTTTATAGTTACTTAGCATTAAACTTGCAGTACAAACTACTTACCTCTCAAATTCCAAGGAATTCATATGATTCTAAGATACAACCATATTCCACCAAAAACTCACTTCTTCACATTGTGGTAATATCCAAAATATTATACAACGTTGTTCCAGCCACCCATTCAATTGCTGCTCGAAAGTCGCAAAAGGGACTCAGTTTTCAATGTTCATGTGTAGGTTCAATAGGGATATAACATGCGTTTGAGAAACTTTGACGTTTCTGCTTGGTTCCCGAGTTGATTATCATGTTTAATTTGAGCCAAATTTTCAGATGCTTGCTTCTACTCATCTAAATTGTGTTCCCTCACTTCATTAGGTTATGAAGCCAACTCTCAAGGTACAGAGTATTTCTTATTGAAAAAAGTATGTAATGACCCAATCGCTTTTCTGACCTTCCCAAAAACTCCCTAAATCATTGGAAGGCTAATACGAATCCATTCGCCCAAAAGCATACATTTTGTGATGATTTAGTCCCCAATGTAACCAGCTTCTCCCCCTGGCTTCCATATTAACCTTGAATGTCAGAGTCAGAACTACTGGGATTATTGACCTTTCCATAGTTTGTTGTCTGCTATTTACCCTGAACAGTCCAACTGGGCTGGAGAGTATCATAAATTCAGTTGGGATCAGAAGGTTACATAAATGTGGCTTTAACCCAGATACTCCTGAATTTTTTTTTTCGATTTTCATGGAAATTTCTTTTGAAATCTCACCTTTGAGATGCAATTAGACCACAAAAAATATTCTGACCTCAGGCGCATGCGCAGACTGGTCAGAACGACAGGTCCTTCCAGAAGGACGTCAGGAGAATCCACTTGACACTCGAAAAGATCAGAAAAGCCCTTCCAGGAGGACGTCAGGAGAATCTACTCTACGAGTACATTCGAAAAGATTGAGAAAACTCCGTATACGTCAGAAAACCCTTTTATCGTGTACATTTGAACTACGAAAATGTATTTTATGAATACATAAAGGTATATAGAATACAGGAATACTTATAAAGGTATTTATAAGTAATACAGTTTGGTTACCGTTGTTATACAGTAATACAGTTAGGTTGTTATCGTTGTTAGGTAAAATCTTTGAACCGAACATTCTGTAGATCAATCAGAGGCCAGACTTTAGCGAATCGATCCGTTTTCTTCACTTTATCATTATTGCAAATGTGTAGGTTTGTCGTGATGAAATGGAATCGGACGCGGGACAATGCCTTGGCAACCATAGCATTGTGAGCATACATCGACATAGCCACTCAGAAGGAGAATAGCAAGGAAGCTCTACATTTATTTTCTCTGGCGTTGCCCAACGGCTCACCAGCAGTCAAAATCGGATTCCACTCTCAGCAGTTACGTTCTGCTCTTGTTTGTGCCATCTGTAATCTACTATCTTCAAGACTTTCCTCGTCCTTGCTGGAATTTTCTGTGGTTTCTCTTTGTTTCCTGTTTGCTGGCTTCGGACGGACCTTTGGAAGAATGAAAACTATAATAATAACAAATATTAATGTAAAGTGAAACAATAATGACGTACAACGAGCACAGTCTGGAAAACTGTTCATGAATTACTGAAGGGTTACAATTTTTTGAGTGCAGTTTAGGTAGATACCTACCATTTCTCTGTGGCTTTGGTTCAGGCACGTCATCTTCAGTGATTTCCATTTCCTCAGCGGCTTTTGACGAACCTGGAAATAGTTTATTTTCTAATCGGTGATATTTATGTCAATATTATTATGCTATTGCTGTAAGTACTTATGCTAATGAATGATGTACTTATAATTATTACCTATGCAGCGAAGTGCGTGGGAATAATGCAGCAATAGCATTAGGTAATTACATACCACTGGGCTCAGGTCTGATCAGAACTTTTTGGGTGTCAGCTGTAGCTTCAGATCGTAACTGAGATCCTGGAAGATGATCGATCGTGGGCCTGGGTCATCATCAGTGACATCATCCGTGGCATTGGTTGGAAGGTATACTGTTACGTCAAAACTGTCAATATCTGGACCATCATCATCCCCAAGGAACGTGACAAGCTCGAAAGTGTCAGATTCCGCCTGAAAAACAAAGTCAAACGTATTCTCCTGACGTCCTTCTGGAAGAACTTCCAACTTTCCCCCACCCAACATGTAGATCAGATTCAAAAACCCCCTACATGTATCGCCGAACATGTAAGGAAGTGAAAATAGCCATAATTGGGGGATAAAGTACAAAACTAAGTACATAGTTTCTACAACGACGACAGTCAACTCGGCCATCGTAAACACGTCTCACCACACTTTGTTGAAACCTGAGCTGATAACACTCGGAACTTAAGTGATTCGTGGGATGTTACCTTCACAATGATAAGGTAATTGGGACGAAAGACCGCCATTGAAACCCGCTAGAGCGCGTCAAGTGCTCAGTGCAGCAGATACTCCAGAAGGACGTCAGGAGTATCTGCTGCATTTTAGGAACCTCAAATTGCTCACCCTTGTGTTCAAAAATTTCCTTAATACATTGATCAGTGGCGTTGTTCCCCATATTCTGTTTTGCTCTCCTACATTTTGCCAGTTACTCCATTAAACTGATGGACGTAAGTAAACTTCATTTTACTAGTATGGTATTGTTACTAGTTTATTATTATCTACATCAAAATGCGATTCAATGTGGATGATACATGTTACTTGTTCCTTGGTCCAGACTGTTTCTCAAGAACAACAGAAAATAGTATTTTCATCGCTTCACTGTTTACTTAGCCCCTTGATATCGCTGGCAGTCAGCATTGAGGCCCACCCATTGGGGTTCTCCTCTTTTTGTGGAAATTAAAACTATCCATGCCTCCTAAATTCAATGATCCCTCATTGCCCTAGTTGTCTTGTGCTTGGGGCAGTTTCAATTTCTCTCGTCTGATGGGGCTGGCAAAGGTTTCCTCCATAGAAAAATTTTGAAATGTTGGAAGAAAAACAACTCTCTCTGGCCCTCAGGTCTGGTAAAACCCCCAAATCGCCCAGCCATTTTCAATTATTTATCAATATTAATGTTTTGATATAACCTCACTACCAACACTATCAACATTTAATGTTGATCAAGTTTTCTGCCGTTATTCAATTACTGTCTTATTAGTGACGGCAACAGAAGTTCCTCGTCGTTTTACGCAGGTTCTACAAATTGAACTGTCTGCCCCTGACTAGCTTGAAATGCTTGGGAAGCCTAGTAGAAATGCAATTTCTGTTAGGCAGCCAACATTTTAATAGTGATCCCGTTGTGATGTGAAGTTTGGCCCAGTTTTGAGAGTGAAAATATGAAGTTTACATTCGACTGCAAACATTCAATTTTGTGATTTCCACAGGTTTTGGGACCCAACTCACTGTGGGGTGCACGACTCCTCATTTCTTTGGTCGAATTCAATGCTCGAAGCATTCTCAACTTTATTGCACTGACTGAGATCATATTGATGCCATTTTGTATCATCCTTGGTTTCACGTAAGTATTACTAAATTCTGTTTTATGGTCGGAGCCAAATTCATTATTAACTATGTGAATAAGGACTATTTCATCTATTTATTTTCTTTTGGCTTTTTATCAATCGAAACAACTGGATTGACCAAGAAAAAATTAACCCCCTTCCCCTCAAAATTTGTAGGTTGATGTTTCAAGGTACCGTCCCTCCGCGCCACTTATGCTCAGTTAGCATTGTGGTAAAATGATATACGTTAGCCCACTATACGAATCATTAAAATGGGATCCATATGAATAGAAAGGGGTTCAAAATGAATTTCGAAATTTAAAAAAAGTCCTAATACACCCTGAGAACAAATTAGCAGCGGTTTAAAGTGAAATGGGTTCCATCCAGATAATCGTGACACTTACCACACCTGCTTTCAATAGTCATGTCTTGGTTATTGTGATGGGTTAGTTTATGGATTTGTTTTTTTTACTCAATGATATAATTGTAACTATAACCCCTTTTGGATTAATTTAAATGGGGAGGACCAAAGTAGATTCGAAGCTTGTCTTACAGGGAAGACAGCGATCTGCTAACTGGCACATAGTAGATTGATGGAAGAATCAATCATTGAAAGAATCTCCAAAAAAAAACCCTCTTACAGGATTATGTGGCTAATTTTGGCTATGCATTAGAAAAAGAAAACATCAAATTCCCAGTCATCCTGTTTCTTCAAGTGATCCACACCAAGGCCTTTAGTGTACACTCTGAATGAGCAGTGTCTTCTTTGTTGCTTCTGACCAACAACGTTTTTCACATAGGGATCGGAATAGGAATAGTCACAGATAGCTCACTGTAAAGCCAGCACAAGAAGTACAGGATTGAAGGAACGCGATTCCCTGTTTGAAACCTCGTCAGACCGCCTAAAAACGCGTTGAATCGATTCGCCTGTTTGGCCCTGAAGGTTGATTGGCGTTCATTTATACGTTAGCCAAAAGGGATTTCTGTATGGACTCTCTGAATTACAGTTTCGCTCAAGTGCCCCCCCCCACATTATATGAATTGATCCTACATTCTTGCACCATCCATCAAAGGCTTCAGAAGCTAATGCCCATCACTTTCCTTCACTCTAATCGACACCAGAGTAATTTTACTCTAATTTTCACAAGTAGTATAAAAACCAAACAATTATACTTGTTTTTTTTTTTTTTTCAATTGGAAGTTTAGGCAAATGTTATTGCAATATTCCTATCTATCCTACAAGGCCAATATTCGACTCAAAAACGAAGAAAAAATTGCCATCAGTTCAAAATTTCAATTCAAACCGTAATCCTTCATTTGAAAAAGCTCTCAGAGAAGTCCAATATTCAACTCAATCTCAACGAAACATTTCTAAAAAAACAAAGTTAATTTCAATTCAAACCGACTAAAACACACTTTGGCGTATTCTGGTTGAATGAAAACACTTGTGCATTTGACCAAAAGGGGTTTCGTTCTTGAATTACTCATGATCGCCATTGAGATCAAAAGAAAATTACTGTTTTTCAGTGAGGACACGCTTGGGAACCTGACCAAAACTCGAGTCCCTATATATTCTATAAGTTCCACTTTTACTATTCCTCCGGTCCAATGGTTGTTCCATTGAGACGCATAAGCTATTGAGCGAGTTCGGAGACTCCAATGTGCAGACTAGAACCCTATGATCTGAAGGCTCAAGACCTATTTGTAACGATGTATCAATGACCTTTCAAACGCAAAACTCAAATTTTTTAATCCGAAATATATTTTAATCAATTTCTTTTTATTTTCCAGTGGTAGAGCGTCATTCTTGACTCCCTTCATGTATCATCAGTTCATCCTCATGCGGTACAAGTCCCAGAGGAACCCATGCACCAGAAATATGTTTTCTGAACTTCGTATTTCTGCAACTTATTTGAGCGAGCACCATAGAACTCCGGCTATAGTCAAGAATTTGATCAATGCTTGTATCAACTTTGTGTCTTGGTTGGGCCCAGCTATCTTACCTACCACTCCTTCCCCACAGTAGTTGCCCTAAAATTTCGTTTAACAAATTATTCTGATTGGTTTGCTCATCCATTGAAGTTTGAAAAAGTCACACATTTTTTTTTTTGAGCACTGTTCCCTTAGTAGTTAGGTTTATCATTTGAAATGAACCTCCTTTTCGTTATCATGTTCTTTAATTTGCACATTTTCATGGCACTCATTATTTTGATTTAATTCCATTTATAGAAAATGGTTCAACCAAAAATAACTTGGTATTCCTGTTATTAACGACTTGTTCAAAGTGCCTGACTAATAGATCATTTCTATTAGGTACTGATATTTTGATTGATTCCCGTTGAATTAGTCGTGATTGAGTAAAAGTTAAAACGATATGTTGGCTCACCACAGGCAATACTACTCAATACTCTCTCAGAAAGCTGATGGCCTCTTCCCCTTTTATATTCGTTCAATAGTTCCCAGTGTACTTTCAAATTTATTATCTTATTGTGTATTTCCTTTTAATTTTTTTTCTTCTCTAATTCTTTTGTAACCATTATTTTCAAGTAATCCAGTGAGCTGCCATTGATAATGCTGTAAGTGTAATTCGTCGTGTAAGGAGAAAATTCGTCGAATAAAAACAAATTCTGGGGTAGTTTTGTTCTGAGTGGATTACCATGTATTTTGAGGTGCTGAATATCAACTTTTCGAAAAAAACGAACGTATACAAAAATAAACTAGACAAAATTCTCTACAATTTATGTCCATAACGATTTTTACGCAGGAGCGACAGTTAGAGCGCGTTGAAGTCTAGGCGTTCTGCTGACTACAGCTAGGGAGCGCTGGAAAGGCGGCCTCTTGCCTGTGCGCGGCTGCTGGAATGCTGTTATATCAATTCTTATTCACTTGTGATGTATTATATCATAATAAGTACTATAGTACACATAATCATGTATTCATGTATATCTTCAGCTATGATCAGTGCAGCAGCTTTGACGACTCAGAGTCGTTCCTCTGCTTCATTTGCACTTCTTT
The DNA here is from genome assembly GCA_963920205.1 of Stenodema calcarata. NCBI lineage: Eukaryota > Metazoa > Arthropoda > Insecta > Hemiptera > Miridae > Stenodema > Stenodema calcarata. Next base: position 25,773,619 of record OY986048.1, read on the forward strand.
GCTGGTACCATGGATCACTCTGAATCTTGAAACCTGTATTTTTAAAGCAGACAACAGGTGTTTAGTGGGTGGTCGTTAATATTACATCCTCTCCATATTTTTTTACGAAGTGAGTTTTTACTGTGCGGGGGTCAGGTTGGTAGTCTCCTTCTATTTGCTCCAACAACTCAGCCATTGAAAACTGACACTGTTCAGAACCTTCGATGAAGGCATAAATGCACTCCATGGCTTTTTCTATCTCTGATGCAAACTTTCCACTCTTTTTCTTCTCCTTTGTTTCAACTCGTTGGTACAGTTTTCTCATACAATGTCTATGATATTGAGGATCTAATGGTGGTAATTCTTCTACCCCCTGAATTCGGTGGATAATGGCATTCCCCCATTCATCTCCACGTAGCTCTGCCTGTTTCAATACTTTATCCTTGACTGAATGACTTCGAACTGGGTATATGACATTTCGTTCAGCAGGTGAAACTTTTTTCTGTGCCTCAATAAACTCTTCCGTGATTTTCTCAGCTCATAAAAAACAGTGGGTTTTGAATTTGAAAGCAGGCACAGACGCTCGTGCTGGAAGACGCGAAGAGGTAGCTGCTTCTGTTGTTTTTGGACCTTTTTTCAAGTATGAGGCGATGTTGTGTGGACGAATATATATTTTTTGGCAGCTAACATGCAGTTTAACAGATGTCTTCCCTCGGAAAAGACGAGCTTTTCCATCTTTTCTCTGTATACTTGCCTCAAGGAGTCTTTACACTCCTTTCTTCTTCACATCTATCACTGAAGATCCCTCCTCAAACTCGTAATCACAAACTGGGCACGACAAAGACGACATGGCACTTCCCAAACTACGAGTATATTTCGCACAACATGAAAAAGGACGAACACTAAAGATCTTTCCTACTGCATATTTCTCAAGAAACTGAACAGGCAAGCTTAAGCCCTTAACGACAGGTGGTGGCACGAGTAACGGGTCCTCCAAGGGTGAGGAGGAATAGGAGGGAGGGGGGATGTAGGAATGTGGAAGGGTCTCGATATTTGGGGGACTGTATGGGATGTGTGAGAACATCAAAAGAGAGCCCAGTTGGTTTTGTCATATTTCGCGACGGAGAAGCGTTCCCGCCTTCACAGTAGAGGGGACTCAACTTTCGCAGCAGAGCGCCTACTTCAACGCGCTCTAGCGCCTGTACGGCTGCTCCTACGTAAAAATCGTTTTAGACATAAATTGTAGAGAATTTTGTCTAGTTTATTTTTGTATATGTGCGTTTTTTCTGAAAAGTTGATATTTTCCAAGTTACAAGTGATAAACTGAAAAAAGTCCCACTATTTTGGCCATAATTTATGGTTCCGGCCATTTTAAAATGTAGAACTATTCGGATTCAGCACCTCCAAATACACGGTAATCCACTCAGAACAAAACTACCCCAGAATTTGTAATCTACATTTCCTATATTGACTGGACTATTGCCCGTATATAAATAAATAAAAAAATACCTGAGTGATTTAGCTCTATTAACAAGTGGATTATTGTATTCTAACCAATATTACAGACCTCATTCCTAATACGTTGCCTTATTTATTGATTACAGGTTACTTACTTTGAATTCCACAATTCAATTATTTAGTATTTGCTCAGTTGTAGTTGATTTTCATGTGGCATTTTACGTAATATATAGAAGTCCAATCAAAATTAATATACCTATTAATTAATATCTTTCCCAGTAGAGAATGTCAATAGACTGGAAACTATTGACATTCTCTTACACAGTGTTCCAACGTTTTATTTTTTAATTTGCATTTTTTTCGTCAAATTCCATGAAGGTTTGTTATTTTAGCAGTTTGAATGATTTGAACGCACTCGTTTCATAGTCAATTGAGTATTTGTGCCAAGATGACAGTGGCAGTGACGATGCACTTTGTGCTGGATTCAACTTTGGGAAAAAGAACACACACTTTCTTGATGTGCAATAAACGCTTTTCACTTAACACGTTTTCAAGGGTGTTGAAACTAATCTACCCGTTATCAGCACGGAGGGGCAGCGACGTGTGATGAATAAAACTTTAACTGAAAGTAATTGTCTAAATGAATAGCACAAATGTTTCATTAATCGTGAATGTTTTGACTACTTTAGTGTCATCTATAGTTCAATGTATGTTACGGTGCAATTTGAAAAGTCTTAATTTTACTTATAGCTATATTTATAATCTGAATCTGAGCTAAACTTTATCTTTCTGAATGTAAGATCTCAACATAATGGTTCTTCTGTTTGTAGTGTGCCTTCTTCAATTGATGTTTGTTTTAGTATTGTTAGAATCAGAATTTACCTGTTATGAGTGTACTTAAAAATGTCCTGGCATTTCCCCCCTTTTAAAATGGTATAATAATCAAAAATTGCATGAAATGTTCGTTACTAATTGTGGGAATGGTAGAGAATGCGTGGCGACTTTGTGATCTTATTCTGACCCGCTATTGAATGAGCAGGTGCAATCGACTCAACAATCTGATTGAGCAAATGAAAAAATGGATATTTACTGCCGTGCTACTCGGTGCTGAATCACGGTTCAACAAGAGGCCAATTTTAGTCAATTTATTGAACCAATAATCTCACAAGAGTCGCCTTGACTGTGGTCAAACGGAAATGACAGATTGCATGTCTACCTCAATTCTTATCCACAATTAAACTGATTGTAGAAGTATTGAATTTTCCTCAATAGGTGAATCTTGTAAAATGCCGAACTGATTACAATTTTCAATAGTAGTGATTAAGTGTAGCGTGTAATATACTACTCAATAGGCTTTTCAGTTTTTCTTCCCAACCAATTCATCAATAACAGGGTTCTATCAATTAATCAATAACTCAGTATTGAAATGTAACTTTTGTAGTATTTTGAAATTTACTGTCTATTGAAACTTCACCGACCTGCTTTGTTATTTTATTCTGTCGTTCATATTCGATTACCACTACTGTAATTTATCGTTTGTGATAATGATGATATGGGGAGTGTGTAGAGAGTTACACTTCTTGAACTGTATCGTTTCAATCATATTATTCAAACATGAACCTTCAATGAACAGCTTTACTACCATTTCATAAGAACCATTTTAGAAATATCATCCAAATGGGGTTGTAAATCCAACTCAATTTAGTTTTCTGTGTTTTCACCGCCAAGTACCTACTTGTACAAATCTCGACAAAAATGCTCATTTCTTGGAATGAAAGCAACAAATAAGTTTGCTGAACGAACAATTTTGAGTTGATTGATTTTCCCCAAATTGTCTAGCCACAACCAATCTGCTGCAGAATACTTATAAATATCTCTGTATTCTTTTCTGTTTTTCATTCACACTCGGAATAATATGTGACAATCAATGGAAGTTATGTGATGTGATCGGTCATCACATTTTTATACGGTCACATTCTTTACCACTTACATTGCTGCTTAGAGCTGATGATTCACAATTTCATTCAATATCGCTTTGGTGATTAGTCCAATTAGTTGTCTGATGGTGCATAGAATTTGTTACTGTGTGGGTGTCAGCATAGTTGACCTACTCTGAATTTTTGTTGAATGTAATCTTCTTCATTCAGTTCTAATTAATTATATTTTAATATTGGTGTGGTCTAGATTGATATAGGGATTTCGCCTTAAGTATGAAACTTTTATTTTTGAGGTTGTGGAAAAAATCTAGTAGGTTTAAAATTATATAAGTTGTTTCTCTCTATACGTAATATCCATCAAACTGCAACCCGTTGTTATCAAAACTCAATAGTGAGTTTCCCCTGCATTTATATTTTCTAACTTTTGTTACCCACTTTTTGTTATTTTCATAAGAAAATATTTTAAAATACAACAGAAAGTTATTATTGATCTGGATGACTTGGTACACATTAATTTATACTTTCCCTTCATCCCGCGACCAATAGAGAATCAAGAAAATTGATTTATAGAGGATGGTTCTTAATGAACACCCTTCAATACTTGTTCGTAACCTTCTCCTAGTGGGTCTGAACCTACGAAATCGGTTGAATTGGTCGAATTCAACCACTCCACTCCTACAGTTGAATTCCTGAATGTGCACCAATTTCAATGTGCAGAGAGGTATATGACGTCCATATTAAGAAATAAGTCTTTTATACATAAAATATATTTAATACGTTAAAGGATTTCATAACAATAGACATTTAAAAAAATACGATCACCAGAATTTACGAATTCATCGCTGTTTTCTATTTAATCACACAATTTCATAGTCCAAGGGTTCATAAAATCTCCAAATACCACCGATTTGTAACTATCCATCAGGATTTTCCTGAGTCTGTTGGAATGCTCCTTGTCCATCGCCTCACAGACCACCGTCACCTTGAAAATTAACAAAATACTTAGGTACGTCAATTTCGATTGATAATTATATCTGATTGATTAATCAGGGCTCAATTAGGGGCACAAACAGTCCTGCAGCATGAAGTAATGAGCGATTTTTGAAGTTATACAACGAATGACCAAGTACATATTTTAATGACCGTCTATGACGACACTAAATACATATTTTTCTTTCACTGACGCCAGGCCAGTCAATACTAAACGTACGTTATAAAGTTTGGTGCTCAAAGGATTTATCGTTCTCGTGAGATCCTAGCCACAACAACTCTCTGAATTTCAGCTCATTACACCATTCGCTCTTATAGTTAACTACATAGCGAGAATAGGCGACAACGCAAACCAAATCTGTTCAGGAAGTTCAAAAACGTAAAATGCAAGTGGATTTGGATTTTGAAGGAAACACATGTTGGTTTATTATTATAATGAACCATTGACATCGCCCAAAGAAAAAACTGTTTTAACCCCCCCTCAAAATTTGTTGGTTTACGTTTCAAGATAGGTAGATTCAGAAAATCGAATAAAAAGAAAATCCGTCACTTTGTCCAGTTAGCGTTGAGCTAAAATTGCGAAATTTGGTTTCTGGGTTTGGAACAGCCCCACAATGATCCTCGAAACTTTTCATAACCCTAGGTCAAGGGGAAGGGGTTCAAAACGAACTTTGAAATTTCGACAATGTCATACCTATCTCTAAAAATTCACCTGAAACGGTGTAAATTTTTAGTTCACTTTTGAATGACCTGAAAAATTACAAATTTTTTAAGACCAATTGGATTTTTGTACGACCAGCCGTTCGTTCACAGCGAGCGCGCAAAGGTTTAGGAGAAACACTAAACTTCGCGTCTAAAACGGCCGTTAGGTCGGTCAACCCCCCAGACGCCCAACATTGAAACTACTTTGTTTTCATCTTCCCTGTAAACTACAGACTGGAAATTTAAACGGTGAGTCGGGGATTGACCACATTGCAATATTCATTCGGTTTCTCATCTGTAAAATTGTTTAAATAATACCTTTTTGTAATAATTTTGTAATAATAAGCTATTGACTTGAAATTTTAAAAATGGGTCAGAACTGACGAAAATGCAATATTCACTCGGTTTGTATGACATGGCATATTATTGTATGTATGATTTGGTATAGTACAGTATGGTATGATATGAAAGAAATTCGTATGGTATTTTAAATGTAATTTGGATGATGAGCTAGAGTTTCATCTAACAGTTCGTTAATTGGATTAGGGTGATCTGCTCAGAGAAGATGATAAACCGTTGTGTCAAGAATTTGCAGAGTTTTTTCTCCATGTACGTAATTGATAATACGGCTTCCAGAAGGGAAAGACGTGTTTGGCGTGATTATCCGCAGTTTTGGCCTACTCATCTAGTTCCAAAGGAATGGCTCAGTACTGGGCAACCCACTATGTTGCAGGTTACCTATTACACCTAACTACTTCTCCAATTCGTATGCGTTTGTTAATTTTTTACTTATAGGGCACAAGATAAGTATACATAGAGGTATTACTTGTACAATAATGCTAAGTAGTATGGATAACATGATGGAACGTAGAAGGAAACTTACTTGTACACTAAATACATCCGAAGTGATCCATGCCCTTTCGTGCATAATATCCTTTATTGAGACTCCCGTCTCACTAACTAGTTGGCAAAGATCTGAAATTCCTCCAGGTCTGTCTGAGACCGTCACACAAAATTTCAGGAGTCTTCCATCCACTGCTAGGCCACGTTCAAGACATCTTCCTAGAATAGTTGTATCTATGTTCCCTCCGCAAAGTGGGATAACGACCCTGGAACAGAATTTTATGGAGGCTTAGTTTATTGGTTAGGATGAAAATTAAAAATATAATAGTCAAATCAAGCAATGGCATTAGGTAGATACCTACGCAGTGCGCTACCAACTGTAGGTACAGTTCCCTAAGATTTACCAATCAAGGAAACCATTATGGTAGGAACAGATATTTGATAAGTCCAAACTGGAAACAAACCTTTTTCCTTTCAGTTCATCCAAGTGACCAGCGAGGATGGCAGCCAGGCCACTGGCACCAGCTCCTTCCACAACACACTTCTCATGTTCTACAAGTCGAAGGATGGCAATAGCAATCCATTCCTCGTTGACAACCACCTGAGAAATAACAACCAAATCAGCCTTTAACCCTTGCGCTCCCAGGGATCCGGATCAGTGGCGGCTCGTCCATAAGGCCACCTTGGCCCTCGCCCCACCCAAAAATTTGCAAAGGAAAACAGAAAAAACATAGAACAAGGAGAAAAAAAATCTTACCTACTACTACCCACCATGGAAGAAGGGAGATCTCCCTTCCTCCATGACTACCCACTTCCACTGAGTCGCATTTTGTTTCGATTTATCGATTAAAAAAGTCGATTATCGGATCGACCAGAAGTGCCCCAGTCTCAATGTTGAAGGTATAGGCGCTTCCTGGGGTGGGGGAAGGCACTCTGTGTTGCGAGATAGGAGGCGTTCCGGGCGGTGGCCAAAATATCGTATCAAGTTGAACGCCGAAAACAATCGATCGTTGAATCGTTCCTTGTCAAGGAAGAACGAGTTTCATTCTTCCATGCTTTCTTCCATGTTTGATAAGAATGATATCAAAACGTTGCCTGACGTTATAATATTATTTTGAATGCATTGACTGGTGGTTTTTAGCTTCGTATTTACTCATCATAGTAAAAGTGAGTTATTGTCTCCATAATATTAATCAACTAAACATTGAAATTTAATATCTCACGTGCAACGCGTGAACGCTTTGCTAGTCGTCAAGACTGAAGTGGATCCACAGAAAACCCTACTATACTACGTGGATCACTATTCGCCCAAGGGAATCTCATTTGTTGATTTCTACATTCTGTAAGTTAATAACAGTTAATAACCGTTAATAACAGTAATATACATAATATTATTATGTAGCTCAGCCAACCGTTGAGAATACTGTTTTATTTGTTATCCCTGAAACTGATGGTGACTTCGTTGACTCGAGCTTTGTTTGAGCTAACCAACGAACTCTAAAAGCTAGTTGAAATCAATCTTGCTGTTCTGTGATCGCTCAAAATGTTTTGATACGATTGGATAAGAAAACGTATGTGCAATCTGGGCATAAGAGGACATTTTTAGAGGGGGTTTTCAAGGTACCACTCGGCTAGGAAGCAGATGGTCGCGATTGCTAATTTTTAAAAACCCCAGTAATAGAAACTCCAATAATATAATTTTTTGACTACCTTTATAATGTACTCTTTGAATAGTACTCGTACAGTCACAATTTCTCTTTTATTCTTCCTATAATTTTGAAGATAATTATTTTGGTGGGTAGGTGGGATTGCCTTGCAGCCACCTCCTCGTCGGTAATCCTGGATACTGGTCAGTAACCGACCCTCTCCTCAAGAGAACTCTTTGGAGAACGATGTTTCCTGACTTGCTAAGAGCTGCATACCACTAATTATGAAGCAGTTTAGCTGTAAGGGTAGTTTGAGTTTAGTTCCTATAGTGAGTACCTAATAGGTAGGTATGCACCTAAATATTGCCCTGGTGCCCCACCAGTTTCTGAGCCCACGAGCCGCCCCTGATCCGGATCAATGCGCCAACCTGATATGCTATCCTGCAAGCACAACCACTTGGAAGCCACATTCCAAATTCTAGAGCAATATATCTTACGCCCTGTAAACTACATAATAATAACTCCTGCTACAGATATGTAGATATTATCTACATATCTGTAGCAGGAATCCCTCAAGCTTTGTACACACTAGTAGACCATGTTGTGCCATTGTCTATAGGCGGTCTAGAGATAGTGTCCCTAAATCGTAAGCAATCGGTAACGGAAGCGGTAGGCGGTAAGCGATTCCCACGAATTTAGCTACTTGGACGATGATATCTCTAAGATTCTCATTCTTGGTTTCAGGAAAATTCACCAATACGACATCAGGTTCCGATGAACGTTGCTCTAAGTGATTCAGACGAGAAGAAAGACTTTCAACAGTCCTAGCTGGCTTTCTGTTTGAATCAAGTACCTCATTTTTTTCCCCCGAAAATGAATTTGATAGATTTTTCAACTCCTATCATCTTTGCAAGAATAATATTCCACTTCCACTCTCCTCAAGCTCAGAGCATCAGTCCCCGAAAAAAATCAGCTGGACTTTATCGTAACCTACACATGCACAGTGGTGCTCTGATTTACACTTACAGCATGCGATTAATTTCCTTGGCGATATGACCCAGTCGCAGTCTGGGCAGTTCATCAGACCCGAGTACAACGGACTTGGAGGCAAAGATCAGCGATAGCGAGAGACGATGACGGACTAATGTGCCCGAGAGAGCAAGAAAATAGAACGAAAAGTGTCAGAAGATCAGAGATAAGAGAGAGTCACACCGAGACGTTCAGTGCTTGGAGACGAGATTAGGAATCAAGCATAAAACCAGTGCTCCATATCACCCAGCGACAAACGACCAAGTTGAACACTTTGTATATACCATGCAACTTGGTCTGCGTACATTGTGTAACGAGTCAGGGGTGCTACAAGAAAAACTAAACGAATTCCTGTTGGCACACCACACTCTACTACAGGACTTTCACCTGCGAGACTGACGCTTGGCAGGGAAATAAGAATGAAGCTGGACATCATGAGAGCACCACTAAAACCCCCGCCATGTCTACAACCAGCAAGGTAGAAACGTTCTATGAGATCCCAATTAAAAGTGGCTCTTTGGCCAGGTTTTGAGCTGCGATGGGGATGTAACCTACAGTACCCAAGTGGGCAATGACATTGTACGAAGGCATACCGATCAGGTGAGGAAAGCTGAACAGCATACCCAGGTTTACATAAGGTAGCACGCCCATAGATACCTACTAATCAATATTTGCCGCCCCCAAATCGAGAGCAACACTCAGCTTGAAGTTGCATCAAGTCTCCCATTCCGAGCAAGAGACTTCATACCTGCGATTTTTGGTCTCGCAACCACCCTGTAGACCGGGTTTGTTCTTTAGACATGTCTACAAGACATCCTGAGACAACCTTAAGACCAAAATCGCGCAACGTGTCTACTGGTGAGGACTAGGCTTTAGGGCTAATAAAATCAATAATGTCTACCAATCAATAAGGTACCTACTGTTAGTGATAATCCATTTATTTTATATTTAACAGCCAGAATCACAGTAGCTTACCATTTTATCTATGAGCGACGAGGCGGTTGCAAAAGCATTGTATCCCACAAGTGGCACTGCAAGACCATCAGCCAGAGTTGACATGATGGGGACCTCAGTCGGTTTGCCAGTTTTCAGCGCAGTCGAAAAGCTGGGGCAGCGATCAGATTCCACTCCCTGGAAATTGACTCAGAATCAGAATCTGTAATTTTGTGTAACTTGGAAGTAAATCCAAATTTACAGTAACTATAAGACCATGAAGACCCATCAACATTTCTACTCATCCTACACTATAACTATGGCCTATTAATTAAATATACTCGTACTTACAATTATTTTGACGTGAGGCATCAGAGTTTTAGCTGCTAACGCTATGCCTGCTATAAGCCCTCCACCGCCTACTGGAACTACGATGGCGTCAATGTCCTTGACCTGCTCTACCATTTCCAGCCCTAATGTCCCTTGTCCAGCGATTATGTGGGGATGATCGTACCTGATAGAAACAAAGTAGTTGTATACCGAATTAAGGCCGAGACTGTGAATGCCATGGTCGAGTTTTCGAAATGAATCTCAAAGAACCTGTTTCAAACTGAAAATAAAAATAATGTGAAGAATGAGTCCGTTTTTAACTCGTTTGTCCTTAAGGGTTATGTATTTGCTGACCAAAGTGGCTTACCCATTAATGTAAGTATATCCATTTTCCTTGGCCATTTTCATTGCTATTTGTTTTGCTTCCTTCATGTTCTTTCCCTTTACTACGACTGTCGCCCCATGGCTTTTACATGCTTGGATCTGAAAGGATAACGACATAGTTGTATAACGAATTGAAAGGATAACGAATCAACGGGACAGTAAATGTTGACAGATCAGCCAAGATACACTTTGTGCTGTTACTAAATCTAGTAAATCTTCTTCGTCATCCGGACCGTGGTATCCTTTGAACCACACGCTCCCAGTGGTGCTTCCACATCTAAAAGCAGTCCTCAAACGTAGAGATCCCCTTCAGCTCGCGCGTCGCATTACTCTCAACATCAATCGTCTCGATGTCGTCGAACCACTTTCCTCTGAGCGCCATTTTCCAGCTAGGTTATTATTTCCAGAAGGTTATTAATGGTGGTGCATGGGTTTATGGTTACGATCCAGAAACTAAAAGACAATGTTCACTGTCGAAGCGTCCAGACAAGCGACGTCCACAAAACAGCACATCAAAGTCGGAGCCATGCTGATTATTCGATTCAAATTAATGCGACACTCAAGCTGGAGGCGATTCCAAAATCTGCGTTCGAGGACTGCTTCAAGAGGTGGAAGCACCACTGGGAGCGTGTGGGTAATTCAAATGGAGACTACTCCGAAGGTTGCTACTGCCCGGATGAAACAGCACCAATGCGGAGGTATGAACGCAGGTTGGGTACTTTTTAGACAGACCTCCTATCATCAATCACCAAAAACCAGGATTCTCTTCAACTCAATCTCCAGCACGGATTTTGCCCTAGAAAGTCTACCATCACCAATCTATTATGCCTTCAGCAAATTTGCTTGAAGGTCCAGGGTCTACAAGTAGATTGTGTATACTTATACAGATTTTTCAAAGTGTTTTGATAAGGTTCCGCATTCCCTTCGATTAAGCAAACTGAAAGCTTTTGGTTTTTTCGGTTCAATGTTGAAGTGGTTCTCGAGCTATCTTACGAGTAGCTCCCAAATCGTTCGGATCAAGTCTGAGGTTTCCTCCCCATTCCCGACCACATCAGGGGTGCCCCAGGGGTCTCACATTGGTCAAATTTGCTTCCTGATTTTTGTGAATGATGTGGCGTCAATTTTTCCGAGCCAAGTCCCTTTTCATTGTTTGCTGATGATCTCAAACTTTTTGCACCATCCGGACTCCTGATGACTCGTTTCGGTTGCAGTCGGCCCTTGACTCACTGAGTAATTGGTGTGGTCAAAATAATTTGCATATGAACCTCGGTATGTCCGCTACACTCACCTTCTCAAGGAGTAACAAGCCTTTTTATTATGTGTATAGCATAGAGGGCCACGTGTTGACTCGAGTAACGACCATCAGGGATTTGGGTGTGACGTTCGACGTTCGCTTAACCTTCAGTGATCACATTGATGATATGTGTTCAAGAGCAATGAGGGCTCTGGGCTTTCTGAGACGTCATACGAGAGACTTCGGGGATGTTGACGCACTGGTTTCCCTGTACAACGCGCTCGTTCGATCAATTCTTTACTAAGGCTCCATGATATGGTCCCCTTTCTACTAAAACGCAATTGACCAAATCGAGAGGGTCCAGCGTAAATTCTTACGCTGTATCCCATGGGCGGAGTTTGACGTTGATCGGATGTTGGTAGCTTGTGGAATAACTTCTCTGGAGGGTCGCCGTCGGGTTGCGGATGGTATTTTTCTTTTTAAACTTATTTCTAATTTTATCGACTGCCCTCAGCTTCTTCATCTAATTTGTTTCCATACCCTACTACTCTGTACTCGCAATAGCCTTCCATTCTATATACCCACAACAACCACCAATTACCTGCTAAACAATCCTCTGCTCAGAGCACAGAGGATTTTGAATCGCTTGAGCAGAGATGTTGATGTTCACTCGGTTTCATTGAGTATTATTAAGAAGCACTTGTTAAAGTAATATCGAGTATCAAAATTTGTTCTTTTTTTATGACATGATTTTCATTATCACAGTCGTTTATTTTTATATTTTTTGGAATTTCTGTATTATGGTTGTCACATTATTTGCACTAAAAATTATCTGTTATTGGGCAACACGCCCGTTTATGATAATAAAATAAAATTAAAAAAATAAAAATAAAAATCTCTCGCAGTGTAAGGCCAGAAGGGTGAGAGAATTCGGTCGGGGCTCCCTAATTTCCATCCAAGTATCCACCTTTTTCTTAATTCTGTACCATCTTGTCGATAGTATAAACTCGGCTGAGTTAGATTAGTATAAAATATAAATATAAACTTAGCACTTACACCCACTGCTGCCTTAATCGGGTTTTCTGACGGAGTTACTAACTTCTCTTACCTATCCAATTTGACGCCCTACACAGATTCATATGTTTTTTTTTTTTTTTTTTTTGACATTTTATGTCTTTACTTTGCTACATAAACTCGAAAATGTAACGCGGGAATGCAACGCGGGACATGCAACGGAGAAATGTAACGCGGGTTTCTGATGATTTTCGCTTACAACCGATTCGTTGCTACGGAACTTTATCTTCGCCAGTTATCATCGTACAAAAATCGTTAACCACTCGTTGGATAGCTCTCGATTTACCTAACCATATTACGTTAACCACTGCGGAGTGCGTGGCCGACAAGCTGCGGTATGAGCGTGATTGTTTAAATAATTGTTTACACACAGGTGATCATTCTCAATCATTTATATTGTCAACGCGAATGCAAGCTTCATATAAGTTTCTGATGGGAGGAAGACATAAAATGTCCCTCGTGGTTGCTTACTTGTACGAAAGCTGTACCCACCGTTTGTGTTAATTTTTTTTATTTTTTTATTTTTTTTAATGAATATTTTAATACCTACTTTACCTTCATAATAGGCGCAACTACAGGCATAACGACTGTGACGAGGATCTGTAGTAGTTTTCCATGATAGCTAAGAGCCAGAGCGTGATTTCCCAGCGACGCAGATATCACACCCTTAGATTTTTGTTCGTCTGTCAGCATCCGTAGGGCGTAACATGCCCCTCTCTCTTTGAAGCTGTTAAAAAATACACACGTTGAATTTAAAAAAAGAAGGAGTGAGGTAGATAGCGCCCTTATGTGACGCAACTAGTTGGTGTAGGGATTCAAGATGAATATCCTAATATGAACCAAATTAAAATATACCTAACAAGGGCAAAATCAGACGAGGTGTTAGCAAGTCGTTATCGTTCAATCAACTTTACGTGTGTGGATGTGATTGCCTAACCCCCCCATAGTGGCCCGATTCTGCCCATCTACGAATTTAGCCTTTTGATTGCTGAGATGTTTTGAAAATTTGGAAGATTTCATGTCTCGAAAAATTCACATGGAACGGTAGGTATAGTTTTTAGTTCACATTTAGTTAAATTTTATTTTTTAGAATTTTTTAAGACCAGCCGTTCGTTCACAGTGAGGGCTCAAAGGGTGAATCATGCGGCACACTCTCGGGTCTATGTTCATACTGACTCAGTTGATTCGAACAGCACGTGGTTTTCAGATTTCGAAATTAATGTTTTTTTGAACCCGGCTGGAACCTATCAGTGGAGGAACCCCCCGAGGGTGCCTACCTCGCGGGGAAGGGGGGGGGGGGCTCTAGATGTTCCGATTATAATCTATGGGTTCAAATGAAAGCTGTTGACGAGGGGATTTGAAAAATTAATTTTTTTGAACCCGTGAGTACCCATCCACCCATGTATGGAGTACCCACCCATCCATATATGGAGTCTAGACTCCCCCCCCCCCCCCCAGGGAAGGGGGTACCTAGAGTACTTTACGACCCATTCTCATACCTACCTAATATACATACACAATTGGCCTACCTACTTTAAATCAATCAACAGGGGATTTTTAACTTAGATTAGCTTAGAATAGGTTAGGTTTAGCGGTGGGAGGAAAATTATACCAGTACTCACCACAGTAGATTAGATATATATATGAGTGAAAAGAAAATAGTTATGGTACCAGCCAACGGTTAGGTAGTAGATTTGACAGGTATTGAATACCTCTTACCTTCCAGTATATTGCAGGAAGTCCTTCTTGAAGTAGATGTCTACTCCAGTGATGTTGGAAAGGTGCGACCTCTGAAGCAAAAAATGTCAATATTAGGTAACTTACTCACCTGTGACTTCAACGACGTATTACAGGTTTTTCATAAATATTAGGTAACTGTTGAGTTCACAAACAGCACTGAACCACTCTCAGAAATTACAGACGCCAAGCTCTGTAAAGGGTAATTACGTTTCAGAACTAAGGACGGCTATGGTACAAAATAAACTCGGTGGGACTCAGCTTCATAATATTTTCAGTAAAAATTACCAGTCGATCATTACCTATTAGATCATTTGGGATAAATTCACTGCCTCAAAGTAACCTACGAAGGGCAGCCATTGACGTAAATAGGATGAAAGTCTATGAAGGGGGGGGGGGGGAGCTGAAATTGTTTTGATTTTTTTAATGGTCGCATCGGTTTAAAGTCGCATCCTCGATATTATTTTTGCCAAAAAATCATTCAAGGGCCATATAATAAAATAATAAAAAATAGTAATAATAAGTAATTTAAAAAATAATAATTTTGTTTAAAAAAAAAAGTTCAAATATTCAACATTTCACTTCCTTTTTCCTAATGGACGAGAACTCTTTGATGCTGGTAAAAGTTCTAACTGTGAGTTTCTTTCTTCAGAAAGACCCACATATTGGCCTGCATACACTGCAAAAACGCCTGATCTAATAGACTTTTCCGTGACAAAAGGCTTTCCAAGCAATTACATTCTTGTAGAGGATGCTGGCAGTCAGATCAATCAGCAATAGTAATGACATTAAGAAAGGATATTGTGCAAAAACGTTCTACTACAAGAGGCCTATTTATCCAACGGTCTCATCAAGAGTTCGCTCTGCCTCCCCTCGAATACACCGACATACATGATCCACCTTGAGACCGGTGTGAGCCCTCTCTATGCTTCGTATTTCCGGCTGCACGCTGATTACATAATTAAAGTCCTGGGAATGCAGCCTGAGCGTCTGCCTCATCGGGTGGCTCGGGAGACGATTAAGCGTAGGACATTCTGGTGCGGTGCGTGGGACGATCTAACTACCAAGTATGGAATTGGCGCGGTGTGCTCCCCTGGGGCCACTGTTTCTGAGTGGCGGTCGCTTGCTGGAGATCTCACAATTGCCATTGAAAAAACCCAACGAGAACAATTTTTAAAATTGGCCTCGGAGTCTCGTCACTTCCAAATGTATGCTGCGCTTCAACACGACAACAACTATATAGGCGAAAATGATCAGCGCGTGTATCGTCTGATTGCTAGGGTGCGATGCGAGCAAATGGGGCTAAATGCTAAGTTGTGGAACAGGGGCACAGGAGAGGCACATTGCTCAATGTGTAACAGGAATCAGGAGGAAACCAGCTATCATTTCCTATGCTCATGTCCGATAATTTCAGAATACAGAATGAAATATTTTAATAAGGGCATTTTGGAGCCGCAGGAGATGCTAAATGCTCTTGATGGACCTGACTGGAGGCGACTGTACAATTTTCTGAGGGAAGCGCTAAATTACAGGAGATTTCTTGTAGACAACTATAATTATGTTTGAATGATGTAGGCGGCATCATCAGATTCTAATGAATTATGATTTGTAGCTATGAATTATTCATGAAATTATTATTTATTGTTATTACATTGTTATTACTCAACTTACATTATTGTTATTACTCAACATCATTATTTATTGTTATAACTATTGTCATTATTGCTAGACATTACGATTATTTACGAAATTATTTATGAAACTATTTATGAAATATGATTTGTATTGTAATTAACTGAACCTAGAACGCTATAGGTATGAAGTAATAGGTGAAAATATAATTAAGAATATGGTATATATTTAAAAACAAAAACAAAAAAAAAACAAAAAAACAAAAGAAAATCCGAGCACTACCCGGACAGTTGGCAAATGCCCAGTCCTATAATGTTGACGTTCAGTATTATGTATTTTCTATAATTGTGTTTGAATAAACATTTTTTCTTCTTCTTCTTCTTCTTTATCCAACGGTCGCTCAGTGATCGCAACGCAGCGGGCCTTCCGAAATCATTTTCATCTTGGCCCCTGTTCCAGACGGGAAATCAATTGTTGGTTGGGTCAACTGTTTTTGTGTAAACGGTAGTGTAGTGAAAAGAACCTGTTGGCGCCCGGCCCATCAGATCACCAGAAAACGTCGAGGCTGTGAGACAATAAGTTCTCCAATCACCGCAGCGTTCTGCTTTCGAGCATGCAGCGGCCCTTGGATTGTCTGCGCGTACTGTAAGGCGAATTCTTCACGATGACCTTCATCTTCATCCGTACAAGTTGGACATGGCACAGGAACTTTCAGAACGCGACTATAATTCTTGAAGAAATGGATGTGAAGAGTTTCTTGAAAACGTCCCTGAGCAATTGTGTTTCTCAGTGATGAAGCTCACTTTCACCTGAGCAGATGTGTCAATAAACAAAACATGCGATACTGGGCTGAAACTATCCCCCGACATCTCCATCAGAGGCCTTTGCACGCGCTGAAGGTCACAGTTTGGTGCGCGATTTCCTCAGTTGGGGTTATTAGACCTTGGTTTTTTGAAGAAGATGAGAGAACAGTTACGGTAAATTCAGACCGTTACTGCTACATGCTTGAAGAGGTTTTTTAAACCCAACTTGATGAAATGGACTTGTGGGACGTACGGTTCCAGCAGGACGGAGCAACGGCTCACACTGGAAGGACGTCGATGGCTTTGTTGAGGGAGCACTTCCAAAGACGACTGATCTCTCTCAGAGGCGATTTGGAGTGGCCGCCACGATCGCCAGATTTAACCCCTTGCGAATTCTTTGTGTTGGGGTTAACCGAAGTCCTGGGTCTTCAGCAACCGTCCCCAGACTCTCGAAGACGAACATTCGAGAGGAAATGGCCAACATTCCAGTCGTCATGTTGGAAAGGGTGATGCGTAACACCCGTAATCGCTTCGTTCAATGCATAGAAAATGGAGGGCGTCACTTGAACGACATAATTTTTAAAACCATGTTAAAAAAAAAAACTTTAAGGTATTTCCTACAACTGAAAAAAAAAATAAATAAATCAGTACTTTTTGTTTTATTATGTTACGAAATACGGGAGTTATGTTGCCCCGCCCTGTAGAAGAACGTTTTTACTTGATTTTCCCCTTCGAATAGAACACCCATATAGAACACCTCGAGGAAGAAACGGTTGCCTTTACTGGGCTGATCCAACAAGCAGCCATGTCATCTACAGAAGCCGAATACATATCTGCAGCCGAGTGTTGTAAAGATCTGATGTATTTGAAAAGATTAATTGACAAGTAAAAATTTAAATGTTAAATTGAATATTGACAATCAAAGCTCAATTACAATGATTAAAAATGGTGTTGTTCACAAAAGGAGCAAACATATAGATGTAAAATTTTACTATATAGCAGAAACGTTTGCTGAAGATTTATTGTCAGTTGAATATTGTCCTTAGACAGTCATGTTGCTGATTTATTGGCATTGCTTTGAAGTTCAACGCATTCAGATCAAAAATTGTTTGTTAATGCCTTAATGTTTTCTTCTGAAATGAAATTGGTAACTAAAGTAATGAATATAATGTTTTTTAAACTAAAAATCATCGAGAGTAATTGTACGATTGTAAATTTATGTTAAAAATAGCCAAATTTAGTCAAATTAAGGGGAGTGTGTTAGAATATTAATTTAAACTATAGTAATCTTGTCGGACGCAATTACCTTCTTCGTTTGTCCATTTTTGTATTCTGTCTTTTTCGACTGCAACTGAAATAAAATCTTTTTCTCTCTCGTGATTATTTCACTCAAAATATATAAAAAAAAAAAAAAAAAACCTTCAACACTTTTTGTCCTTGGTAGATTTATGTGTCACTGAGGGAATGTTAATGGGTTAAACCCGAAATTCAAGAGAAATGAAAAATACAAATAAAACATCAGTGAAATCCGGCGAAAGATTTCTCAATACAATATTTGACCCCGCCTAATCAGAAGTGGACCACAACCCTCCGTTCGTCATATAGGTATCTAATCTGAGCCGAACAAGTAAATGTCCGTCGATCCCATAAATCGATATGCCCCACATATAGATCGCCAATCCAGAAATAACGCTGAACTAGATCGATTTATCAAATTGTGTCACGTAGTTTAGAATATTAGTCAGAACGTGCAATATTTCCCCTGTCGCTTCGTATCTTTGAGCGATATCAAGAGGCCAATAATTTATACCTTACGGATAAAACGTAAACTTACCACACAGGGCGTGCATGTTATTCCGTCTTTCACTTTGAAGGATGCGGACGTGATGTCGGCAAATGTTATTTTGTGTATGTTCCCAGGGGTGCAGAGCGGGTCCAAGAACGAACCGTCTTCGTTTTCTTCGATGATCTAACAGAAACAGAAATAGATAAATTATATCATATGTTAAGCAGATAAACCGCATGATGGACAGACGCGAAGTAAATAGAGGAGGCTACCGTTTCTTCGTCTCTTGTCCTGGGTTCCATGGTCGAAGCCTACAAACTGAGTGAAAGCCAACTCGGGGGTACCAGACATGAGAAATCATTCAGATAACTATCCTCATCGGTCAACAATCACGTAACTCTTGCTCACTGCTCAACAACCAACAATTATACGGACAGATCACTCGTAATATAACGGAAGCTTCTATAAATATTGGACAATTTTGGGGGCTCGTTTCGCTCAAGGCATCGGGCTTCATCAGGGGCTATTGGATAACAGCGAAATAATCGACGTTATGGTGGTTGACATCTAGTGTGAAATATCTAAGTAGGTAGGGATTCTGTACCTACCAATTCTCCTTAGGTGGGTGTGTAAGCTCGAGATTGTAGCAATTTTATCGCTATTTACAGCCTAAATATTTTCTGGAACACGAGGGGTGTGGGATATTATTTGAAAATACAAGGAGAGTAACTTGTGTGAATTTGATCACGGTTTTCATGTGAATTTTGAAGAAGCAAAAACCGGGTTAAGAACGACATTCAGCTCCTGTAAACCGCTAAAGATGCCTTTTGTCAAACTAATCCGACTTATTTTAAGTAAAACCAGTTTATTGCTGTTTACAAAGTTCTGTTTACAGAAACCTTCATAAATATGAGGTTTTCTATACGTTTATGGTTTCATCAATAGTTTTAATATGTAACATTTCAATCCATATTAACACCTAGTTACAATCACTAGAACACATTTTCAATATTCAATTATTCCAGACCTATTCGGTCAAAATCAATAAACTAAAACTATTCCACAAAAAAAAAAAACCCTTAGGAGAAGAATGACAAAATTTGCTCGGTTTCCGTTCCAATGTGAACGTTTCTTCAATGGATCGGGATTGAACATTTGATTTTGAATCGAACGGAACCAATTTCAACTGCTTACGACCAATGCGGAAGAAGAAGAATTTATTGGCATATTTGTAACACTTAGGCCTCGTTGTGGGCCCTTGAAATGTGTATACAATGAAAAATACCTTATGATGAGGCTCATCTTAATACTAAAAGAATAACTAAGTTAAAAAAAGAATTAAGAAACAAAATAATAATATAAATTAGGAACAGGCCGAGAATGATCCTTGGAACGTTTCATAGCCCTAATTAAATAGTAAGGGGTTCAAAATGAATTTTGAAATCTTGAAAACGTCATATCTTGGAAATAGAAAGGACGAATTGGGGAAACAGGAAGAATTGAGAGCTGCATCAGCCATCATGACACCAGAAACGGTGGTTGCCATGATGCTGCAGAGCGAGTAACATTGGAACCTCATAGCAGGATATGAGGAAAACGCCCCAAAGATGCAGCTCAAAAGAGAGCGACGAAGGGCAAATGTTCCAGACTGACAGAACAAAGAATGAAGATATTCCCTTAGGACTCAGTGTGACGTAATTTGGAAGCAGGCGAACAGAGTAGAAGTAGAGAGCAAAGCAGTGATTTTTCTCGATCGAAGAGGAAAGAGTGCGAGTAAGGAGTAATCCTAGCCAGAGTAGAGGAGTAAAGAGTCAAGGAAGAGTTCGCTAACTCTTCGACGATTTCTGTGTTGTTAACAATGGACCCAAGGAGCAAATCGTTACTAAACAAACTTCAGGATTGAAAATGTGGTATTTCCTCACTCTGAGGAATCAATCGCAAGGTGTCCATGAAGAATTTCGTCATTTATTCGTCGATCTACGGGAGGACCCTGTGAAATTCGGAGAGTAATTCCACATGATTATCGAAACTTTCGACTGTTTGCTTGACAAAATCGAAGAGAAACTGGCCAATTCTGAGCAGCGAGGGTGACAAGCGCGTCACGAAACTGTTTGGTTTCGCCGCTTTGCTCTTTCACTCCATGCTTTACTCCTTCATAAGGTAGCTTCCACTCTGTGCACCCTCCTTCCAAGGACGTTGTTTGTTTTCCACGCTTTGCTCGTTTCTCTTTACTCTTTCATCCGCCACTCTGTACGTACCCTTACACAGCCCCAGGAATTAATTTCCTAATCGACCTACGAGAAGAAAAAAAAATCTTCACCAGTACCTGGTCAGGTCTACATGAATGTGGGCGCACACGTCTGTACGTATGTGTCTGTGTACTTCAATGAATGTGGGAGGCTGAAGATTCAATTTCTACAATAAACAATTGATAAATGAATCGATTATCGTCCTAACCCACCCGGAGTACGCTACAGGCATTCGCTTGTTGATCGTAACCCACGGATGAATAGGTCGTCAGATTAGGTCAACGTCAACAGTTCAAGGCAGCCGTTCGACGTTAAACCCAGTAATTTGGAGATAGAATGGTGTTATTATTGTCTTGTTGACATATAAAACTAATGGTGTTGTGTGCAACGCGCGGGTCATCCATAGGTTGACATTGATAAGTTAATAACTTCTAAACGACATAAATAAAATTATTGTTCCCAGTTTTTAGCGAATTTTCGAAGAAAAGGAAGCTACTGTTTTCAGTCCAAAACTCGAATTTCCCCAAAAGTTTTTATACCGAAATCCATCTCAGACCATATAGGTATATGTTTATGTATATGTCATTCCAGACGTTAACTCTCGATAGAATTGAATAAATTTCAAAGTTCAAATTAGCACAAAAAAACTGTCTTGGCAATCGAAAGGCGAGTTCGTAGATAGGCTAAAGTGGACCACTCTGAGGGGTGTCTATGGGAGTTTTAATGGGGTAAAAATTACCCCAAGGAAAACAGTCTGACAAGTGTCACCTCATTTTGAAACTTTTTCCACGCTGAACACGATGACGAAGTCAAAATTGCGATATCTTATTCCGTTCTCAAACTGGAGCACTTAGAATATGAAGAAAGGTGGTTGTTACTTGAGATGTTCTGCCTGGTTAATCTGCTCTAATCCGATAACGGACAGAGATATCGCAATTCTGACTTCACTATCGCGTTCAGCGTCGAAAAATGTATAAACTGAGGCGTGACTCGTTGTTACTGGAGACATTTTACATAGAACCAGTTATTTCTTCAAAATTTGCTCTTATAGTCATGCATAGGTAACTGTGGATTTTTAATTAACCGTCGATTCCTTGGGAATGGGTGGTCAAACCTCACTCTATCGTAGCTCTGATCGGGACTAATATTTTGTACTATAATATTATATTATTACTACGAGTATTATGTTCCAACGATTCAATTGGCAGACGGCGTTTCCAACGACAGTTAGCAACAAGATCGCAATTGAGTCTATGATTTATGATTTCACTGTCTCCTCGATGACTTCAACTTTAATGGGGAATTAAGGGGTCTTCTCTTCATAGTCAAACCAATGGCGGTCATAAAATGGGAGCCTCAAAGTCACACAGGGCAGACTATTCTAAATACAATTGTTTGTAGCGCGTTGGGTAGGTAAAGGAATTAATTTATATGTATCTAGAATTTTCCGATGAATTCCAGGCGTGAAAAGTCCCGAGTTTGAAAAAATTGAGGAAATATTCACGTAATAAAACTTATTACATTATTACGTTATTTAATGGTATTCGTCGACCCCTCCCCCCTCCCAAACTCCTTTTGAACGAATGATGTTTTTTTTTTGTTCAATCATCGTTATTGTTACAACTGTATATTATACATCTAGTGACTTCACTCTGTTAGTTAATTTAACGTATTGTGGTTCATAGATCACTACCTACTACCACTCATCACATCACTTTAGTGAGATGTAACTAGGTCCAGGGGTTTGGTCCTTTTCAGCCTTCGTACGTCGCCACTGTTGTCCAGAAGGTTCAGTACTTCAACATTCCTGTGCTTGTGGAGACGGTTTTCATGGTCCGTTGCTCGATTTTTAATAACTTCGTTCACCATCTTGACTTTAAGATCGCGATGGAGATCATTCGTTCGAACATACCAGGGGGCATTAACTATGCTCCTGAGAATTTTGTTTTGCGTTGTTTGGATTATTTTCATGTTGCTGCTCTTAGTGCAGCCCCATAACTGGCAGCCGTAGGCCCAAATTGGCTTGATCACTTGCTCGTACAGTAGCATTTTGTTATGTATAGGCAGTTGGGATTTTCTCCCAATGAGCCAGTACATCTTCTTGAATTTTAGGTTGATTTCTTCCTTCTTCTTCTTTACGTGCTCCTTCCAGCGGAGCTTGGCGTCCAGGGTCATTCCAAGGTACTTTGCAGTATCAGCATATGGGACGATTCGGGAGTTTAGTTCTATAGGTATTGGTCTCACTTTCCTGTATGTAAAGTTAATGTGTGTTGACTTTGCTTCGTTGAGTTTTATTCTCCATCTTTTGGTCCATTGATGGATACTGTTTACTGATTCCTGTAGTTTACTCGAGGCTTCTTCAACTGTGGGACCAACAGCCAGGATTGCTTGTTTGTAGCGCGTTGGATAGGTAAAGGAATTAATTTATATGTATCTAGAATTTTCCGATGAATTCCAGGCGTGAAAAGTCCCGAGTTTGAAAAAATTGAGGAAATATTCACGTAATAAAATTTATTACATTATTACGTTATTTAATGGTATTCGTCGACCCCCCCTCCCAAACTCCTTTTGAACGAATGATGTGTACATTTTTTCTCAATTTTTCTGGACTCCTACTAGACCAGTGGGGTACATAAGGAAATTTTAGGTTTTTCACAAGAAACAAAATTCTTAGCGTTGTTGGGTTGGCCTTTCTAATTACCGAGATGTTAACGAATTTTTGGAGTGGAAGGACGATGAAATCGACTGGCTTAATGACTTATCGAAAGGTCGAAGTAAGACGAACCTTGCAAAAATCTTGAACTTGTTGGGAATTTAAACTTTGTTCGGTGACGTCAAATTAGAGTAGAATGTTGAATGCCACAATACCAGGGCACAACATTATTACTACTTGATTTAGTGACGTTTTAAGAAATCCCAAGTAGAAATCACCGACGGATAGATAATAGGAATATTATGAGGACGGAATAAATAGAAAATATAATAAAACGGTTAAAGTGACCTGTACGGTTGGAAGAAGACCGGGATGGGGGGCACTACATCGACACGTAAACACGTCGACACGGCTGTCGATGTCTTTCAACCTTAGGATCGTAACACATCGACAGGGTTCCTTCTGAAAACACATCGACTGCGTTACGTTGACAGCATGTGTCGATGTGTTACAATCCTAGGGTTGAAAGACATCGACAAACAACCCCCTTGAAACACGTCGACTGCGTTACGTCGACAGGAGGGTTTAAGGCTCCCTACCTGTCTGCCTGCAACTTCACTCCTAATTAGACTCCACACAATAAAGAGAGGATACAAGACCCTGGCATGCGAAGAAAAAGTGAAAGCTCTGGATTTTCTCCGAAGGGAAAGCCGATTGATGGGGTTTTTTGAAAGGATAGCGACGAGATAATGACCTGGGTAGGGTAATGTCCAAATAGTAGGTAGGATTTAGGTTTTACGAGATAAGGAATTATGGGTCAACAATTGATTTTGAAAGTGTGTATTTCCCAAGTGACTCAGATGTGTTTTTCTCGAGGTGATACTCCAGGAGAATAGAGATCCAGTTAGTGCTACGTTTTAACGGGATAATGAAAGAGTAACAGATTTTGCAAGTATGTTTGTCCCAAGCAACGGTAATACTCCAGTTAGTTTGGGAGATCGAAAAATATCAAATGAATATGGAATATGTAAACGTGGGAGGGGGGGGGGGGGATTTACATGCTCGTAAATCATCACACTCGTTTCCTCCTCCTTTTCTTCTGTAAATTAGCTAATACCTAGTGACCAAAAACTTCGGAGGTATCTAAATTCTCAGATAATGTGCTAAATCATTTTCAGGAGAGAAATAAATAAATGATGCACAAATACGGGGTGTCCCAGTTAAGATGGTCCAAACTTCAGGGTTTAATTCTACGATCGATTTCCGACAAAAAATGTCTCATAGCAATTTTTCGAAAAACGCTTTGTTTTTTGAGTTATTCCACTTTTAAGATTTTTTAGTTTCTTTCGACATTTTTTTCAGAAATATGACTATAACTCCCTTAATACTGACTTAAAGTTAAAAAAAGGGTACCATTGGAGGAGAAGGAATCGTACGTGGCAGTTTTACAGAAATTGAAATCCGAATTCAATCTTTCGCCATCGTCAATCGTGGCGTGGTGTATCCCGAAGTGGACCTTCGTGGATGTTGGTTCCATTTTGCTCAGGTAAGTCACTAATACACACGTTTTGTGCTCAATCAGCGAACTACATATTCACCCTGCGGCCATAGGCAGGATTGCCGGTCATGCTTCGTCAGCGCAGAAAGAACTTACGAGAATTGTACAACACCGATGCCAGTAACATGTGCGCAATGCCGCTAGTCTGTTGTTTTATTAGATTATATTAATTAGATAGACCTGTGTATTTAGTTTTAAAGTATTAATGATTAGGTTTCACTTTAAAAAAAAAAATAATAATAATACAAAAATAATGATTATTTTTGTCTATACAATTATTTTTCCCGCGAATTTTTTCTGGGCCCGCGTCCTGCGAGTTGGTAAACAGAACCTTCATGTACCTGGTCCTGTACATGGTGAAAGGAACAAGGGTGTGCTACGTCGAGGGTCCGTTTTTCGAGGGACCTACTGCGCAGTGACGTCACTCACGAGAACTCTCCAGCTACCTGACCCTGCTGCTATACGGAAATAACATAGAGAACGATTAATCATGCGACCTTTTACCTATTAAATCCCTCCATTCCCGTTTCAATATCCTTCGTGCCTAATCGTAAATCACTGAGAAAGAAATTACCTACCTATTGAAGACTTTTCATGAATTTAACTGAATTTTCGGGTACCCCTTTTCAAATAATGGAAGCATTTCAGAGTTATGCTCTGAAGGTTTATGACCTTATTTATTAAAATTTTAATACAGAAAAAAATGACAAATATGTTTATATATGCTTAGCTACAAGTAGACCGTGTTAAATGAACATCTACATATCTATAGGTACATCCAATTAAAACTATAATACATACATTTCATTCTATAAAATTAAAAAAAAAAAAAAACAGTAAAATACGTGTCCAGTTCATACTATAAAAGAGAAATAGGAGTACAGTTCATTCTATTTACTAAGTTTGAAATTTGTTCAATTTTTTTTCCAATCTTTTTCGCTTGACTTGTTGTTGTAAAACCACCAGCATTTTCCTTTTTCAGAGTATCATTTTCATCTTTTAAACGGGAATTCTCTTCATCCAATGCAATCATCCAATGTTATCAAGTTCCGTTCCTGACAGATTACTATCGAGAGGTTCGTTGTCTTGATTGGCGATATTTGGAGCGTTTGAAAGTGAGGGTGTATGCACATCCAGCAGATTATCATCACCAATGATGCTTTGTAAAATACTTCGATGCTCTCTTTTTTTAATTCTTTGATCTCTTGGCGAATTTTCCTTGTTCTTCAAAGGGCATGGAGTACGTAGACTGGGAATGGCATCTATTTTCAGATTTCGTAAATTTCTAGGTGTATAATTTAGCAACTTACACCTCAGAGGAACAATAAAACAGTCTTCGGAGAAATGAATGGAACATACTGTTGCAGTTCGAACATTAATATTGTCTTTTCTCCTACACACATTAATCCACTGTTTGCAAAGCTCCTCATCTTTTGGAAAACTATAAAATTTGATACCCGAACTACTCGTGTTCTGGTTGTGGTTTGAACAACCAAACACTGGACAACTAGGCATTTCATAAACAAAAAGCACTCTCACAAAAATTGACTGTATGCAACTGAACGCGAAGTACACGTCCCGCTATGTATAGTGTAAGTAGTAAGCCTAAGCTCAGGTTGAGGACCTTTCTCGTGAGTGACGTCAGAGCAGAAAAGGGTTGGGGAATCCCCACAGCCCCCATGCGCAATGGCACACCCTTGTTCCTTTCATCATGGTCCTGTAGTGGATGAACGGGTGACTCAGAAGGGGATGGCTTACGCTTAGGCCTTCCCGCAGGTACACAAATGTTGTCGATGTATATCTGTCGATGTACCGCCAGTGCTTGCTTGTCGACGTCTTTCACCTACGGTGTTGAAAGACGTCGACTGTCGTCGTCTTTCCGTGTCGATGTCTTTCCGGAGGAGGTTTTGTCGACGTCTTTCAGACCTAATGTTGAACTACATCGAATCCACCTCCAGAAGCTTTGTCGACGTCTTTACGTGTCGACGTTTTGCCAAGTTCCCGAAGACCGTGGAGGACTGAATATACTCGACCAAATTACAAAACTCGTTACCATTACTTTGATGGTGGAGGAAGAAGGATTCAGCGAAACGGACTGACTGTTCTTTATCGATTATCCCTTAAGCCTCTACCAGAATGATTGATGTGAGCATAATATGAGTAAGGGCGTGATATGGACGACGATCTGGTATAAAAGATATTTCATGTCACTCGTACACTCAAAGGAACAATTTGACGATATTCTGCGTGGCCCTCTTTCCAGGGAGTGAAACTCACCAATCCACCAATGTCATCATTCAAATAAACAATGCTCTGACGTTTTCCAGCCATTTTCCCTTTTAATGAAAATAGACGGTTCGTCTCACTCCCAAGAGCCCATTCTGTAACCAAATAATAGTTCACCTGATTACTTCCTGGGCTACTAGATACGTGAACCTACAAACGGTCCCATTAAGCAATTTTATTACATGGGTTGTCAGTTTCTATAAATAACATTTTGGCTCATCCATTGGCAGCGTCAATACATGTTTGATGAGAAACCTTTGTAATCTCCCAACAAAGCGGAACATCCTAGCAGGCTACTGTCGAGTGCCAGACAGAATTCCAAGCACTTTTAGCTACACACGCTTTGGTTTTGAAGTTTCCAAGACATGTTAGCCACTTCTATCGCAGCTTATCGACTCTCATATTTTCCAACACTGGTTAGGTACAACTCCAAAAGCGTGAGAAACGCTAAATATGAGCCCGGAGTAAACGGCTTCGAATATTGGATACTTAGTCTTTTTTCTTATTTCTGGTCTGTACAAAAATTTGAAACAATAGAACCCAACAAGTGGTTTGGCGCGTGAGGGGTTATTCGACCAGTTTCCCTTCAACTCTAATGAGGCTCCAAAAGCCCTTAGAATCTTAAGCCCATGTGAACGACGCGACCAACAGCCACCAACAGCGAAAATAGACCTACCTCAGTAACGGCTGATAGAATGGCTACACACGAGGCATTTAGATCTACTTAACGGCATTTAGAGGCATAACGAGGCATTTAGATCTACATAACCGTATGTACAATGAACGAGTAGCGTATGTTAGGCGGTTCTCGACGTAGCACGTACCACACGCCTGCAAAGAGCGATATAGGGCGCCTGTGCTAATGATGGTTATGCAATCTATGTATTTCTCGACGGATCTAAGGGATTTTTTTCATCCCGTCTGCAAGGTCAGCTATCGTCTGGAACAACGAATCGTGGGCGATCACAACGTTTTGTTGGCACACATAACATACGAGTACGAGGACACCGGATTTTCAAGATTGTTTGAGTACGTAGTTACTAAGAAATTTCTGCGTGTTTAGGGTTCATAAGAAGTCGAAAGAATCGCGAACTAGTTAGGGTTCACCTCACCTAGACTCAACGCGACCTTCAAATAAACTTCCTCTCTCTGAGGACCTCTCAACTCATCTCTTCGCAGGACCAAGTGAGATGGATAGTGAAACTACGAACTGAACTAAACCTGAACTACCAGCAGTGCACCGTGGACAGAATAGACCTAGACATGAGCGAAAGAGGATGTCTTCCATTTCGTCGCGGTGACCCCCGTTCTTAATGAATTTAAAGTGAAGTAGTTAGGTGGTGCGGTGATCGCAGAGTGTGATTTTGGTTTAATATCTTCGATAATGAACCTTTGTAAACGCCCAAGAAGAAAAAAATACCCCCGCCTCAAAATTTGAGGGTTTACGTTTCAAGATACGTAGATTCCAAAAATCGAATTAAAAAAATCCTCAAAAAAATCCCTCTGTCCGCCGTCCAAGGCACTTTGCCCAGTTAGCATTGAGCTAAGATTACGCAATTTTTTTACGGGTTCGGTCCAACCCCTCAATGATCCTTGAAACTTTTCAAAACCTCGGACAAGGGAAAGGGGTTCAAAACGAATTTTGAAATTTTCATAACTCGAAAAATTCAAATGAAACGATAGGCATAATTTTCAGTTCGCATTTACATAGAGTTTATTTTTTAGAATTTTATAAGACCATCCGCAGCTTTGTAGGACTAGGTTAGGTGGAGCAGATCATAAGTCGTCAACATGAGGGTGAATCATGCGGCAGCCTGTCGGGACTATGTACATAATGGCCCAGCTGATTCAAATAGCACAAATCTATCATTTCGTGAAATAGATTAGGGTGATCTGCTCAAAGAAGATAATAAACCGGTGTGTCAAGAATTTGCAGAGTTTTTTAATCAAGCTGAATGACCCTGAGCAGTGGAAAGATTGCTATTATACACTGTAGTGGTCTGTAGGTACCGGAGGGAACTAATCAATTAATTGAATTACAACTGATCTACTTATATTCCAAAATAACACTGGTGGAAACGCATACAACCAAAATCTGAGTGAAACGTGTCTGAATTGAATCAGTAGGAATGTCAAGCCAATTTCGCTAGTAGTCAGAAAACGTAGTAATGAATGTCGGACAAATTTTTACAAATTCACAAATTGAATGGGTGGCCGGAACAACGTTGTATGTCCAAAAAACTAACTTTTCAGCATGCAATAAATAATTTATTATTATGTCTCTGTTGGTCAATTTTGGTTTTTTATGTTTTTCGAGTTACTTAGCATAAAACTTGCAGTACAAACTACTTATCTCTCAAATTCCAAGGAAATCATATGATTCTAAGATACAACCATATTCCACCAATAACTCACTTCTTCACATTTTAGATATACAACGTTGTTCCGGCCACCAATGGGTTATACTTAATTATACTTAATCCATAATTGGGTCATAAGACGGACTCGAGCAATGAGGCTGACAACCACCTTTGCCTCTAAACCACCTTTTTCAATATGCGATATATTTATTACTATGCATATATATATGCATAGTAATAAAAAACATCCGCGCACTCCATCCTGCAAAACAAAACATCCTGCAACTAGTTAAAATATTTATTTTGCAGTTATTTGCCATGCCAGTATGTTTATCGCCTTGTATTCCATCAAGTCCCACTATATTTATTGTTTGTTTCTAAAATTTAAAAATAAAGGTATTTACTACAACTACACTACTACACACAGACAAGAAAAGTATCTCAGAAAAGACATTCGATATAAAGTATGAGTTGTTTGAATCAGCTGTTCCCTCGGCCTGGTTCTGGTCGCATCCCGAATTTCAAATTTTTAGGTGAATTTAAAATGCCACACACAGGAGGAGAAATTTGCTAGTGTTCATCAAGATGATGAAAATTCGGCAGAGGGAAAACTGCTCTAATATGGGTTTTACTTAATCGTTGATAAATAGAGAAACATGTCAATAGTGAAGCATTGAGTTGATTACTTCGATAAGAGTGTTATTAGCTCTTCTGAATGGAAATGTTTGAACTAATCGAAAAAAAATGACTTTCTCTAGAAAATGTGATTGGGGTCGGTGTCTGGGGCAACCTGTACATTGGCGGGTATTGATATTGATATTAAGCTAATATTCTCACTTACTTGTGTTAGTGGGGCTTCAGTTTTGCGTTGTTGGTTTTCGATGCGCTTGTTTGCGGGGGGCGACTGCGATGGGAGATTGTTGGGGGGCATCGTCGACTCGGAGGAACCAAAGGAAACGCGATGAAACCGCCGCGATTCTGTCTTACAGTTAGCAATTTATTGACAAGGAGGGATATTGGAGATTTCAATATATCACCCAGTCCGCTTATCTATCCTTGTTTATCTTAAGGCTTCCTTTCTCCGATGATTATTTCGACAATAGTATTTCTAAGGCCAATTGTTTGCTGGTATTCAACATTGGGATTCTACTAATACAGATAGCACGTGATGTGATCTCATCGCCCTTATCGGCCACCAATGAAAGTTCATTCCAAAGGCAAATTGTTCTGCTGGAACGGCGAGGTCACTAAAATGTATAAAAGTCAGATAATTAAATAAAGAAAGCGAATTTTGCTAAATGCATTAGAGTACTGAAGGTCGGAAATATTTCCGGAAAAATTGGAAATATTTCCGAGACCTAATATTGGAAATATTGGAAAGATTGCTTTAAACGCTCTAACTTGGCTCGGTGCGAAGTTCGGAGGCCATGCGCTGTCTTTCTTCTCTTGCCTTCTGGCGGCGCACAGTGGTCGGAAAACCGATTTTATGGGAGCGAAATTTTCTGAATGCGGAAAGGCACTCCCTTGGAGCATAACAAACGTGTGTGCAAAATTTCAGCTCGATCCGTTTTGTCTGCTGGGCTGTAGCCTCGTCAATGAACACCAACGAAAACAAGAAGAACACGAAAAAAACCAGTCATGCAGCATGACTATAAGAGCGAATTTTCGAATAAATAATTGGTTTTATGCAAAATGTCTCAATTAAAGAACATGATGTCCATGAAGAACATCTCAAGTAACAACCACGTTTCTTCATCTTCAAAGTGCTCCAGATTGAGAGCGGAATAAGATATAGCAATCCTGACTTCCCCATCTTATTCAGCGTGTAAAAACCTTTAAAATGAGGTGTCACTTGACCGACCGTTTAATTTTTGGAATTTATGGGTGGCACCCCCCCCCCCCCCCTCAGCTTTTGGAAATTTCTACGCTGAGCACGACGGTGAAGTCAGAATTGCGATTTCACATTCCTTCATCAGATTAGAGCAGACTAACCATGAAGAATATATCAAGGTTAGAGTACTGAAGGTCGGAAATATTTCCGAAGCCAAATATTGGAAAGATTGCTTTAAACACTCTAACTTGGCTCGCTGCAAAGTTCGGAGGCCATGCGCTGTCTTTCTTCTCTTGCCTTCTGGCGGCGCACAGTGGTCGGAAAACCGATTTTATGGGAGCGAAATTTTCTGAATGCGGATTTTTTAAGGAAATTTTATGCTGAACCAAAAAATGTCTATAAACTTGGAGTGTAAAATCGACCCCATAATATTCATCCATAATGTATCAATCAGAATTTCATTAAAAGGTGCTCCTTGTTGGCAATGCAAGAGGTAGATGCAAACAAATTTTATTGCTGTTGCAAATAATTTAATACACTTGGTAATACAACATTAAATGTATAGTTCAGCAGTGTAATTACGCAATAGGTGAAACACCGTTTTGCAGCACTGAAACAGTTAAAAAACAAAAAGTTGTAGGTAGTTGCAGCTGATTTTGGTTTTAGTCCCCTACAGGAACATTACTGAAGAGATCCTTTTCTGTATTGTTCATTACCTCCTTTGGTTGAAAAACCTTTGTCTGTTTGGAGGGTTGTAGGAGATGGTAAGAAAAGAAGAAGTTTTTCCGAGCTTTCGGCTTTAATAAGCCATCTTCAGGGCTGCAACATAAACTACATGTAGTTTATTCTGAACGAAAGAGACCGGGTTGAGGAAACAATACCTACCTACATGTCATTATATGTTGCAGCCCTGAAGATGGCTTATTAAAGCCGAAAGCTCGGATCTTGTTTAAAATAAGTCAAGTTCACTTTTGGCAGACTTTGAAAGTTTCGTAGGGTATGAAAAAAAAAAAAAAAAGTCTCCATTGTATCATTTTGGTTTATTACCTTTGTTCGGCCCCAGAGCTCACCTCTGGAGACCTCAGCCCTAGTTCCCATTATTCCCGCTACTAGCGTCTTCTTCCTATATTTTCCAGTTTCTTCACCTCACTCCACACAACTTCCTCCATACCGACTTTCTCCACACCGACTCCATAACAATTACCTTCATTTGCAATATTTACCGAATAAAGACAATTACACGAAATGCCAGTTGGGGTAGCATGCTGAGAGAAAGGGCAACAGATGAATTACCTTATGGATACTTACGAATATTAATGTCGTGATGTGACCGCCATCTTGTCTCCCCCCCCCCCCCCCCCCGAACAGTCGGTCTTCGACTCTTACCAATGTTACTTCGGGCTCCCCAATTTCCTATGTTTTACCAATTATAGTTCCAAATAAAATACCGATTTCCCGACGTAATTGTTCCGTTGACTAATCCCGAGACTACTCTACAACCTTCGATAATGAACCATTGGAATCGACCAAAGAAGTGTAAATGAAATAAATAAATTCGAAGTATCACAGACAGACATCACAGAGCGAAATGAAAGAAGTTAGAGAGTCAAAGATTCACAATGTGAGGTGCTCTCTGAGAAAAACTGCACAACAATCCCCGCTCACGGGTACAAAAATGGTTTTTTAATGATAAGTAACATTAGGCAAAATTTTATTTTTCTAAATACGATCAAATGTTTTTAAAATATTTAGAGCATGAAATATGTTTGTTAAGTACCTATTTGGGGAGTATCCATCGTACGTAGCACGAGAAACTTATGAGTTAAACGGGCGAGCATCTACTACTGAGACGTACCTAGTACGGATCGCTATTGCGTCCGTACGGATTAAGCGTGAAAAATAGGATTTTTGAGATTTTTAGGGGAAATAAGCCAAAATAACTAGGAAACTGTTAATTTATTCCGTATTATATTCTAAAAACATTATTGGGACGGATAAAATGTAAAACTAAACAATATTTTTGGTTTATTATCTTCGATAATGAACCATTGGAATCGCCCAAAGAAACCCCATGCCAAAGTTTGTTGGTTTACGTTTCAAGATACGTAGATTCAGAAAATCGAATTAAAAAACACTGCAAATTCTTGACACAACGGTTTATTATCTTCCTTGTGCAGATCACCCTTCTGTCTATACCAGACTGTGTTGCAAATCGACACCATACCATATTCTCACCGTACTCATACCATACCATACGAATTTCTTTCCTATCATACCATACTTTACTATACCAAATCATACATACAATAATATACCATACCATACTCATACCATGTCGTACAAACCGAGTGAATATTGAAATGTCATCCATTTCTGACCTATATTTAAAATTTCAAGTATCTAGCTCATCATCAAAATTTAATTTGTTTAAACAAATAGGTATTATTTAAACAATTTTACAGACAAGAAACCGAGTGAATATTGCATTGTGATCCAGTTCTGAACTATTTTTAAAATTTCAAGTCAATAGCTCATCATCAAAATTTAATTTGTATTATTACAAAAAGGTATTATTTAAACAATTTTACAGATGAGAACCCGAGCGAATATTGCAATGTGGTCTATACCCGTCTCACGGTTAAAATTTCTAGACTGTAGTTTACCGGGAAGATGACAAAAGGTAGTTTTATTCTGGGCGTCTGAGGGTTGGGTCACATAACGGCCGTTTTCGACGCGAAAGTTTAGTGTTTTTCCTAAACCTTTGCGCGGTCACTGTGAACGAACGGCTGGTCGCACAAAAATCCAATTGGTCTTAAAAGATTCGTAATTTTTCAGGTCATTCAAACGTGAACTGAAAATTACACGTTTCAGTTAAATATTTTGAGATATGACATTGTCGAAATTTTAAATTTCGTTTTGAACCCCTTCCCCTTGACCTAGGGTTATGAAAAGTTTGGAGGACCATTGTGGGGCTGGTCCAAACCCAGAAACCGAATTTCGTAATTTTAACTCAACGCTAAATTGGCAAAGTGGCGCGGACGGCGTACAGCGGACGTAATTCTTCAGGACCCCTCACCACTAGCCACCAGGGACCTTGGTCCACTCGGGACCGACGGTTACCCCCCCACCCCCCCCCCCCTTAATATGGACATTCCAATGCAGGAAGAAGGGAAGGCAGACTCTGAGTGGCGATTGTCGGCTGTCAGCGCCCCAACTGGAGTACAGAGCCCTAATTTTTTGGGAAATACGCTGCAGCGCTCCCCCCCTACTAGACAGCTGGATCCCATTAAGGCAAGAGCCCCTGCAAAGAAGAGAAAGGCAGACACCCAATATGATGCTGAATGTGAGGGCTACGTGAAACCACTGAACCACATGGAGGAGACACTGAGAGTACTGTCAGAGTACGTAATTGGCCCTGAAAGCAAGCTTAATAAAATGCAGGCTGCTTACATCGACGGCTTGCTGAGGACGGTGTCGTCGACAGCAGCCAGGATAGTTGCGGACAATACATACCTGTACGGGCAGCTGAAGGTGTACAAAGAGTGTATGGGGCCACAGCAGCAGCATAATCCGCAGCCGACACTCTCACCAGTTCTACGAACGATGGAGGCTCTTAGGAAGGAGGTGAAGGGGTTCCAGGATGCAAAAGGCAGTGAAGACACCCCCTGCAAGGAAGCTCTTCGCACAGTGAAGAAGATTGCAGAGGGGGTGGAGGAGCTGAAAAAGGGGGGAGCGCAGCAGGGACCAGAGGCAAGCGTTCACCCACCAGAGAACCCTAACCCATGGCGCGTGGGACGTGCTGAGTGGAGGAGGATGGTGAGATCTGAACACAAGCAGGAGCAGCAGAACCAAGCAGCTGGCGAGCAGGAGGGGGCAGTTCCAGGGAGACTTCTGGACGGAGATGGCAGTACTCCCAAAGCGGCCAAGGTCCGCGAGTTCAAGGCGGGCATCAGGGCAGAGCTGCTGGCAAAAGGAGGAGTGGAGCCCAAAAATAAAGGGACAACCTTGATGGTCAGCACAGATGACGGAAGGGATGTGCTGACCAAATTTATGAAGGCCGTTAAGCCTGGAGATCTGGGCGTGGAGGTCTCCAGTGTCAGAACAACGAGAGGAGGAAGAGTTGTGCTCGAATTACCGCAGACAGTGGATCCAGCAGTTCTTGAGAACAATAGTGCCCTCAAGAGTGCTGGGCTTGAGGTCAGACCAGTTCCCCAGAAGCTGCCCAGGGTGACAATTTTTGACGTCCCGGCAGTGTGGTCTGCAGAAGAGCTAGTGGAGGCATTTTTGGAGAACGAGGTTCCCCAGATGGACAAGGACCGGCTCAAAAGGGAATTCATCCCCATATACAAGATTGGTCGCAAGGACCATACAATGACCCACTGGGTGGCGCAGGTCAGCCCAGCTCTGCGGAGGTATCTCTTGGAGGTGGGCAGGGTAAAGTTGATCTGGTTCTCCTGCCGAATACAGGACAACGTCAACGTGAGCCGTTGCTATAAGTGCCAACAGTATGGCCATGTGTCAGCAGTGTGTAGAGCACGACAAATTTGTGGATGGTGTGCAGGCCTGGATCATACTTTCAGGGACTGTGCCAACAAACAGGGATTGCCATGCTGCATCAATTGCAGAACCACCAATGACCGATGTGACCATGATGCAGGCAGTGCAAACTGTCCTGCCCTCAAGAGAGCCATCCGCCAACACGTACGGGCAACCGACTATGGAGAATGAGCCAACAAACCATAAACGTTGCTCAGCATAATATGAACCGCCAGCAATCTGTAGCAGACCAGTTGAGGCAACTGGTTGTTGAGAGACAGCTGGCCTTGATTGCTGTGCAGGAGCCATCTTTCCGCCAAGGAAAGATGGTGGGGTTGGGCATGGCAACGAGACTCGTCTATGGGCAGGAGGAGGGCAGCAGTCCCAAAGCAGGGTTAGCCATTTTTGATGCCAGACTGGAGGTGATGCCTTTGGTGAGGCTCTGCACAGCCAACATTGCGGCTGCACATATAGGGGGGCATGGGGAACCATTTGTGGTAGTAAGTGCTTATCTGCCCCCGCGCGCTGTCTCTTTAAATACATAAAACAGCTTACGCAATCTTATTATAAGTTCATCAATATGCTGCTTATAGCTCAAGTGGTTATCAATTTTGACCCCCAAATATTTACAATCGTCACTATATGGAAGTAAAATACAATTTCGGCATAAAATGCCGCCCGCGACCGCTCGAGGGAGTAAAAATTGAGTTTTAATTTCGGCTTAAAATGCCGCCCGCGACCGCTCGAGGGAGTAAAAATTGAGTTTTAATTTCGGCATAAAATGCCGCCCGCGACCGCTCGAGGGAGTAAAAATTGAGTTTTAATATCGGTATCAGTATCATTCATCATTTTCACAACTTATTGCCCACCGAAGAATAAGTTCAAGAGAACTTGTGCTCTTCGGAGGAGTTCATCTATCAATATTATAACAGCAGCACACAGGTGATGCAATAACCTAAGACATAAACGTTAATTAACAATAACAAAAATTTATCATAGTAACAATGTAAAGAACAAGACAATACGAAAATTAAATAATTAACTTATACACAAGAAAACATTACGAGGACTTAACAATGCAGAATTATAAACAGCTATTTAATAGTTTTTTAAAATTTGACAGGCTGGAAAACGAAAAAATATTTATTTCTTTTTGGTATAGAGTTCTGAGGGCAGTTACATAAGCATTTCTCCTGTAGAACTCAGTATTTATATTAGAAAGAATGACACGGGAATTATTGTAGTTACGAGTAACAGACGAAGATAAAAGATGACGTGGATCAATTTTAGCGCCAAAAAGATGTATGCAAGATTGAAAATGATAAATTTGATTAATATTTTTAACTTCAAAAGATTTAAACAAAAGTGAGGAAGAATATCTAGAGTTTTTATTTAATATAATTCGTAATAATTTATTTTGCACGATTTGCACTTTCTTAACAGCTGACTTAGACGCGGAACCCCAAAGCACTATCCCGTATTTGATTATAGAAAAGGCCAAACCATAATAAATAGATTTAAGTTGGCTTTTTGAAAGGAACTTACGTGTATCTTTAAATACATAAAACAGCTTACGCAATCTTATTATAAGTTCATCAATATGCTGCTTATAGCTCAAGTGGTTATCAATTTTGACCCCAAAATATTTACAATCGTCACTATATGGAAGTAAAATACAATTTCGGCATAAAATGCGCCCGCGACCGCTCGAGGGAGTAAAAATTGAGTTTGATTGCCGCCCGCGACCACTCGAGGGAGTAAAAATTGAGTTTGAATTTCGGCATAAAATGCCGCCCGCGACCGCTCGAGGGAGTAAAAATTGAGTTTTAATTTCGGCATAAAATGCCGCCCGCGACCGCTCGAGGGAGTAAAAATTGAGTTTTAATTTCGGCATAAAATGCCGCCCGCGACCGCTCGAGGGAGTAAAAATTGAGTTTTAATTTCGGCATAAAATGCCGCCCGCGACCGCTCGAGGGAGTAAAAATTGAGTTTTAATTTCGGCATAAAATGCCGCCCGCGACCGCTCGAGGGAGTAAAAATTGAGTTTTAATTTCGGCATAAAATGCCGCCCGCGACCGCTCGAGGGAGTAAAAATTGAGTTTTAATTTCGGCATAAAATGCCGCCCGCAACCGCTCGCGGGAGTAAAAATTGAGGTTTAATTTCGGCATAAAATGCCGCCCGCGACCGCTCGAGGGAGTAAAAATTGAGTTTTAATTTCGGTATCAGTATCATTCATCATTTTCACAACTTATTGCCCACCGAAGAATAAGTTCAAGGGAACTTGTGCTCTTCGGAGGAGTTCATCTATCACTATTATAACAGCAGCACATAGGTGATGCAATAACCTAAGACATAAACGTTAATTAACAAAAACAAAAATTTATCATAGTAACAATGTAAAGAACAAGACAATACGAAAATTAAATAATTAACTTATACACAAGAAAACATTACGAGGACTTAACAATGCAGAATTATAAACAGCTATTTAATAGTTTTTTAAAATTTGACAGGCTGGAAAACGAAAAAATATTTATTTCTTTTTGGTATAGAGTTCTGAGGGCAGTTACATAAGCATTTCTCCTGTAGAACTCAGTATTTATATATCGGTATCTACCACCCTAAATGCTTGACATTTGATGGCTCTACGGCATGGGACATATTAGTTCACGATTGACTCGCATGCTACGCCCCAAGACGAAATATTGAAGGAGACGGAAGGGAACGCGTCCCTCCTCTCCAACTATCCAAGTTGGTTATAACAGGCGGAGTAGGGGGTATGAGGAAGGGTGTCCTTCCGAAGGGGATTCGAGGTGTGCTTTTCGAAGAGTGCAGTTGTTCAATATACCAACCTTTACTATCGCTGTGCTCTAAATGCCTTGTTTTCATTTCATTTCCTTCCTCCCTAATCTGCATAAAGGATCAAATCCGATATCAGAAGTGGGATTGTAATCTACCCCTCTAATTGTAATCTACCCCTCTATTATGTTTTTACTCTTATCTTTCTTTATTTCTCTTTTATTAACCTCTTTGATTTCTTTATCTTCTTACTATATTTCAATAATTTCTACGTCTCAAGTTTCTCCGGCTAATCTTCCATTCCTATTAAGTCTTTCGTTACTATCGCGTTCGCGTGTGTCGGAAATAGTCAGTATAAGCGACGGAAAGTCACCACGTGGGGAGCGCGGACAAAAGAGACACCGACGCCGGCGGTTCCTGATGACACCTTTGAGGAATGTTCTCGAAAGAGCTACGTTGGGCTTTTTCTCAAAAGCCTCAGAAGAGATTGAAACTACCGGAATCCTCTTCTTCAACCAATCTTTGGCAAACCCCGCTGGGAACTTCGTTCGTTAAGGTAAAACATTTACTCATGTTTTTGATAATGGAAGTGAAGTTTCCTTATTATCTGAAAATTTATTGCCTCAATTTTCTGGTCGAATTTTTAATAATCATATCAACCTAACAGGGATAGGTTTTGGTAAAATTCTGGTACCTAAACAAATTTCGGTAATGTTGATTTTAGAAGGAATTGACGTACCAATTGTACTTTTAATTACCATTACGGTTTTAAAAGATCGATATGAGGTTGCCAAAAAAAAAAAAAAAGAAAAAAAAAAAAAAAATCTCCTGACAAGGAAAAGGTGCGGGAACGTAAAGAGAAATATTTAATAAGAATGAACCGATTTGAATAATAAATCGGATGACAATAATTTTCATAAGAGTAAACTAGTAAAGGACGATGATATGGATCGGTTGAAAAATATTTTAAATAAATATTCAGATAGTTTCACAAGAGGTTTACCTAGAAGGCCAATTTCTACCGCAAAATGTCATATTAATCCTTTTAATCCAGAGCGAATTGTTTATAGAAGACCCAAATGATAGGTTAGCTGTAAGGGACTTCTTTCACTGCCACTGAATTTTTGAATTTTTGTTCACAAAATGACATTGAAACCCATGGCATCGCCACAGGTGCACCACGAGCGAATTCGTAAGTGGAACGTGTGATGTCATCAATAACAAATTTAGTTACAGTAGCATTACACATCAAAAAAGCAATCAATCAAACAGTTGACACCAAAATTCAGCTTTGTCTAAATTCAACTATTCATAGAATAACTGCTACATCTCCCCTTGAATTGTTAACTGGACGTAAACCGCACATTCCTGGTTCAATCCTAGTAAGAGACGATGTCTCGTCTCCTACCCGCTCAAATTTATCCGAGTTGAGGACTGAAGCGAAAACTCGATTTGACAGAGCGGCCGAGTACAACTTGAAATGCTTTGAAGGCATAAATACCTTCATATTTTAGTTGTTTATGTGTGTATTATAAGGACAACAGACTGTCTTTACACAATAAAGGTTTTTATTTTTATTATTATTATTAAAAGCCAAAATTACCCCGCTTGTGCTAGGAGATTTGTGCGTACGAATGATTGAGCCTCGTGCATCACAGAAAACGTCAGATAAATTCAAAGGAATATACCGAGTTGTAGAAAATTTACCTGGGGACAGGTACTTGCTTGAGAACATTAATACTAAAAGGATAGTAAAATACTCACACGAAAAGAGTTCGAAAAATAACTCAAGATTTTGACTTGTTACCACAACTTCTTGCTGAAAGCAAAAGCTCAGATAATGATAACGAAAATAAAGAAGAAAATAAAAATAAAATAAATCAAAATAAATTTTTTTGATAATAGCTTCTCCATCTTCTTTTCTTGTACATTTTGGTTTGGACTGCTATGGACTGCAGCCATAGTGCTCCCTTCTCTGCAGCGGTCCCGGTCCTATGGCCCTGTAGTGGCCACTGTTCCGAGGTGAACTAGGAAACTCTGTGGTATAGTTTTATTTTTTCTCCCTTAGCTATATCCCTAACCAAGATTTGTTTATTTTTTTCACCCAGAAGATAATTCTCATTCACCTCCAGATGTGGTAGCAACATCATTCGGACACGAACTGGAATAAGACATTAGGTTTTTTTGGATGTTGTCCCTATGCGAAGCTTTCGTTGTATATGGACCCAAAAGTATTTTGTGGAGCACATGAGCAGTCAACAATACCATGGAGATTTGAATTTTCCTTATGGTGCTCATGGCCTATGCCGCTATATCGGACCCAAAATCTTTTGTGGAGTTCTAGACGGTGTTCTCCCATCCTGAGCATATGCCAATTTTCCATCTAATGCCGTTGGTCCAAGTCCGGCAAATGATGCATACATTCCACCGTTGAGTCCGACTTGACACTTTGGTACTATCGAAATAAAACATTAGACTGTAACCTTTTATTTTATTTCACCGTTGGTCTAAGTCCGGCGAATTCAAGTACATACACAAAAGAAGAGTGGTAGAGAATGTTCTATCTCAAAAATCAAACCAAAACCCAAATCAATAATCAAACCAAAACCCAATGATGGATACTTGCGAACTTTACCTACTCAAAACGAACTATGACACATTTACAGAAAACAGGTGACTTGCAGTTGTCAGCTTAGGCCCTCAAACCAACTACGACGCATTAGGAGAAACCATCGATGTGTATACCTCGATGGGGAAAAACCAAGTATGTAGTGACCTGTAGTGGTCAGAATTGCCGAGTGGGCCTCATTTTTCTTTCAATTGGGTTTACTTACTACCTGAAAACGGAAACTGGACATGAATTCCTTTTTCTCCCCCTGTCGACTCATGCTACAAACTGACTGCAAGAACAAAGTTATTAGTTTCAGAGTTTTCACTTTACACATGTCTCATACTGACAAAATTATTTTACTCCTGTGCATCACCGATTTTACTATGCAATTTTATTAATACTTCTTATTTTCACAGAAAACGATCTGGAAAACGCTGAATTGAATAAAAATGATTTTTGTTTCTAATACGTCGCGATGAATGACGACTATTGTAAATCCAACAAATTGCCGTATTTTTCTTTTCAAATTACGCTGAT
The DNA here is from genome assembly GCA_963920205.1 of Stenodema calcarata. NCBI lineage: Eukaryota > Metazoa > Arthropoda > Insecta > Hemiptera > Miridae > Stenodema > Stenodema calcarata. The sequence continues at coordinate 25,815,537 of OY986048.1, forward strand.
ATTTTTTTGGCTCGTCGACGCGGCTGGTGTTTGATCAAGGAACTGCGTTTACTTCAAAATTGTTTACCGACTTTTGCAACCAACATTCGATAAAAATGCATCCGATTGCAACTGGTGCAAGTCGCGGAAACGCGCAGGTAGAACGTTTTATGAGTTCAATCACAAATTTAACGACAGTGGCCCAGTCAATTAAACACCAATCATTGAGAATATTAGTATCCCAATTGCAGTTGATTCTTAATTCAACTACAAATCGCATCACTTCATTTTCACCACTTGAGCTTTTAACTGGATGCCGGCCAAACATTCCAGGAATGATTAAAGTCTCAGACGAATTCATGCCTCCTACCCGTTCTGATCTAAACGAAATTAGGGACGTGGCTCAACAAAAAATAAAAACAGTAGCTCACTATGACCAAAACAGACTTCAAGGTAGGAAAGCAAAAGTAAATCTCCATCAGGTTGGCGACCGTGTGGTTCGACGAATAGAGCCCCGGGTTAATGAGAAAACGTCCCCTAAATTCAAAGGGACGTACAAAATTATTCAAGTACTACCAAATCATAGATATCTTTTGGAAAATTTAGTCACTAATCGGCAGGTTAAATATCCTCATGAACGTGTGCGTAAATTGTCAATGGATACATCTCTCTTGCCACAGCTCTTTGATAGTGAAAGTGATTGTCAGTCACACTCCAAAGAAGATAAATGAACAAATTTCGAAGGTTCATTATCATAGGACAAGCCATAATAAAGACCAATTTCTCGTTGAGAACGAAACCTAACGATTTCTTTTTTTAAACTCAACGATTTCACAAACTAAATTATCTGAATTTATGAACTTTGAAAGTAATAAATGTTTGTTAGATCCAGTTCTCTTGCACGAACATCGAACTATAGACATATGATGTTGACGGAGCGCTACGTCATCATCTCTTGATCGTTTTCTGTACGGTAATCATGTAGAGCTTGTCCAGCATGATCTCCGAACGGGTGTACGATCTTGGTCTCTCCCTTCTTAGTGAAATTCTCGAGGATTTCATCTATAGGTGTCGTGGGTCCGAGATGCATTTACCCTCCCGATGGGCTTTTTTATACAATGTATTGTCATTGTATAGCATGTCATGCAATCTGAAGATTCCGATAAACCAGATTTTCCGTCTTTGGCGGCTTGTGGCAGCTCAGCGGATTTAACCGTCCAATGAGGATTTTAAACATTTGTTTAGCATGTCATGCAATCTCATGGATTCTAGAAACCCGATTTTCCGTCTTCGGCGGTTTATGGCAGCTCAGCGGACATAACCGTCCAATGGGGATTTTAAACATTGTTTAGCATGTCATGATTCCGTCTTTGGCGGCTCATGGCAGCTCAGCGGACCTAACCGTCCAATGGGGATTTTAAACATGTTTAGCATGTCATGGATTCTAGAAACGAGATTTTCCGTCTTTGGCGGCTTATGGCAGCTCAGCGGACTTAACAGTCCAATGGGGATTTTAAACACTTGTTTAGCATGTCATGCAATCTGAGGAATACTACACACATATTTTCCGTCTTTGGCGGTTTATGGCAGCTCAGCGGACATAACCGTCCAATGGGGATTTTAAACATTGTTTAGCATGTCATGATTCCGTCTTTGGCGGCTCATGGCAGCTCAGCGGACCTAACCGTCCAATGGGGATTTTAAACATGTTTAGCATGTCATGATTCCAGATTTTCCGTCTTTGGCGGCTTATGGCATCCCATCGGAATTACGTCTTTGAACGTGGTAAATTTCCTTGTGTATTTCAAGGCTTATCTCCTGCACGATGACGAAGGTTTCACAGCCTGTGCATGGATGAGCACTAGGCTCATAAATGCAGGGTGGTTACTGGAAGTCCGAGAAACAAAACAACAATAAACATGTTGATAGGTTTTGGGCAACTGTCGCCCGCATTTTGTTCCACTTTGATGTTTGATGCAAGAAAACTTTAAAAACTTTGAGGGTCACCCTCGCTTAATGTCAGTGAATAAAAGAATTCATTCTTTTTCATGATTTTCAGCCGAATATATTGACAAGATAACAAAATGTTCGAACATTCGAATTTGAATTATGATCTCTATTCATGTGAATGTCAGTGAATAAAAGAATGATTTTCGGTCGAATATACCGACAAGATACCAAAATGTTCGAACATTCGAATTTAAATCATGCTCTCTATTCATGTGAGTTTCAGAAATCATTCATCTCTCGATAAGAGATTGAACCAAATCGCTGCATTGAATTTTCTATGAAGTATCTTTTTCTCTCAATAAAAGGTGAACGTTGGTTTCAAAACTGGTCTTGGCTTCGACATATCCTAGTGGCAAATACCGGAGTGGCAAAACTTTTTTTTACAGAGCAGGTAGTAACACACGAGCACGTTGATACTGGAAGCTAGGTCAGAATAGCCGAATGGAAAATTGCCGGTTTGAACGTTTTTGTCGGCACATTGCAACTCGGTTTACGGCTGACCACCTCAAACCTTTCAATTATCGTACTTTACTTAGGGCGAACTTAACTGGCGACACGCAGGTAAAGGTATTACCCTTCTACGTATCGTGGGAAAAAAATAGGAAGGTCGTAAAATCTATGGTGAGAAAAATAAGTCGTAAACCCTCAAACTAGGTGAAGCGACTGGTTCCCAAGCATAGGCCCTAGGGTCCGTGGGAAAAATATGTCAATGTGATGATTTCTAATCCTTTTGAATCTGTTACAGGAGGATCGTCCCGATAAGGGTACTCTAAGTGATTTCTAAACGTATGAAATTATGATGATGTGTTAGAACCTGTACATAGTATACACATTCACATCCAATATTGTAAATATTTTTTAAATAATATTTTTTATATCTTTGTTTACCCAATTTAAATATTGTAACAATGTAAATAATATATCGAGTCATCTTGACGCCGAATCATCGGCTTTTATTTATGCCATATTGTAAACAAATAGAAAACAAAAGTGATGCTTTACGGCGATCGCCAGGTTTACATAACGTGTATGTAAAATATTATTTTATATCGTGTAATTCTAGCTTGTAAGCGCAATTAATAATTTAATGTATTTGATACGATATGATGTATTTAAATATCTCCGCCTTAGGAAAAATATTTTTGTGTGCTTGCACCCAAGGCACTAATTACATTGCCTTGCAGAGGGTTTTCATCCTGGCGGTTACACGGGGCTATGCGTGGCTGACAAAGCCTTTTCGCTGGTCACGGGTTCTGCAAAGGTTTCCCAATGCCATAGAGTCATGCTTGCAAACCAAACCGAAATGGATAAATCAATACTTTGTGAAATTAACGTAGAGTCTACATAGGTCCAAAAACCAACATTGTTAGGGACGCGGTCAACTCACGAGTTCGGGTAGGCGCTTCATAAACCTTATATGTTTTTGCTCGCGCGTCCGAAACAATTTAGGATTTTTTTGTGACACGAAATTATTGAAATTTGAATTTTTTTCTTTTCCCCTAATTCTCGCAGGGGCCGCTCGATGTCAGATTGGCCGTATCGGTATCTACCACCCTGCTTGACATTTGATGGCTCTACGGCATGGGACATATTAGTTCACGATTGACTCGCATGCTACGCCCCAAGACGAAATATTGAAGGAGACGGAAGGGAACGCGTCCCTCCTCTCCAACTATCCAAGTTGGTTATAACAGGCGGAGTAGGGGGTATGAGGAAGGGTGTCCTTCCGAAGGGGATTCGAGGTGTGCTTTTCGAAGAGTGCAGTTGTTCAATATACCAACCTTTACTATCGCTGTGCTCTAAATGCCTTGTTTTCATTTCATTTCCTTCCTCCCTAATCTGCATAAAGGATCAAATCCGATATATATTAGGAAGAATGACACGGGAATTATTGTAGTTACGAGTAACAGACGAAGATAAAAGATGACGTGGATCAACATAGCGCCAAAAAGATGTATGCAAGATTGAAAATGATAAATTTGATTAATATTTTTAACTTCAAAAGATTTAAACAAAAGTGAGGAAGAATATCTAGAGTTTTTATTTAATATAATTCGTAATAATTTATTTGGCACGATTTGCACTTTCTTAACAGCTGACTTAGGCGCGTAAAAATTAATTTTTAATTTCGGCATAAAATGCCGCCCGCGACCGCTCGAGGGAGTAAAAATTGAGTTTTAATTTCGGCATAAAATGCCGCCCGCGACCGCTCGAGGGAGTAAAAATTGAGTTTTAATTTCGGCATAAAATGCCGCCCGCGACCGCTCGAGGGAGTAAAAATTGAGTTTTAATTTCGGCATAAAATGCCGCCCGCGACCGCTCGAGGGAGTAAAAATTGAGTTTTAATTTCGGCATAAAATGCCGCCCGCGACCGCTCGAGGGAGTATTGTATTGTATTGTATTGTATTCCTTTATTGGCAAAATAGTTAAGTATATAATTCAATCGGTATCATTTTCACAACTTATTGCCCACCGAAGAATAAGTTCAAGGGAACTTGTGCTCTTCGGAGGAGTTCATCTATCACTATTATAACAGCAGCACACAGGTGATGCAATAACCTAAGACATAAACGTTAATTAACAAAAACAAAAATTTATCATAGTAACAATGTAAAGAACAAGACAATACGAAAATTAAATAATTAACTTATACAGAAGAAAACATTACGAGGACTTAACAATGCAGAATTATAAACAGCAATTTAATAGTTTTTTAAAATTTGACAGGCTGGAAAACGAAAAAATATTTATTTCTTTTTGGTATAGAGTTCTGAGGGCAGTTACATAAGCATTTCTCCTGTAGAACTCAGTATTTATATTAGGAAGAATGACACGGGAATTATTGTAGTTACGAGTAACAGACGAAGATAAAAGATGACGTGGATCAACTTTAGCGCCAAAAAGATGTATGCAAGATTGAAAATGATAAATTTGATTAATATTTTTAACTTCAAAAGATTTAAACAAAAGTGAGGAAGAATATCTAGAGTTTTTATTTAATATAATTCGTAATAATTTATTTGGCACGATTTGCACTTTCTTAACAGCTGACTTAGGCGCGTAAAAATTGAGTTTTAATTTCGGCATAAAATGCCGCCCGCGACCGCTCGAGGGAGTAAAAATTGAGTTTTAATTTCGGCATAAAATGCCGCCCGCGACCGCTCGAGGGAGTAAAAATTGAGTTTTAATTTCGGCATAAAATGCCGCCCGCGACCGCTCGAGGGAGTAAAAATTGAGTTTTAATTTCGACATAAAATGCCGCCCGCGACCGCTCGAGGGAGTAAAAATTGAGTTTTAATTTCGGCATAAAATGCCGCCCGCGACCGCTCGAGGGAGTAAAAATTGAGTTTTAATTTCGGCATAAAATGCCGCCCGCGACCGCTCGAGGGAGTAAAAATTGAGTTTTAATTTCGGCATAAAATGCTGCCCGCGACCGCTCGAGGGAGTAAAAATTGAGTTTTAATTTCGGCATAAAATGCCGCCCGCGACCGCTCGAGGGAGTATTGTATTGTATTGCATTGTATTCCTTTATTGGCAAAATAGTTAAGTATATAATTCAATCGGTATCATTTTCACAACTTATTGCCCACCGAAGAATAAGTTCAAGGGAAGTTGTGCTCTTCGGAGGAGTTCATCTATCACTATTATAACAGCAGCACATAGGTGATGCAATAACCTAAGACATAAACGTTAATTAACAAAAACAAAAATTTATCATAGTAACAATGTAAAGAACAAGACAATACGAAAATTAAATAATTAACTTATACAGAAGAAAATATTACGAGGACTTAACAATGCAGAATTATAAACAGCTATTTAATAGTTTTTTAAAATTTGACAGGCTGGAAAACGAAAAAATATTTATTTCTTTTTGGTATAGAGTTCTGAGGGCAGTTACATAAGCATTTCTCGTGTAGAACTCAGTATTTATATTAGGAAGAATGACACGGGAATTATTGTAGTTACGAGTAACAGACGAAGATAAAAGAAGACGTGGATCAACTTTAGCGCCAAAAAGATGTATGCAAGATTGAAAATGATAAATTTGATTAATATTTTTAACTTCAAAAGATTTAAACAAAAGTGAGGAAGAATATCTAGAGTTTTTATTTAATATAATTCGTAATAATTTATTTGGCACGATTTGCACTTTCTTAACAGCTGACTTAGGCGCGTAAAAATTGATTTTTAATTTCGGCATAAAATGCCGCCCGCGACCGCTCGAGGGAGTAAAAATTGAGTTTTAATTTCGGCATAAAATGCCGCCCGCGACCGCTCGAGGGAGTAAAAATTGAGTTTTAATTTCGGCATAAAATGCCGCCCGCGACCGCTCGAGGGAGTAAAAATTGAGTTTTAATTTCGGCATAAAATGCCGCCCGCGACCGCTCGAGGGAGTATTGTATTGTATTGTATTGTATTCCTTTATTGGCAAAATAGTTAAGTATATAATTCAATCGGTATCATTTTCACAACTTATTGCCCACCGAAGAATAAGTTCAAGGGAACTTGTGCTCTTCGGAGGAGTTCATCTATCACTATTATAACAGCAGCACACAGGTGATGTAATAACCTAAGACATAAACGTTAATTAACAAAAACAAAAATTTATCATAGTAACAATGTAAAGAACAAGACAATACGAAAATTAAATAATTAAACAGCTATTTAATATTTTTTTAAAATTTGACAGGCTGGAAAACGAAAAAATATTTATTTCTTTTTGGTATAGAGTTCTGAGGGCAGTTACATAAGCATTTCTCCTGTAGAACTCAGTATTTATATTAGGAAGAATGACACGGGAATTATTGTAGTTACGAGTAACAGACGAAGATAAAAGATGACGTGGATCAACTTTAGCGCCAAAAAGATGTATGCAAGATTGAAAATGATAAATTTGATTAATATTTTTAACTTCAAAAGATTTAAACAAAAGTGAGGAAGAATATCTAGAGTTTTTATTTAATATAATTCGTAATAATTTATTTGGCACGATTTGCACTTTCTTAACAGCTGACTTAGGCGCGTAAAAATTGATTTTTAATTTCGGCATAAAATGCCGCCCGCGACCGCTCGAGGGAGTAAAAATTGAGTTTTAATTTCGGCATAAAATGCCGCCCGCGACCGCTCGAGGAAGTAAAAATTGAGTTTTAATTTTGGCATAAAATGCCGCCCGCGACCGCTCGAGGGAGTAAAAATTGAGTTTTAATTTCGGCATAAAATGCCGCCCGCGACCGCTCGAGGGAGTAAAAATTGAGTTTTAATTTCGGCATAAAATGCCGCCCGCGACCGCTCGAGGGAGTAAAAATTGAGTTTTAATTTCGGCATAAAATGCCGCCCGCGACCGCTCGAGGGAGTAAAAATTGAGTTTTAATTTCGGCATAAAATGCCGCCCGCGACCGCTCGAGGGAGTAAAAATTGAGTTTTAATTTCGACATAAAATGCCGCCCGCGACCGCTCGAGGGAGTAAAAATTGAGTTTTAATTTCGGCATAAAATGCCGCCCGCGACCGCTCGAGGGAGTAAAAATTGAGTTTTAATTTCGGCATAAAATGCCGCCCGCGACCGCTCGAGGGAGTAAAAATTGAGTTTTAATTTCGGCATAAAATGCTGCCCGCGACCGCTCGAGGGAGTAAAAATTGAGTTTTAATTTCGGCATAAAATGCCGCCCGCGACCGCTCGAGGGAGTAAAAATTGAGTTTTAATTTCGGCATAAAATGCTGCCCGCGACCGCTCGAGGGAGTAAAAATTGAGTTTTAATTTCGGCATAAAATGCCGCCCGCGACCGCTCGAGGGAGTATTGTATTGTATTGCATTGTATTCCTTTATTGGCAAAATAGTTAAGTATATAATTCAATCGGTATCATTTTCACAACTTATTGCCCACCGAAGAATAAGTTCAAGGGAAGTTGTGCTCTTCGGAGGAGTTCATCTATCACTATTATAACAGCAGCACATAGGTGATGCAATAACCTAAGACATAAACGTTAATTAACAAAAACAAAAATTTATCATAGTAACAATGTAAAGAACAAGACAATACGAAAATTAAATAATTAACTTATACAGAAGAAAATATTACGAGGACTTAACAATGCAGAATTATAAACAGCTATTTAATAGTTTTTTAAAATTTGACAGGCTGGAAAACGAAAAAATATTTATTTCTTTTTGGTATAGAGTTCTGAGGGCAGTTACATAAGCATTTCTCGTGTAGAACTCAGTATTTATATTAGGAAGAATGACACGGGAATTATTGTAGTTACGAGTAACAGACGAAGATAAAAGATGACGTGGATCAACTTTAGCGCCAAAAAGATGTATGCAAGATTGAAAATGATAAATTTGATTAATATTTTTAACTTCAAAAGATTTAAACAAAAGTGAGGAAGAATATCTAGAGTTTTTATTTAATATAATTCGTAATAATTTATTTGGCACGATTTGCACTTTCTTAACAGCTGACTTAGGCGCGTAAAAATTGATTTTTAATTTCGGCATAAAATGCCGCCCGCGACCGCTCGAGGGAGTAAAAATTGAGTTTTAATTTCGGCATAAAATGCCGCCCGCGACCGCTCGAGGGAGTAAAAATTGAGTTTTAATTTCGGCATAAAATGCCGCCCGCGACCGCTCGAGGGAGTAAAAATTGAGTTTTAATTTCGGCATAAAATGCCGCCCGCGACCGCTCGAGGGAGTATTGTATTGTATTGTATTGTATTCCTTTATTGGCAAAATAGTTAAGTATATAATTCAATCGGTATCATTTTCACAACTTATTGCCCACCGAAGAATAAGTTCAAGGGAACTTGTGCTCTTCGGAGGAGTTCATCTATCACTATTATAACAGCAGCACACAGGTGATGTAATAACCTAAGACATAAACGTTAATTAACAAAAACAAAAATTTATCATAGTAACAATGTAAAGAACAAGACAATACGAAAATTAAATAATTAAACAGCTATTTAATATTTTTTTAAAATTTGACAGGCTGGAAAACGAAAAAATATTTATTTCTTTTTGGTATAGAGTTCTGAGGGCAGTTACATAAGCATTTCTCCTGTAGAACTCAGTATTTATATTAGGAAGAATGACACGGGAATTATTGTAGTTACGAGTAACAGACGAAGATAAAAGATGACGTGGATCAACTTTAGCGCCAAAAAGATGTATGCAAGATTGAAAATGATAAATTTGATTAATATTTTTAACTTCAAAAGATTTAAACAAAAGTGAGGAAGAATATCTAGAGTTTTTATTTAATATAATTCGTAATAATTTATTTGGCACGATTTGCACTTTCTTAACAGCTGACTTAGGCGCGTAAAAATTGATTTTTAATTTCGGCATAAAATGCCGCCCGCGACCGCTCGAGGGAGTAAAAATTGAGTTTTAATTTCGGCATAAAATGCCGCCCGCGACCGCTCGAGGAAGTAAAAATTGAGTTTTAATTTTGGCATAAAATGCCGCCCGCGACCGCTCGAGGGAGTAAAAATTGAGTTTTAATTTCGGCATAAAATGCCGCCCGCGACCGCTCGAGGGAGTAAAAATTGAGTTTTAATTTCGGCATAAAATGCCGCCCGCGACCGCTCGAGGGAGTAAAAATTGAGTTTTAATTTCGGCATAAAATGCCGCCCGCGACCGCTCGAGGGAGTAAAAATTGAGTTTTAATTTCGGCATAAAATGCCGCCCGCGACCGCTCGAGGGAGTAAAAATTGAGTTTTAATTTCGGCATAAAATGCCGCCCGCGACCGCTCGAGGGAGTAAAAATTGAGTTTTAATTTCGGCATAAAATGCCGCCCGCGACCGCTCGAGGGAGTATTGTATTGTATTGTATTGTATTCCTTTATTGGCAAAATAGTTAAGTATATAATTCAATCGGTATCATTTTCACAACTTATTGCCCACCGAAGAATAAGTTCAAGGGAACTTGTGCTCTTCGGAGGAGTTCATCTATCACTATTATAACAGCAGCACACAGGTGATGCAATAACCTAAGACATAAACGTTAATTAACAAAAACAAAAATTTATCATAGTAACAATGTAAAGAACAAGACAATACGAAAATTAAATAATTAACTTATACAGAAGAAAACATTACGAGGACTTAACAATGCAGAATTATAAACAGCAATTTAATAGTTTTTTAAAATTTGACAGGCTGGAAAACGAAAAAATATTTATTTCTTTTTGGTATAGAGTTCTGAGGGCAGTTACATAAGCATTTCTCCTGTAGAACTCAGTATTTATATTAGGAAGAATGACACGGGAATTATTGTAGTTACGAGTAACAGACGAAGATAAAAGATGACGTGGATCAACTTTAGCGCCAAAAAGATGTATGCAAGATTGAAAATGATAAATTTGATTAATATTTTTAACTTCAAAAGATTTAAACAAAAGTGAGGAAGAATATCTAGAGTTTTTATTTAATATAATTCGTAATAATTTATTTGGCACGATTTGCACTTTCTTAACAGCTGACTTAGGCGCGTAAAAATTGAGTTTTAATTTCGGCATAAAATGCCGCCCGCGACCGCTCGAGGGAGTAAAAATTGAGTTTTAATTTCGGCATAAAATGCCGCCCGCGACCGCTCGAGGGAGTAAAAATTGAGTTTTAATTTCGGCATAAAATGCCGCCCGCGACCGCTCGAGGGAGTAAAAATTGAGTTTTAATTTCGACATAAAATGCCGCCCGCGACCGCTCGAGGGAGTAAAAATTGAGTTTTAATTTCGGCATAAAATGCCGCCCGCGACCGCTCGAGGGAGTAAAAATTGAGTTTTAATTTCGGCATAAAATGCCGCCCGCGACCGCTCGAGGGAGTAAAAATTGAGTTTTAATTTCGGCATAAAATGCTGCCCGCGACCGCTCGAGGGAGTAAAAATTGAGTTTTAATTTCGGCATAAAATGCCGCCCGCGACCGCTCGAGGGAGTATTGTATTGTATTGCATTGTATTCCTTTATTGGCAAAATAGTTAAGTATATAATTCAATCGGTATCATTTTCACAACTTATTGCCCACCGAAGAATAAGTTCAAGGGAAGTTGTGCTCTTCGGAGGAGTTCATCTATCACTATTATAACAGCAGCACATAGGTGATGCAATAACCTAAGACATAAACGTTAATTAACAAAAACAAAAATTTATCATAGTAACAATGTAAAGAACAAGACAATACGAAAATTAAATAATTAACTTATACAGAAGAAAATATTACGAGGACTTAACAATGCAGAATTATAAACAGCTATTTAATAGTTTTTTAAAATTTGACAGGCTGGAAAACGAAAAAATATTTATTTCTTTTTGGTATAGAGTTCTGAGGGCAGTTACATAAGCATTTCTCGTGTAGAACTCAGTATTTATATTAGGAAGAATGACACGGGAATTATTGTAGTTACGAGTAACAGACGAAGATAAAAGAAGACGTGGATCAACTTTAGCGCCAAAAAGATGTATGCAAGATTGAAAATGATAAATTTGATTAATATTTTTAACTTCAAAAGATTTAAACAAAAGTGAGGAAGAATATCTAGAGTTTTTATTTAATATAATTCGTAATAATTTATTTGGCACGATTTGCACTTTCTTAACAGCTGACTTAGGCGCGTAAAAATTGATTTTTAATTTCGGCATAAAATGCCGCCCGCGACCGCTCGAGGGAGTAAAAATTGAGTTTTAATTTCGGCATAAAATGCCGCCCGCGACCGCTCGAGGGAGTAAAAATTGAGTTTTAATTTCGGCATAAAATGCCGCCCGCGACCGCTCGAGGGAGTAAAAATTGAGTTTTAATTTCGGCATAAAATGCCGCCCGCGACCGCTCGAGGGAGTATTGTATTGTATTGTATTGTATTCCTTTATTGGCAAAATAGTTAAGTATATAATTCAATCGGTATCATTTTCACAACTTATTGCCCACCGAAGAATAAGTTCAAGGGAACTTGTGCTCTTCGGAGGAGTTCATCTATCACTATTATAACAGCAGCACACAGGTGATGTAATAACCTAAGACATAAACGTTAATTAACAAAAACAAAAATTTATCATAGTAACAATGTAAAGAACAAGACAATACGAAAATTAAATAATTAAACAGCTATTTAATATTTTTTTAAAATTTGACAGGCTGGAAAACGAAAAAATATTTATTTCTTTTTGGTATAGAGTTCTGAGGGCAGTTACATAAGCATTTCTCCTGTAGAACTCAGTATTTATATTAGGAAGAATGACACGGGAATTATTGTAGTTACGAGTAACAGACGAAGATAAAAGATGACGTGGATCAACTTTAGCGCCAAAAAGATGTATGCAAGATTGAAAATGATAAATTTGATTAATATTTTTAACTTCAAAAGATTTAAACAAAAGTGAGGAAGAATATCTAGAGTTTTTATTTAATATAATTCGTAATAATTTATTTGGCACGATTTGCACTTTCTTAACAGCTGACTTAGGCGCGTAAAAATTGATTTTTAATTTCGGCATAAAATGCCGCCCGCGACCGCTCGAGGGAGTAAAAATTGAGTTTTAATTTCGGCATAAAATGCCGCCCGCGACCGCTCGAGGAAGTAAAAATTGAGTTTTAATTTTGGCATAAAATGCCGCCCGCGACCGCTCGAGGGAGTAAAAATTGAGTTTTAATTTCGGCATAAAATGCCGCCCGCGACCGCTCGAGGGAGTAAAAATTGAGTTTTAATTTCGGCATAAAATGCCGCCCGCGACCGCTCGAGGGAGTAAAAATTGAGTTTTAATTTCGGCATAAAATGCCGCCCGCGACCGCTCGAGGGAGTAAAAATTGAGTTTTAATTTCGGCATAAAATGCCGCCCGCGACCGCTCGAGGGAGTAAAAATTGAGTTTTAATTTCGACATAAAATGCCGCCCGCGACCGCTCGAGGGAGTAAAAATTGAGTTTTAATTTCGGCATAAAATGCCGCCCGCGACCGCTCGAGGGAGTAAAAATTGAGTTTTAATTTCGGCATAAAATGCCGCCCGCGACCGCTCGAGGGAGTAAAAATTGAGTTTTAATTTCGGCATAAAATGCTGCCCGCGACCGCTCGAGGGAGTAAAAATTGAGTTTTAATTTCGGCATAAAATGCCGCCCGCGACCGCTCGAGGGAGTAAAAATTGAGTTTTAATTTCGGCATAAAATGCTGCCCGCGACCGCTCGAGGGAGTAAAAATTGAGTTTTAATTTCGGCATAAAATGCCGCCCGCGACCGCTCGAGGGAGTATTGTATTGTATTGCATTGTATTCCTTTATTGGCAAAATAGTTAAGTATATAATTCAATCGGTATCATTTTCACAACTTATTGCCCACCGAAGAATAAGTTCAAGGGAAGTTGTGCTCTTCGGAGGAGTTCATCTATCACTATTATAACAGCAGCACATAGGTGATGCAATAACCTAAGACATAAACGTTAATTAACAAAAACAAAAATTTATCATAGTAACAATGTAAAGAACAAGACAATACGAAAATTAAATAATTAACTTATACAGAAGAAAATATTACGAGGACTTAACAATGCAGAATTATAAACAGCTATTTAATAGTTTTTTAAAATTTGACAGGCTGGAAAACGAAAAAATATTTATTTCTTTTTGGTATAGAGTTCTGAGGGCAGTTACATAAGCATTTCTCGTGTAGAACTCAGTATTTATATTAGGAAGAATGACACGGGAATTATTGTAGTTACGAGTAACAGACGAAGATAAAAGATGACGTGGATCAACTTTAGCGCCAAAAAGATGTATGCAAGATTGAAAATGATAAATTTGATTAATATTTTTAACTTCAAAAGATTTAAACAAAAGTGAGGAAGAATATCTAGAGTTTTTATTTAATATAATTCGTAATAATTTATTTGGCACGATTTGCACTTTCTTAACAGCTGACTTAGGCGCGTAAAAATTGATTTTTAATTTCGGCATAAAATGCCGCCCGCGACCGCTCGAGGGAGTAAAAATTGAGTTTTAATTTCGGCATAAAATGCCGCCCGCGACCGCTCGAGGGAGTAAAAATTGAGTTTTAATTTCGGCATAAAATGCCGCCCGCGACCGCTCGAGGGAGTAAAAATTGAGTTTTAATTTCGGCATAAAATGCCGCCCGCGACCGCTCGAGGGAGTATTGTATTGTATTGTATTGTATTCCTTTATTGGCAAAATAGTTAAGTATATAATTCAATCGGTATCATTTTCACAACTTATTGCCCACCGAAGAATAAGTTCAAGGGAACTTGTGCTCTTCGGAGGAGTTCATCTATCACTATTATAACAGCAGCACACAGGTGATGTAATAACCTAAGACATAAACGTTAATTAACAAAAACAAAAATTTATCATAGTAACAATGTAAAGAACAAGACAATACGAAAATTAAATAATTAAACAGCTATTTAATATTTTTTTAAAATTTGACAGGCTGGAAAACGAAAAAATATTTATTTCTTTTTGGTATAGAGTTCTGAGGGCAGTTACATAAGCATTTCTCCTGTAGAACTCAGTATTTATATTAGGAAGAATGACACGGGAATTATTGTAGTTACGAGTAACAGACGAAGATAAAAGATGACGTGGATCAACTTTAGCGCCAAAAAGATGTATGCAAGATTGAAAATGATAAATTTGATTAATATTTTTAACTTCAAAAGATTTAAACAAAAGTGAGGAAGAATATCTAGAGTTTTTATTTAATATAATTCGTAATAATTTATTTGGCACGATTTGCACTTTCTTAACAGCTGACTTAGGCGCGTAAAAATTGATTTTTAATTTCGGCATAAAATGCCGCCCGCGACCGCTCGAGGGAGTAAAAATTGAGTTTTAATTTCGGCATAAAATGCCGCCCGCGACCGCTCGAGGAAGTAAAAATTGAGTTTTAATTTTGGCATAAAATGCCGCCCGCGACCGCTCGAGGGAGTAAAAATTGAGTTTTAATTTCGGCATAAAATGCCGCCCGCGACCGCTCGAGGGAGTAAAAATTGAGTTTTAATTTCGGCATAAAATGCCGCCCGCGACCGCTCGAGGGAGTAAAAATTGAGTTTTAATTTCGGCATAAAATGCCGCCCGCGACCGCTCGAGGGAGTAAAAATTGAGTTTTAATTTCGGCATAAAATGCCGCCCGCGACCGCTCGAGGGAGTAAAAATTGAGTTTTAATTTCGACATAAAATGCCGCCCGCGACCGCTCGAGGGAGTAAAAATTGAGTTTTAATTTCGGCATAAAATGCCGCCCGCGACCGCTCGAGGGAGTAAAAATTGAGTTTTAATTTCGGCATAAAATGCCGCCCGCGACCGCTCGAGGGAGTAAAAATTGAGTTTTAATTTCGGCATAAAATGCTGCCCGCGACCGCTCGAGGGAGTAAAAATTGAGTTTTAATTTCGGCATAAAATGCCGCCCGCGACCGCTCGAGGGAGTAAAAATTGAGTTTTAATTTCGGCATAAAATGCTGCCCGCGACCGCTCGAGGGAGTAAAAATTGAGTTTTAATTTCGGCATAAAATGCCGCCCGCGACCGCTCGAGGGAGTATTGTATTGTATTGCATTGTATTCCTTTATTGGCAAAATAGTTAAGTATATAATTCAATCGGTATCATTTTCACAACTTATTGCCCACCGAAGAATAAGTTCAAGGGAAGTTGTGCTCTTCGGAGGAGTTCATCTATCACTATTATAACAGCAGCACATAGGTGATGCAATAACCTAAGACATAAACGTTAATTAACAAAAACAAAAATTTATCATAGTAACAATGTAAAGAACAAGACAATACGAAAATTAAATAATTAACTTATACAGAAGAAAATATTACGAGGACTTAACAATGCAGAATTATAAACAGCTATTTAATAGTTTTTTAAAATTTGACAGGCTGGAAAACGAAAAAATATTTATTTCTTTTTGGTATAGAGTTCTGAGGGCAGTTACATAAGCATTTCTCGTGTAGAACTCAGTATTTATATTAGGAAGAATGACACGGGAATTATTGTAGTTACGAGTAACAGACGAAGATAAAAGATGACGTGGATCAACTTTAGCGCCAAAAAGATGTATGCAAGATTGAAAATGATAAATTTGATTAATATTTTTAACTTCAAAAGATTTAAACAAAAGTGAGGAAGAATATCTAGAGTTTTTATTTAATATAATTCGTAATAATTTATTTGGCACGATTTGCACTTTCTTAACAGCTGACTTAGGCGCGTAAAAATTGATTTTTAATTTCGGCATAAAATGCCGCCCGCGACCGCTCGAGGGAGTAAAAATTGAGTTTTAATTTCGGCATAAAATGCCGCCCGCGACCGCTCGAGGGAGTAAAAATTGAGTTTTAATTTCGGCATAAAATGCCGCCCGCGACCGCTCGAGGAAGTAAAAATTGAGTTTTAATTTTGGCATAAAATGCCGCCCGCGACCGCTCGAGGGAGTAAAAATTGAGTTTTAATTTCGGCATAAAATGCCGCCCGCGACCGCTCGAGGGAGTAAAAATTGAGTTTTAATTTCGGCATAAAATGCCGCCCGCGACCGCTCGAGGGAGTAAAAATTGAGTTTTAATTTCGGCATAAAATGCCGCCCGCGACCGCTCGAGGGAGTAAAAATTGAGTTTTAATTTCGGCATAAAATGCCGCCCGCGACCGCTCGAGGGAGTAAAAATTGAGTTTTAATTTCGACATAAAATGCCGCCCGCGACCGCTCGAGGGAGTAAAAATTGAGTTTTAATTTCGGCATAAAATGCCGCCCGCGACCGCTCGAGGGAGTAAAAATTGAGTTTTAATTTCGGCATAAAATGCCGCCCGCGACCGCTCGAGGGAGTAAAAATTGAGTTTTAATTTCGGCATAAAATGCTGCCCGCGACCGCTCGAGGGAGTAAAAATTGAGTTTTAATTTCGGCATAAAATGCCGCCCGCGACCGCTCGAGGGAGTAAAAATTGAGTTTTAATTTCGGCATAAAATGCTGCCCGCGACCGCTCGAGGGAGTAAAAATTGAGTTTTAATTTCGGCATAAAATGCCGCCCGCGACCGCTCGAGGGAGTATTGTATTGTATTGCATTGTATTCCTTTATTGGCAAAATAGTTAAGTATATAATTCAATCGGTATCATTTTCACAACTTATTGCCCACCGAAGAATAAGTTCAAGGGAAGTTGTGCTCTTCGGAGGAGTTCATCTATCACTATTATAACAGCAGCACATAGGTGATGCAATAACCTAAGACATAAACGTTAATTAACAAAAACAAAAATTTATCATAGTAACAATGTAAAGAACAAGACAATACGAAAATTAAATAATTAAACAGCTATTTAATATTTTTTTAAAATTTGACAGGCTGGAAAACGAAAAAATATTTATTTCTTTTTGGTATAGAGTTCTGAGGGCAGTTACATAAGCATTTCTCCTGTAGAACTCAGTATTTATATTAGGAAGAATGACACGGGAATTATTGTAGTTACGAGTAACAGACGAAGATAAAAGATGACGTGGATCAACTTTAGCGCCAAAAAGATGTATGCAAGATTGAAAATGATAAATTTGATTAATATTTTTAACTTCAAAAGATTTAAACAAAAGTGAGGAAGAATATCTAGAGTTTTTATTTAATATAATTCGTAATAATTTATTTGGCACGATTTGCACTTTCTTAACAGCTGACTTAGGCGCGTAAAAATTGATTTTTAATTTCGGCATAAAATGCCGCCCGCGACCGCTCGAGGGAGTAAAAATTGAGTTTTAATTTCGGCATAAAATGCCGCCCGCGACCGCTCGAGGAAGTAAAAATTGAGTTTTAATTTTGGCATAAAATGCCGCCCGCGACCGCTCGAGGGAGTAAAAATTGAGTTTTAATTTCGGCATAAAATGCCGCCCGCGACCGCTCGAGGGAGTAAAAATTGAGTTTTAATTTCGGCATAAAATGCCGCCCGCGACCGCTCGAGGGAGTAAAAATTGAGTTTTAATTTCGGCATAAAATGCCGCCCGCGACCGCTCGAGGGAGTAAAAATTGAGTTTTAATTTCGGCATAAAATGCCGCCCGCGACCGCTCGAGGGAGTAAAAATTGAGTTTTAATTTCGACATAAAATGCCGCCCGCGACCGCTCGAGGGAGTAAAAATTGAGTTTTAATTTCGGCATAAAATGCCGCCCGCGACCGCTCGAGGGAGTAAAAATTGAGTTTTAATTTCGGCATAAAATGCCGCCCGCGACCGCTCGAGGGAGTAAAAATTGAGTTTTAATTTCGGCATAAAATGCTGCCCGCGACCGCTCGAGGGAGTAAAAATTGAGTTTTAATTTCGGCATAAAATGCCGCCCGCGACCGCTCGAGGGAGTAAAAATTGAGTTTTAATTTCGGCATAAAATGCTGCCCGCGACCGCTCGAGGGAGTAAAAATTGAGTTTTAATTTCGGCATAAAATGCCGCCCGCGACCGCTCGAGGGAGTATTGTATTGTATTGCATTGTATTCCTTTATTGGCAAAATAGTTAAGTATATAATTCAATCGGTATCATTTTCACAACTTATTGCCCACCGAAGAATAAGTTCAAGGGAAGTTGTGCTCTTCGGAGGAGTTCATCTATCACTATTATAACAGCAGCACATAGGTGATGCAATAACCTAAGACATAAACGTTAATTAACAAAAACAAAAATTTATCATAGTAACAATGTAAAGAACAAGACAATACGAAAATTAAATAATTAACTTATACAGAAGAAAATATTACGAGGACTTAACAATGCAGAATTATAAACAGCTATTTAATAGTTTTTTAAAATTTGACAGGCTGGAAAACGAAAAAATATTTATTTCTTTTTGGTATAGAGTTCTGAGGGCAGTTACATAAGCATTTCTCGTGTAGAACTCAGTATTTATATTAGGAAGAATGACACGGGAATTATTGTAGTTACGAGTAACAGACGAAGATAAAAGATGACGTGGATCAACTTTAGCGCCAAAAAGATGTATGCAAGATTGAAAATGATAAATTTGATTAATATTTTTAACTTCAAAAGATTTAAACAAAAGTGAGGAAGAATATCTAGAGTTTTTATTTAATATAATTCGTAATAATTTATTTGGCACGATTTGCACTTTCTTAACAGCTGACTTAGGCGCGTAAAAATTGATTTTTAATTTCGGCATAAAATGCCGCCCGCGACCGCTCGAGGGAGTAAAAATTGAGTTTTAATTTCGGCATAAAATGCCGCCCGCGACCGCTCGAGGGAGTAAAAATTGAGTTTTAATTTCGGCATAAAATGCCGCCCGCGACCGCTCGAGGGAGTAAAAATTGAGTTTTAATTTCGGCATAAAATGCCGCCCGCGACCGCTCGAGGGAGTATTGTATTGTATTGTATTGTATTCCTTTATTGGCAAAATAGTTAAGTATATAATTCAATCGGTATCATTTTCACAACTTATTGCCCACCGAAGAATAAGTTCAAGGGAACTTGTGCTCTTCGGAGGAGTTCATCTATCACTATTATAACAGCAGCACACAGGTGATGTAATAACCTAAGACATAAACGTTAATTAACAAAAACAAAAATTTATCATAGTAACAATGTAAAGAACAAGACAATACGAAAATTAAATAATTAAACAGCTATTTAATATTTTTTTAAAATTTGACAGGCTGGAAAACGAAAAAATATTTATTTCTTTTTGGTATAGAGTTCTGAGGGCAGTTACATAAGCATTTCTCCTGTAGAACTCAGTATTTATATTAGGAAGAATGACACGGGAATTATTGTAGTTACGAGTAACAGACGAAGATAAAAGATGACGTGGATCAACTTTAGCGCCAAAAAGATGTATGCAAGATTGAAAATGATAAATTTGATTAATATTTTTAACTTCAAAAGATTTAAACAAAAGTGAGGAAGAATATCTAGAGTTTTTATTTAATATAATTCGTAATAATTTATTTGGCACGATTTGCACTTTCTTAACAGCTGACTTAGGCGCGTAAAAATTGATTTTTAATTTCGGCATAAAATGCCGCCCGCGACCGCTCGAGGGAGTAAAAATTGAGTTTTAATTTCGGCATAAAATGCCGCCCGCGACCGCTCGAGGGAGTAAAAATTGAGTTTTAATTTCGGCATAAAATGCCGCCCGCGACCGCTCGAGGGAGTAAAAATTGAGTTTTAATTTCGGCATAAAATGCCGCCCGCGACCGCTCGAGGGAGTATTGTATTGTATTGTATTGTATTCCTTTATTGGCAAAATAGTTAAGTATATAATTCAATCGGTATCATTTTCACAACTTATTGCCCACCGAAGAATAAGTTCAAGGGAACTTGTGCTCTTCGGAGGAGTTCATCTATCACTATTATAACAGCAGCACACAGGTGATGTAATAACCTAAGACATAAACGTTAATTAACAAAAACAAAAATTTATCATAGTAACAATGTAAAGAACAAGACAATACGAAAATTAAATAATTAAACAGCTATTTAATATTTTTTTAAAATTTGACAGGCTGGAAAACGAAAAAATATTTATTTCTTTTTGGTATAGAGTTCTGAGGGCAGTTACATAAGCATTTCTCCTGTAGAACTCAGTATTTATATTAGGAAGAATGACACGGGAATTATTGTAGTTACGAGTAACAGACGAAGATAGAGATGACGTGGATCAACTTTAGCGCCAAAAAGATGTATGCAAGATTGAAAATGATAAATTTGATTAATATTTTTAACTTCAAAAGATTTAAACAAAAGTGAGGAAGAATATCTAGAGTTTTTATTTAATATAATTCGTAATAATTTATTTGGCACGATTTGCACTTTCTTAACAGCTGACTTAGGCGCGTAAAAATTGATTTTTAATTTCGGCATAAAATGCCGCCCGCGACCGCTCGAGGGAGTAAAAATTGAGTTTTAATTTCGGCATAAAATGCCGCCCGCGACCGCTCGAGGAAGTAAAAATTGAGTTTTAATTTCGGCATAAAATGCCGCCCGCGACCGCTCGAGGGAGTAAAAATTGAGTTTTAATTTCGGCATAAAATGCCGCCCGCGACCGCTCGAGGGAGTAAAAATTGAGTTTTAATTTCGGCATAAAATGCCGCCCGCGACCGCTCGAGGGAGTAAAAATTGAGTTTTAATTTCGGCATAAAATGCCGCCCGCGACCGCTCGAGGGAGTAAAAATTGAGTTTTAATTTCGGCATAAAATGCCGCCCGCGACCGCTCGAGGGAGTAAAAATTGAGTTTTAATTTCGGCATAAAATGCCGCCCGCGACCGCTCGAGGGAGTAAAAATTGAGTTTTAATTTCGGCATAAAATGCCGCCCGCGACCGCTCGAGGGAGTAAAAATTGAGTTTTAATTTCGGCATAAAATGCCGCCCGCGACCGCTCGAGGGAGTATTGTATTGTATTGTATTGTATTCCTTTATTGGCAAAATAGTTAAGTATATAATTCAATCGGTATCATTTTCACAACTTATTGCCCACCGAAGAATAAGTTCAAGGGAACTTGTGCTCTTCGGAGGAGTTCATCTATCACTATTATAACAGCAGCACACAGGTGATGTAATAACCTAAGACATAAACGTTAATTAACAAAAACAAAAATTTATCATAGTAACAATGTAAAGAACAAGACAATACGAAAATTAAATAATTAAACAGCTATTTAATATTTTTTTAAAATTTGACAGGCTGGAAAACGAAAAAATATTTATTTCTTTTTGGTATAGAGTTCTGAGGGCAGTTACATAAGCATTTCTTCTCCTGTAGAACTCAGTATTTATATTAGGAAGAATGACACGGGAATTATTGTAGTTACGAGTAACAGACGAAGATAAAAGATGACGTGGATCAACATAGCGCCAAAAACATGTATGCGAGATTGAAAATGATAAATTTGATTAATATTTTTAACTTCAAAAGATTTAAACACAAGTGAGGAAGAATATCTAGAGTTTTTATTTAATATAATTCGTAATAATTTATTTGGCACGATTTGCACTTTCTTAACAGCTGACTTAGGCGCGTAAAAATTGATTTTTAATTTCGGCATAAAATGCCGCCCGCGACCACTCGAGGGAGTAAAAATTGAGTTTGAATTTCGGCATAAAATGCCGCCCGCGACCGCTCGAGGGAGTAAAAATTGAGTTTTAATTTCGGCATAAAATGCCGCCCGCGACCGCTCGAGGGAGTAAAAATTGAATTTTAATTTCGGCATAAAATGCCGCCCGCGACCGCTCGAGGGAGTAAAAATTGAGTTTGAATTTCGGCATAAAATGCCGCCCGCGACCGCTCGAGGGAGTAAAAATTGAGTTTTAATTTCGGCATAAAATGCCGCCCGCGACCGCTCGAGGGAGTAAAAATTGAGTTTTAATTTCGGCATAAAATGCCGCCCGCGACCGCTCGAGGGAGTAAAAATTGAGTTTTAATTTCGGCATAAAATGCCGCCCGCGACCGCTCGAGGGAGTAAAAATTGAGTTTTAATTTCGGCATAAAATGCCGCCCGCGACCGCTCGAGGGAGTAAAAATTGAGTTTTAATTTCGGCATAAAATGCCGCCCGCGACCGCTCGAGGGAGTAAAAATTGAGTTTTAATTTCGGCATAAAATGCCGCCCGCGACCGCTCGCGGGAGTAAAAATTGAGGTTTAATTTCGGCATAAAATGCCGCCCGCGACCGCTCGAGGGAGTAAAAATTGAGTTTTAATTTCGGTATCAGTATCATTCATCATTTTCACAACTTATTGCCCACCGAAGAATAAGTTCAAGGGAACTTGTGCTCTTCGGAGGAGTTCATCTATCACTATTATAACAGCAGCACACAGGTGATGCAATAACCTAAGACATAAACGTTAATTAACAAAAACAAAAATTTATCATAGTAACAATGTAAAGAACAAGACAATACGAAAATTAAATAATTAACTTATACACAAGAAAACATTACGAGGACTTAACAATGCAGAATTATAAACAGCTATTTAATAGTTTTTTAATATTTGACAGGCTGGAAAACGAAAAAATATTTATTTCTTTTTGGTATAGAGTTCTGAGGGCAGTTACATAAGCATTTCTCCTGTAGAACTCAGTATTTATATTAGGAAGAATGACACGGGAATTATTGTAGTTACGAGTAACAGACGAAGATAAAAGATGACGTGGATCAACATAGCGCCAAAAACATGTATGCGAGATTGAAAATGATAAATTTGATTAATATTTTTAACTTCAAAAGATTTAAACAAAAGTGAGGAAGAATATCTAGAGTTTTTATTTAATATAATTCGTAATAATTTATTTGGTACGATTTGCACTTTCTTAACAGCTGACTTAGGCGCGTAAAAATTGATTTTTAATTTCGGCATAAAATGCCGCCCGCGACCACTCGAGGGAGTAAAAATTGAGTTTGAATTTCGGCATAAAATGCCGCCCGCGACCGCTCGAGGGAGTAAAAATTGAGTTTTAATTTCGGCATAAAATGCCGCCCGCGACCGCTCGAGGGAGTAAAAATTGAGTTTTAATTTCGGCATAAAATGCCGCCCGCGACCGCTCGAGGGAGTAAAAATTGAGTTTTAATTTCGGCATAAAATGCCGCCCGCGACCGCTCGAGGGAGTAAAAATTGAGTTTTAATTTCGGCATAAAATGCCGCCCGCGACCGCTCGAGGGAGTAAAAATTGAGTTTTAATTTCGGCATAAAATGCCGCCCGCGACCGCTCGAGGGAGTAAAAATTGAGTTTTAATTTCGGCATAAAATGCCGCCCGCGACCGCTCGAGGGAGTATTGTATTGTATTGTATTCCTTTATTGGCAAAATAGTTAAGTATATCATTCAATCGGTATCATTTTCACAACTTATTGCCCACCGAAGAATAAGTTCAAGGGAACTTGTGCTCTTCGGAGGAGTTCATCTATCACTATTATAACAGCAGCACACAGGTGATGCAATAACCTAAGACATAAACGTTAATTAACAAAAACAAAAATTTATCATAGTAACAATGTAAAGAACAAGACAATACGAAAATTAAATAATTAACTTATACAGAAGAAAACATTACGAGGACTTAACAATGCAGAATTATAAACAGCTATTTAATAGTTTTTTAAAATTTGACAGGCTGGAAAACGAAAAAATATTTATTTCTTTTTGGTATAGAGTTCTGAGGGCAGTTACATAAGCATTTCTCCTGTAGAACTCAGTATTTATATTAGGAAGAATGACACGGGAATTATTGTAGTTACGAGTAACAGACGAAGATAAAAGATGACGTGGATCAACTTTAGCGCCAAAAAGATGTATGCAAGATTGAAAATGATAAATTTGATTAATATTTTTAACTTCAAAAGATTTAAACAAAAGTGAGGAAGAATATCTAGAGTTTTTATTTAATATAATTCGTAATAATTTATTTGGCACGATTTGCACTTTCTTAACAGCTGACTTAGGCGCGTAAAAATTGAGTTTTAATTTCGGCATAAAATGCCGCCCGCGACCGCTCGAGGGAGTAAAAATTGAGTTTTAATTTCGGCATAAAATGCCGCCCGCGACCGCTCGAGGGAGTAAAAATTGAGTTTTAATTTCGGCATAAAATGCCGCCCGCGACCGCTCGAGGGAGTAAAAATTGAGTTTTAATTTCGGCATAAAATGCCGCCCGCGACCGCTCGAGGGAGTAAAAATTGATTTTTAATTTCGGCATAAAATGCCGCCGGCGACCGCTCGAGGGAGTAAAAATTGAGTTTTAATTTCGGCATAAAATGCCGCCCGCGACCGCTCGAGATAGTATTGTATTGTATTGCATTGTATTCCTTTATTGGCAAAATAGTTAAGTATATAATTCAATCGGTATCATTTTCACAACTTATTGCCCACCGAAGAATAAGTTCAAGGGAAGTTGTGCTCTTCGGAGGAGTTCGTCTATCACTATTATAACAGCAGCACATAGGTGATGCAATAACCTAAGACATAAACGTTAATTAACAAAAACAAAAATTTATCATAGTAACAATGTAAAGAACAAGACAATACGAAAATTAAATAATTAACTTATACACAAGAAAACATTACGAGGACTTAACAATGCAGAATTATAAACAGCTATTTAATAGTTTTTTAAAATTTGACAGGCTGGAAAACGAAAAAATATTTATTTCTTTTTGGTATAGAGTTCTGAGGGCAGTTACATAAGCATTTCTCCTGTAGAACTCAGTATTTATATTAGGAAGAATGACACGGGAATTATTGTAGTTACGAGTAACAGACGAAGATAAAAGATGACGTGGATCAACATAGCGCCAAAAAGATGTATGCAAGATTGAAAATGATAAATTTGATTAATATTTTTAACTTCAAAAGATTTAAACAAAAGTGAGGAAGAATATCTAGAGTTTTTATTTAATATAATTCGTAATAATTTATTTGGCACGATTTGCACTTTCTTAACAGCTGACTTAGGCGCGTAAAAATTGATTTTTAATTTCGGCATAAAATGCCGCCCGCGACCGCTCGAGGGAGTAAAAATTGAGTTTTAATTTCGGCATAAAATGCCGCCCGCGACCGCTCGAGGGAGTAAAAATTGAGTTTTAATTTCGGCATAAAATGCCGCCCGCGACCGCTCGAGGGAGTAAAAATTGAGTTTTAATTTCGGCATAAAATGCCGCCCGCGACCGCTCGAGGGAGTAAAAATTGAGTTTTAATTTCGGCATAAAATGCCGCCCGCGACCGCTCGAGGGAGTATTGTATTGTATTGTATTGTATTCCTTTATTGGCAAAATAGTTAAGTATATAATTCAATCGGTATCATTTTCACAACTTATTGCCCACCGAAGAATAAGTTCAAGGGAACTTGTGCTCTTCGGAGGAGTTCATCTATCACTATTATAACAGCAGCACACAGGTGATGCAATAACCTAAGACATAAACGTTAATTAACAAAAACAAAAATTTATCATAGTAACAATGTAAAGAACAAGACAATACGAAAATTAAATAATTAACTTATACAGAAGAAAACATTACGAGGACTTAACAATGCAGAATTATAAACAGCAATTTAATAGTTTTTTAAAATTTGACAGGCTGGAAAACGAAAAAATATTTATTTCTTTTTGGTATAGAGTTCTGAGGGCAGTTACATAAGCATTTCTCCTGTAGAACTCAGTATTTATATTAGGAAGAATGACACGGGAATTATTGTAGTTACGAGTAACAGACGAAGATAAAAGATGACGTGGATCAACTTTAGCGCCAAAAAGATGTATGCAAGATTGAAAATGATAAATTTGATTAATATTTTTAACTTCAAAAGAATTAAACAAAAGTGAGGAAGAATGTCTAGAGTTTTTATTTAATATAATTCGTAATAATTTATTTGGCACGATTTGCACTTTCTTAACAGCTGACTTAGGCGCGTAAAAATTGAGTTTTAATTTCGGCATAAAATGCCGCCCGCGACCGCTCGAGGGAGTAAAAATTGAGTTTTAATTTCGGCATAAAATGCCGCCCGCGACCGCTCGAGGGAGTAAAAATTGAGTTTTAATTTCGGCATAAAATGCCGCCCGCGACCGCTCGAGGGAGTATTGTATTGTATTGTATTGTATTCCTTTATTGGCAAAATAGTTAAGTATATAATTCAATCGGTATCATTTTCACAACTTATTGCCCACCGAAGAATAAGTTCAAGGGAACTTGTGCTCTTCGGAGGAGTTCATCTATCACTATTATAACAGCAGCACACAGGTGATGCAATAACCTAAGACATAAACGTTAATTAACAAAAACAAAAATTTATCATAGTAACAATGTAAAGAACAAGACAATACGAAAATTAAATAATTAACTTATACAGAAGAAAACATTACGAGGACTTAACAATGCAGAATTATAAACAGCTATTTAATAGTTTTTTAAAATTTGACAGGCTGGAAAACGAAAAAATATTTATTTCTTTTTGGTATAGAGTTCTGAGGGCAGTTACATAAGCATTTCTCCTGTAGAACTCAGTATTTATATTAGGAAGAATGACACGGGAATTATTGTAGTTACGAGTAACAGACGAAGATAAAAGATGACGTGGATCAACTTTAGCGCCAAAAAGATGTATGCAAGATTGAAAATGATAAATTTGATTAATATTTTTAACTTCAAAAGATTTAAACAAAAGTGAGGAAGAATATCTAGAGTTTTTATTTAATATAATTCGTAATAATTTATTTGGCACGATTTGCACTTTCTTAACAGCTGACTTAGGCGCGTAAAAATTGAGTTTTAATTTCGGCATAAAATGCCGCCCGCGACCGCTCGAGGGAGTAAAAATTGAGTTTTAATTTCGGCATAAAATGCCGCCCGCGACCGCTCGAGGGAGTAAAAATTGAGTTTTAATTTCGGCATAAAATGCCGCCCGCGACCGCTCGAGGGAGTATTGTATTGTATTGTATTGTATTCCTTTATTGGCAAAATAGTTAAGTATATAATTCAATCGGTATCATTTTCACAACTTATTGCCCACCGAAGAATAAGTTCAAGGGAACTTGTGCTCTTCGGAGGAGTTCATCTATCACTATTATAACAGCAGCACACAGGTGATGCAATAACCTAAGACATAAACGTTAATTAACAAAAACAAAAATTTATCATAGTAACAATGTAAAGAACAAGACAATACGAAAATTAAATAATTAACTTATACAGAAGAAAACATTACGAGGACTTAACAATGCAGAATTATAAACAGCTATTTAATAGTTTTTTAAAATTTGACAGGCTGGAAAACGAAAAAATATTTATTTCTTTTTGGTATAGAGTTCTGAGGGCAGTTACATAAGCATTTCTCCTGTAGAACTCAGTATTTATATTAGGAAGAATGACACGGGAATTATTGTAGTTACGAGTAACAGACGAAGATAAAAGATGACGTGGATCAACTTTAGCGCCAAAAAGATGTATGCAAGATTGAAAATGATAAATTTGATTAATATTTTTAACTTCAAAAGATTTAAACAAAAGTGAGGAAGAATATCTAGAGTTTTTATTTAATATAATTCGTAATAATTTATTTGGCACGATTTGCACTTTCTTAACAGCTGACTTAGGCGCGTAAAAATTGATTTTTAATTTCGGCATAAAATGCCGCCCGCGACCGCTCGAGGGAGTAAAAATTGAGTTTTAATTTCGGCATAAAATGCCGCCCGCGACCGCTCGAGGGAGTAAAAATTGAGTTTTAATTTCGGCATAAAATGCCGCCCGCGACCGCTCGAGGGAGTAAAAATTGAGTTTTAATTTCGACATAAAATGCCGCCCGCGACCGCTCGAGGGAGTAAAAATTGAGTTTTATTTTCGGCATAAAATGCCGCCCGCGACCGCTCGAGGGAGTAAAAATTGAGTTTTAATTTCGGCATAAAATGCCGCCCGCGACCGCTCGAGGGAGTAAAAATTGAGTTTTAATTTCGGCATAAAATGCCGCCCGCGACCGCTCGAGGGAGTAAAAATTGAGTTTTAATTTCGGCATAAAATGCCGCCCGCGACCGCTCGAGGGAGTATTGTATTGTATTGCATTGTATTCCTTTATTGGCAAAATAGTTAAGTATATAATTCAATCGGTATCATTTTCACAACTTATTGCCCACCGAAGAATAAGTTCAAGGGAAGTTGTGCTCTTCGGAGGAGTTCATCTATCACTATTATAACAGCAGCACATAGGTGATGCAATAACCTAAGACATAAACGTTAATTAACAAAAACAAAAATTTATCATAGTAACAATGTAAAGAACAAGACAATACGAAAATTAAATAATTAACTTATACAGAAGAAAATATTACGAGGACTTAACAATGCAGAATTATAAACAGCTATTTAATAGTTTTTTAAAATTTGACAGGCTGGAAAACGAAAAAATATTTATTTCTTTTTGGTATAGAGTTCTGAGGGCAGTTACATAAGCATTTCTCGTGTAGAACTCAGTATTTATATTAGGAAGAATGACACGGGAATTATTGTAGTTACGAGTAACAGACGAAGATAAAAGATGACGTGGATCAACTTTAGCGCCAAAAAGATGTATGCAAGATTGAAAATGATAAATTTGATTAATATTTTTAACTTCAAAAGATTTAAACAAAAGTGAGGAAGAATATCTAGAGTTTTTATTTAATATAATTCGTAATAATTTATTTGGCACGATTTGCACTTTCTTAACAGCTGACTTAGGCGCGTAAAAATTGATTTTTAATTTCGGCATAAAATGCCGCCCGCGACCGCTCGAGGGAGTAAAAATTGAGTTTTAATTTCGGCATAAAATGCCGCCCGCGACCGCTCGAGGGAGTAAAAATTGAGTTTTAATTTCGGCATAAAATGCCGCCCGCGACCGCTCGAGGGAGTAAAAATTGAGTTTTAATTTCGGCATAAAATGCCGCCCGCGACCGCTCGAGGGAGTATTGTATTGTATTGTATTGTATTCCTTTATTGGCAAAATAGTTAAGTATATAATTCAATCGGTATCATTTTCACAACTTATTGCCCACCGAAGAATAAGTTCAAGGGAACTTGTGCTCTTCGGAGGAGTTCATCTATCACTATTATAACAGCAGCACACAGGTGATGTAATAACCTAAGACATAAACGTTAATTAACAAAAACAAAAATTTATCATAGTAACAATGTAAAGAACAAGACAATACGAAAATTAAATAATTAAACAGCTATTTAATATTTTTTTAAAATTTGACAGGCTGGAAAACGAAAAAATATTTATTTCTTTTTGGTATAGAGTTCTGAGGGCAGTTACATAAGCATTTCTCCTGTAGAACTCAGTACATATTTATATTAGGAAGAATGACACGGGAATTATTGTAGTTACGAGTAACAGACGAAGATAAAAGATGACGTGGATCAACTTTAGCGCCAAAAAGATGTATGCAAGATTGAAAATGATAAATTTGATTAATATTTTTAACTTCAAAAGATTTAAACAAAAGTGAGGAAGAATATCTAGAGTTTTTATTTAATATAATTCGTAATAATTTATTTGGCACGATTTGCACTTTCTTAACAGCTGACTTAGGCGCGTAAAAATTGATTTTTAATTTCGGCATAAAATGCCGCCCGCGACCGCTCGAGGGAGTAAAAATTGAGTTTTAATTTCGGCATAAAATGCCGCCCGCGACCGCTCGAGGAAGTAAAAATTGAGTTTTAATTTCGGCATAAAATGCCGCCCGCGACCGCTCGAGGGAGTAAAAATTGAGTTTTAATTTCGGCATAAAATGCCGCCCGCGACCGCTCGAGGGAGTAAAAATTGAGTTTTAATTTCGGCATAAAATGCCGCCCGCGACCGCTCGAGGGAGTAAAAATTGAGTTTTAATTTCGGCATAAAATGCCGCCCGCGACCGCTCGAGGGAGTAAAAATTGAGTTTTAATTTCGGCATAAAATGCCGCCCGCGACCGCTCGAGGGAGTAAAAATTGAGTTTTAATTTCGGCATAAAATGCCGCCCGCGACCGCTCGAGGGAGTAAAAATGGAGTTTTAATTTCGGCATAAAATGCCGCCCGCGGCCGCTCGAGGGAGTAAAAATTGAGTTTTAATTTCGGCATAAAATGCCGCCCGCGACCGCTCGAGGGAGTAAAAATTGAGTTTTAATTTCGGCATAAAATGCCGCCCGCGACCGCTCGAGGGAGTATTGTATTGTATTGTATTGTATTCCTTTATTGGCAAAATAGTTAAGTATATAATTCAATCGGTATCATTTTCACAACTTATTGCCCACCGAAGAATAAGTTCAAGGGAACTTGTGCTCTTCGGAGGAGTTCATCTATCACTATTATAACAGCAGCACACAGGTGATGTAATAACCTAAGACATAAACGTTAATTAACAAAAACAAAAATTTATCATAGTAACAATGTAAAGAACAAGACAATACGAAAATTAAATAATTAAACAGCTATTTAATATTTTTTTAAAATTTGACAGGCTGGAAAACGAAAAAATATTTATTTCTTTTTGGTATAGAGTTCTGAGGGCAGTTACATAAGCATTTCTCCTGTAGAACTCAGTATTTATATTAGGAAGAATGACACGGGAATTATTGTAGTTACGAGTAACAGACGAAGATAAAAGATGACGTGGATCAACTTTAGCGCCAAAAAGATGTATGCAAGATTGAAAACGATAAATTTGATTAATATTTTTAACTTGAAAAGATTTAAACAAAAGTGAGGAAGAATATCTAGAGTTTTTATTTAATATAATTCGTAATAATTTATTTGGCACGATTTGCACTTTCTTAACAGCTGACTTAGGCGCGTAAAAATTGATTTTTAATTTCGGCATAAAATGCCGCCCGCGACCGCTCGAGGGAGTAAAAATTGAGTTTTAATTTCGGCATAAAATGCCGCCCGCGACCGCTCGAGGAAGTAAAAATTGAGTTTTAATTTCGGCATAAAATGCCGCCCGCGACCGCTTGAGGGAGTAAAAATTGAGTTTTAATTTCGGCATAAAATGCCGCCCGCGACCGCTCGAGGGAGTAAAAATTGAGTTTTAATTTCGGCATAAAATGCCGCCCGCGACCGCTCGAGGGAGTAAAAATTGAGTTTTAATTTCGGCATAAAATGCCGCCCGCGACCGCTCGAGGAAGTAAAAATTGAGTTTTAATTTCGGCATAAAATTCCGCCCGCGACCGCTCGAGGGAGTAAAAATTGAGTTTTAATTATGGCATAAAATGCCGCCCGCGACCGCTCGAGGGAGTAAAAATTGAGTTTTAATTTCGGCATAAAATGCCGCCCGCGACCGCTCGAGGGAGTAAAAATTGAGTTTTAATTTCGGCATAAAATGCCGCCCGCGACCGCTCGAGGGAGTAAAAATTGAGTTTTAATTTCGGCATAAAATGCCGCCCGCGACCGCTCGAGGAAATAAAAATTGAGTTTTAATTTCGGCATAAAATGCCGCCCGCGACCGCTCGAGGGAGTAAAAATTGAGTTTTAATTTCGGCATAAAATGCCGCCCGCGACCGCTCGAGGGAGTAAAAATTGAGTTTTAATTTCGGCATAAAATGCCGCCCGCGACCGCTCGAGGGAGTATTGTATTGTATTGCATTGTATTCCTTTATTGGCAAAATAGTTAAGTATATAATTCAATCGGTATCATTTTCACAACTTATTGCCCACCGAAGAATAAGTTCAAGGGAAGTTGTGCTCTTCGGAGGAGTTCATCTATCACTATTATAACAGCAGCACATAGGTGATGCAATAACCTAAGACATAAACGTTAATTAACAAAAACAAAAATTTATCATAGTAACAATGTAAAGAACAAGACAATACGAAAATTAAATAATTAACTTATACAGAAGAAAACATTACGAGGACTTAACAATGCAGAATTATAAACAGCTATTTAATAGTTTTTTAAAATTTGACAGGCTGGAAAACGAAAAAATATTTATTTCTTTTTGGTATAGAGTTCTGAGGGCAGTTACATAAGCATTTCTCCTGTAGAACTCAGTATTTATATTAGGAAGAATGACACGGGAATTATTGTAGTTACGAGTAACAGACGAAGATAAAAGATGACGTGGATCAACTTTAGCGCCAAAAAGATGTATGCAAGATTGAAAATGATAAATTTGATTAATATTTTTAACTTCAAAAGATTTAAACAAAAGTGAGGAAGAATATCTAGAGTTTTTATTTAATATAATTCGTAATAATTTATTTGGCACGATTTGCACTTTCTTAACAGCTGACTTAGGCGCGTAAAAATTGATTTTTAATTTCGGCATAAAATGCCGCCCGCGACCGCTCGAGGGAGTAAAAATTGAGTTTTAATTTCGGCATAAAATGCCGCCCGCGACCGCTCGAGGGAGTAAAAATTGAGTTTTAATTTCGGCATAAAATGCCGCCCGCGACCGCTCGAGGGAGTAAAAATTGAGTTTTAATTTCGGCATAAAATGCCGCCCGCGACCGCTCGAGGAAGTAAAAATTGAGTTTTAATTTCGGCATAAAATGCCGCCCGCGACCGCTCGAGGGAGTAAAAATTGAGTTTTAATTTCGGCATAAAATGCCGCCCGCGACCGCTCGAGGGAGTAAAAATTGAGTTTTAATTTCGGCATAAAATGCCGCCCGCGACCGCTCGAGGGAGTATTGTATTGTATTGCATTGTATTCCTTTATTGGCAAAATAGTTAAGTATATAATTCAATCGGTATCATTTTCACAACTTATTGCCCACCGAAGAATAAGTTCAAGGGAAGTTGTGCTCTTCGGAGGAGTTCATCTATCACTATTATAACAGCAGCACATAGGTGATGCAATAACCTAAGACATAAACGTTAATTAACAAAAACAAAAATTTATCATAGTAACAATGTAAAGAACAAGACAATACGAAAATTAAATAATTAACTTATACAGAAGAAAACATTACGAGGACTTAACAATGCAGAATTATAAACAGCTATTTAATAGTTTTTTAAAATTTGACAGGCTGGAAAACGAAAAAATATTTATTTCTTTTTGGTATAGAGTTCTGAGGGCAGTTACATAAGCATTTCTCCTGTAGAACTCAGTATTTATATTAGGAAGAATGACACGGGAATTATTGTAGTTACGAGTAACAGACGAAGATAAAAGATGACGTGGATCAACTTTAGCGCCAAAAAGATGTATGCAAGATTGAAAATGATAAATTTGATTAATATTTTTAACTTCAAAAGATTTAAACAAAAGTGAGGAAGAATATCTAGAGTTTTTATTTAATATAATTCGTAATAATTTATTTGGCACGATTTGCACTTTCTTAACAACTGACTTAGGCGCGTAAAAATTGAGTTTTAATTTCGGCATAAAATGCCGCCCGCGACCGCTCGAGGGAGTAAAAAGTGAGTTTTAATTTCGGCATAAAATGCCGCCCGCGACCGCTCGAGGAAGTAAAAATTGAGTTTTAATTTCGGCATAAAATGCCGCCCGCGACCGCTCGAGGGAGTAAAAATTGAGTTTTAATTTCGGCATAAAATGCCGCCCGCGACCGCTCGAGGGAGTAAAAATTGAGTTTTAATTTCGGCATAAAATGCCGCCCGCGACCGCTCGAGGGAGTAAAAATTGAGTTTTAATTTCGGCATAAAATGCCGCCCGCGACCGCTCGAGGGAGTATTGTATTGTATTGCATTGTATTCCTTTATTGGCAAAATAGTTAAGTATATAATTCAATCGGTATCATTTTCACAACTTATTGCCCACCGAAGAATAAGTTCAAGGGAAGTTGTGCTCTTCGGAGGAGTTCATCTATCACTATTATAACAGCAGCACATAGGTGATGCAATAACCTAAGACATAAACGTTAATTAACAAAAACAAAAATTTATCATAGTAACAATGTAAAGAACAAGACAATACGAAAATTAAATAATTAACTTATACAGAAGAAAACATTACGAGGACTTAACAATGCAGAATTATAAACAGCTATTTAATAATTTTTTAAAATTTGACAGGCTGGAAAACGAAAAAATATTTATTTCTTTTTGGTATAGAGTTCTGAGGGCAGTTACATAAGCATTTCTCCTGTAGAACTCAGTATTTATATTAGGAAGAATGACACGGGAATTATTGTAGTTACGAGTAACAGACGAAGATAAAAGATGACGTGGATCAACTTTAGCGCCAAAAAGATGTATGCAAGATTGAAAATGATAAATTTGATTAATATTTTTAACTTCAAAAGATTTAAACAAAAGTGAGGAAGAATATCTAGAGTTTTTATTTAATATAATTCGTAATAATTTATTTGGCACGATTTGCACTTTCTTAACAGCTGACTTAGGCGCGTAAAAATTGATTTTTAATTTCTGCATAAAATGCCGCCCGCGACCGCTCGAGGGAGTAAAAATTGAGTTTTTATTTCGGCATAAAATGCCGCCCGCGACCGCTCGAGGGAGTAAAAATTGAGTTTTAATTTCGGCATAAGATGCCGCCCGCGACCGCTCGAGGGAGTAAAAATTGAGTTTTAATTTCGGCATAAAATGCCGCCCGCGACCGCTTGAGGGAGTAAAAATTGAGTTTTAATTTCGGCATAAAATGCCGCCCGCGACCGCTCGAGGGAGTAAAAATTGAGTTTTAATTTCGGCATAAAATGCCGCCCGCGGCCGCTCGAGGGAGTAAAAATTGAGTTTTAATTTCGGCATAAAATGCCGCCCGCGACCGCTCGAGGGAGTAAAAATTGAGTTTTAATTTCGGCATAAAATGCCGCCCGCGACCGCTCGAGGGAGTATTGTATTGTATTGTATTGTATTCCTTTATTGGCAAAATAGTTAAGTATATAATTCAATCGGTATCATTTTCACAACTTATTGCCCACCGAAGAATAAGTTCAAGGGAACTTGTGCTCTTCGGAGGAGTTCATCTATCACTATTATAACAGCAGCACACAGGTGATGTAATAACCTAAGACATAAACGTTAATTAACAAAAACAAAAATTTATCATAGTAACAATGTAAAGAACAAGACAATACGAAAATTAAATAATTAAACAGCTATTTAATATTTTTTTAAAATTTGACAGGCTGGAAAACGAAAAAATATTTATTTCTTTTTGGTATAGAGTTCTGAGGGCAGTTACATAAGCATTTCTCCTGTAGAACTCAGTATTTATATTAGGAAGAATGACACGGGAATTATTGTAGTTACGAGTAACAGACGAAGATAAAAGATGACGTGGATCAACTTTAGCGCCAAAAAGATGTATGCAAGATTGAAAATGATAAATTTGATTAATATTTTTAACTTGAAAAGATTTAAACAAAAGTGAGGAAGAATATCTAGAGTTTTTATTTAATATAATTCGTAATAATTTATTTGGCACGATTTGCACTTTCTTAACAGCTGACTTAGGCGCGTAAAAATTAATTTTTAATTTCGGCATAAAATGCCGCCCGCGACCGCTCGAGGGAGTAAAAATTGAGTTTTAATTTCGGCATAAAATGCCGCCCGCGACCGCTCGAGGAAGTAAAAATTGAGTTTTAATTTCGGCATAAAATGCCGCCCGCGACCGCTCGAGGGAGTAAAAATTGAGTTTTAATTTCGGCATAAAATGCCGCCCGCGACCGCTCGAGGGAGTAAAAATTGAGTTTTAATTTCGGCATAAAATACCGCCCGCGACCGCTCGAGGGAGTAAAAATTGAGTTTTAATTTCGGCATAAAATGCCGCCCGCGACCGCTCGAGGAAGTAAAAATTGAGTTTTAATTTCGGCATAAAATGCCGCCCGCGACCGCTCGAGGGAGTAAAAATTGAGTTTTAATTTCGGCATAAAATGCCGCCCGCGACCGCTCGAGGGAGTAAAAATTGAGTTTTAATTTCGGCATAAAATGCCGCCCGCGACCGCTCGAGGGAGTAAAAATTGAGTTTTAATTTCGGCATAAAATGCCGCCCGCGACCGCTCGAGGGAGTAAAAATTGAGTTTTAATTTCGGCATAAAATGCCGCCCGCGACCGCTCGAGGAAGTAAAAATTGAGTTTTAATTTCGGCATAAAATGCCGCCCGCGACCGCTCGAGGGAGTAAAAATTGAGTTTTAATTTCGGCATAAAATGCCGCCCGCGACCGCTCGAGGGAGTAAAAATTGAGTTTTAATTTCGGCATAAAATGCCGCCCGCGACCGC
The DNA here is from genome assembly GCA_963920205.1 of Stenodema calcarata. Lineage (NCBI taxonomy): Eukaryota > Metazoa > Arthropoda > Insecta > Hemiptera > Miridae > Stenodema > Stenodema calcarata. The sequence goes on from OY986048.1 coordinate 25,852,122, forward strand.
TCGAGGGAGTATTGTATTGTATTGCATTGTATTCCTTTATTGGCAAAATAGTTAAGTATATAATTCAATCGGTATCATTTTCACAACTTATTGCCCACCGAAGAATAAGTTCAAGGGAAGTTGTGCTCTTCGGAGGAGTTCATCTATCACTATTATAACAGCAGCACATAGGTGATGCAATAACCTAAGACATAAACGTTAATTAACAAAAACAAAAATTTATCATAGTAACAATGTAAAGAACAAGACAATACGAAAATTAAATAATTAACTTATACAGAAGAAAACATTACGAGGACTTAACAAGGCAGAATTATAAACAGCTATTTAATAGTTTTTTAAAATTTGACAGGCTGGAAAACGAAAAAATATTTATTTCTTTTTGGTATAGAGTTCTGAGGGCAGTTACATAAGCATTTCTCCTGTAGAACTCAGTATTTATATTAGGAAGAATGACACGGGAATTATTGTAGTTACGAGTAACAGACGAAGATAAAAGATGACGTGGATCAACTTTAGCGCCAAAAAGATGTATGCAAGATTGAAAATGATAAATTTGATTAATATTTTTAACTTCAAAAGATTTAAACAAAAGTGAGGAAGAATATCTAGAGTTTTTATTTAATATAATTCGTAATAATTTATTTGGCACGATTTGCACTTTCTTAACAGCTGACTTAGGCGCGTAAAAATTGATTTTTAATTTCGGCATAAAATGCCGCCCGCGACCGCTCGAGGGAGTAAAAATTGAGTTTTAATTTCGGCATAAAATGCCGCCCGCGACCGCTCGAGGAAGTAAAAATTGAGTTTTAATTTCGGCATAAAATGCCGCCCGCGACCGCTCGAGGGAGTAAAAATTGAGTTTTAATTTCGGCATAAAATACCGCCCGCGACCGCTCGAGGGAGTAAAAATTGAGTTTTAATTTCGGCATAAGATGCCGCCCGCGACCGCTCGAGGGAGTAAAAATTGAGTTTTAATTTCGGCATAAAATGCCGCCCGCGACCGCTTGAGGGAGTAAAAATTGAGTTTTAATTTCGGCATAAAATGCCGCCCGCGACCGCTCGAGGGAGTAAAAATTGAGTTTTAATTTCGGCATAAAATGCCGCCCGCGGCCGCTCGAGGGAGTAAAAATTGAGTTTTAATTTCGGCATAAAATGCCGCCCGCGACCGCTCGAGGGAGTAAAAATTGAGTTTTAATTTCGGCATAAAATGCCGCCCGCGACCGCTCGAGGGAGTATTGTATTGTATTGTATTGTATTCCTTTATTGGCAAAATAGTTAAGTATATAATTCAATCGGTATCATTTTCACAACTTATTGCCCACCGAAGAATAAGTTCAAGGGAACTTGTGCTATTCGGAGGAGTTCATCTATCACTATTATAACAGCAGCACACAGGTGATGTAATAACCTAAGACATAAACGTTAATTAACAAAAACAAAAATTTATCATAGTAACAATGTAAAGAACAAGACAATACGAAAATTAAATAATTAAACAGCTATTTAATATTTTTTTTTAAAATTTGACAGGCTGGAAAACGAAAAAATATTTATTTCTTTTTGGTATAGAGTTCTGAGGGCAGTTACATAAGCATTTCTCCTGTAGAACTCAGTATTTATATTAGGAAGAAAGACACGGGAATTATTGCAGTTACGAGTAACAGACGAAGATAAAAGATGACGTGGATCAACTTTAGCGCCAAAAAGATGTATGCAAGATTGAAAATGATAAATTTGATTAATATTTTTAACTTGAAAAGATTTAAACAAAAGTGAGGAAGAATATCTAGAGTTTTTATTTAATATAATTCGTAATAATTTATTTGGCACGATTTGCACTTTCTTAACAGCTGACTTAGGCGCGTAAAAATTGATTTTTAATTTCGGCATAAAATGCCGCCCGCGACCGCTCGAGGGAGTAAAAATTGAGTTTTAATTTCGGCATAAAATGCCGCCCGCGACCGCTCGAGGAAGTAAAAATTGAGTTTTAATTTCGGCATAAAATGCCGCCCGCGACCGCTCGAGGGAGTAAAAATTGAGTTTTAATTTCGGCATAAAATGCCGCCCGCGACCGCTCGAGGGAGTAAAAATTGAGTTTTAATTTCGGCATAAAATACCGCCCGCGACCGCTCGAGGGAGTAAAAATTGAGTTTTAATTTCGGCATAAAATGCCGCCCGCGACCGCTCGAGGAAGTAAAAATTGAGTTTTAATTTCGGCATAAAATGCCGCCCGCGACCGCTCGAGGGAGTAAAAATTGAGTTTTAATTTCGGCATAAAATGCCGCCCGCGACCGCTCGAGGGAGTAAAAATTGAGTTTTAATTTCGGCATAAAATGCCGCCCGCGACCGCTCGAGGGAGTAAAAATTGAGTTTTAATTTCGGCATAAAATGCCGCCCGCGACCGCTCGAGGGAGTAAAAATTGAGTTTTAATTTCGGCATAAAATGCCGCCCGCGACCGCTCGAGGAAGTAAAAATTGAGTTTTAATTTCGGCATAAAATGCCGCCCGCGACCGCTCGAGGGAGTAAAAATTGAGTTTTAATTTCGGCATAAAATGCCGCCCGCGACCGCTCGAGGGAGTAAAAATTGAGTTTTAATTTCGGCATAAAATGCCGCCCGCGACCGCTCGAGGGAGTATTGTATTGTATTGCATTGTATTCCTTTATTGGCAAAATAGTTAAGTATATAATTCAATCGGTATCATTTTCACAACTTATTGCCCACCGAAGAATAAGTTCAAAGGAAGTTGTGCTCTTCGGAGGAGTTCATCTATCACTATTATAACAGCAGCACATAGGTGATGCAATAACCTAAGACATAAACGTTAATTAACAAAAACAAAAATTTATCATAGTAACAATGTAAAGAACAAGACAATACGAAAATTAAATAATTAACTTATACAGAAGAAAACATTACGAGGACTTAACAATGCAGAATTATAAACAGCTATTTAATAGTTTTTTAAACTTTGACAGGCTGGAAAACGAAAAAATATTTATTTCTTTTTGGTATAGAGTTCTGAGGGCAGTTACATAAGCATTTCTCCTGTAGAACTCAGTATTTATATTAGGAAGAATGACACGGGAATTATTGTAGTTACGAGTAACAGACGAAGATAAAAGATGACGTGGATCAACTTTAGCGCCAAAAAGATGTATGCAAGATTGAAAATGATAAATTTGATTAATATTTTTAACTTCAAAAGATTTAAACAAAAGTGAGGAAGAATATCTAGAGTTTTTATTTAATATAATTCGTAATAATTAATTTGGCACGATTTGCACTTTCTTAACAGCTGACTTAGGCGCGTAAAAATTGATTTTTAATTTCGGCATAAAATGCCGCCCGCGACCGCTCGAGGGAGTAAAAATTGAGTTTTAATTTCGGCATAAAATGCCGCCCGCGACCGCTCGAGGGAGTAAAAATTGAGTTTTAATTTCGGCATAAAATGCCGCCCGCGGCCGCTCGAGGGAGTAAAAATTGAGTTTTAATTTCGGCATAAAATGCCGCCCGCGACCGCTCGAGGGAGTAAAAATTGAGTTTTAATTTCGGCATAAAATGCCGCCCGCGACCGCTCGAGGGAGTATTGTATTGTATTGTATTGTATTCCTTTATTGGCAAAATAGTTAAGTATATAATTCAATCGGTATCATTTTCACAACTTATTGCCCACCGAAGAATAAGTTCAAGGGAACTTGTGCTCTTCGGAGGAGTTCATCTATCACTATTATAACAGCAGCACACAGGTGATGTAATAACCTAAGACATAAACGTTAATTAACAAAAACAAAAATTTATCATAGTAACAATGTAAAGAACAAGACAATACGAAAATTAAATAATTAAACAGCTATTTAATATTTTTTTAAAATTTGACATGCTGGAAAACGAAAAAATATTTATTTCTTTTTGGTATAGAGTTCTGAGGGCAGTTACATAAGCATTTCTCCTGTAGAACTCAGTATTTATATTAGGAAGAATGACACGGGAATTATTGTAGTTACGAGTAACAGACGAAGATAAAAGATGACGTGGATCAACTTTAGCGCCAAAAAGATGTATGCAAGATTGAAAATGATAAATTTGATTAATATTTTTAACTTGAAAAGATTTAAACAAAAGTGAGGAAGAATATCTAGAGTTTTTATTTAATATAATTCGTAATAATTTATTTGGCACGATTTGCACTTTCTTAACAGCTGACTTAGGCGCGTAAAAATTAATTTTTAATTTCGGCATAAAATGCCGCCCGCGACCGCTCGAGGGAGTAAAAATTGAGTTTTAATTTTGGCATAAAATGCCGCCCGCGACCGCTCGAGGAAGTAAAAATTGAGTTTTAATTTCGGCATAAAATGCCGCCCGCGACCGCTCGAGGGAGTAAAAATTGAGTTTTAATTTCGGCATAAAATGCCGCCCGCGACCGCTCGAGGGAGTAAAAATTGAGTTTTAATTTCGGCATAAAATACCGCCCGCGACCGCTCGAGGGAGTAAAAATTGAGTTTTAATTTCGGCATAAAATGCCGCCCGCGACCGCTCGAGGAAGTAAAAATTGAGTTTTAATTTCGGCATAAAATGCCGCCCGCGACCGCTCGAGGGAGTAAAAATTGAGTTTTAATTTCGGCATAAAATGCCGCCCGCGACCGCTCGAGGGAGTAAAAATTGAGTTTTAATTTCGGCATAAAATGCCGCCCGCGACCGCTCGAGGGAGTAAAAATTGAGTTTTAATTTCGGCATAAAATGCCGCCCGCGACCGCTCGAGGGAGTAAAAATTGAGTTTTAATTTCGGCATAAAATGCCGCCCGCGACCGCTCGAGGAAGTAAAAATTGAGTTTTAATTTCGGCATAAAATGCCGCCCGCGACCGCTCGAGGGAGTAAAAATTGAGTTTTAATTTCGGCATAAAATGCCGCCCGCGACCGCTCGAGGGAGTAAAAATTGAGTTTTAATTTCGGCATAAAATGCCGCCCGCGACCGCTCGAGGGAGTATTGTATTGTATTGCATTGTATTCCTTTATTGGCAAAATAGTTAAGTATATAATTCAATCGGTATCATTTTCACAACTTATTGCCCACCAAAGAATAAGTTCAAGGGAAGTTGTGCTCTTCGGAGGAGTTCATCTATCACTATTATAACAGCAGCACATAGGTGATGCAATAACCTAAGACATAAACGTTAATTAACAAAAACAAAAATTTATCATAGTAACAATGTAAAGAACAAGACAATACGAAAATTAAATAATTAACTTATACAGAAGAAAACATTACGAGGACTTAACAATGCAGAATTATAAACAGCTATTTAATAGTTTTTTAAAATTTGACAGGCTGGAAAACGAAAAAATATTTATTTCTTTTTGGTATAGAGTTCTGAGGGCAGTTACATAAGCATTTCTCCTGTAGAACTCAGTATTTATATTAGGAAGAATGACACGGGAATTATTGTAGTTACGAGTAACAGACGAAGATAAAAGATGACGTGGATCAACTTTAGCGCCAAAAAGATGTATGCAAGATTGAAAATGATAAATTTGATTAATATTTTTAACTTCAAAAGATTTAAACAAAAGTGAGGAAGAATATCTAGAGTTTTTATTTAATATAATTCGTAATAATTTATTTGGCACGATTTGCACTTTCTTAACAGCTGACTTAGGCGCGTAAAAATTGATTTTTAATTTCGGCATAAAATGCCGCCCGCGACCGCTCGAGGGAGTAAAAATTGAGTTTTAATTTCGGCATAAAATGCCGCCCGCGACCGCTCGAGGAAGTAAAAATTGAGTTTTAATTTCGGCATAAAATGCCGCCCGCGACCGCTCGAGGGAGTAAAAATTGAGTTTTAATTTCGGCATAAAATGCCGCCCGCGACCGCTCGAGGGAGTAAAAATTGAGTTTTAATTTCGGCATAAGATGCCGCCCGCGACCGCTCGAGGGAGTAAAAATTGAGTTTTAATTTCGGCATAAAATGCCGCCCGCGACCGCTTGAGGGAGTAAAAATTGAGTTTTAATTTCGGCATAAAATGCCGCCCGCGACCGCTCGAGGGAGTAAAAATTGAGTTTTAATTTCGGCATAAAATGCCGCCCGCGGCCGCTCGAGGGAGTAAAAATTGAGTTTTAATTTCGGCATAAAATGCCGCCCGCGACCGCTCGAGGGAGTAAAAATTGAGTTTTAATTTCGGCATAAAATGCCGCCCGCGACCGCTCGAGGGAGTATTGTATTGTATTGTATTGTATTCCTTTATTGGCAAAATAGTTAAGTATATAATTCAATCGGTATCATTTTCACAACTTATTGCCCACCGAAGAATAAGTTCAAGGGAACTTGTGCTCTTCGGAGGAGTTCATCTATCACTATTATAACAGCAGCACACAGGTGATGTAATAACCTAAGACATAAACGTTAATTAACAAAAACAAAAATTTATCATAGTAACAATGTAAAGAACAAGACAATACGAAAATTAAATAATTAAACAGCTATTTAATATTTTTTTAAAATTTGACAGGCTGGAAAACGAAAAAATATTTATTTCTTTTTGGTATAGAGTTCTGAGGGCAGTTACATAAGCATTTCTCCTGTAGAACTCAGTATTTATATTAGGAAGAATGACACGGGAATTATTGTAGTTACGAGTAACAGACGAAGATAAAAGATGACGTGGATCAACTTTAGCGCCAAAAAGATGTATGCAAGATTGAAAATGATAAATTTGATTAATATTTTTAACTTGAAAAGATTTAAACAAAAGTGAGGAAGAATATCTAGAGTTTTTATTTAATATAATTCGTAATAATTTATTTGGCACGATTTGCACTTTCTTAACAGCTGACTTAGGCGCGTAAAAATTGATTTTTAATTTCGGCATAAAATGCCGCCCGCGACCGCTCGAGGGAGTAAAAATTGAGTTTTAATTTCGGCATAAAATGCCGCCCGCGACCGCTCGAGGAAGTAAAAATTGAGTTTTAATTTCGGCATAAAATGCCGCCCGCGACCGCTCGAGGGAGTAAAAATTGAGTTTTAATTTCGGCATAAAATGCCGCCCGCGACCGCTCGAGGGAGTAAAAATTGAGTTTTAATTTCGGCATAAAATACCGCCCGCGACCGCTCGAGGGAGTAAAAATTGAGTTTTAATTTCGGCATAAAATGCCGCCCGCGACCGCTCGAGGAAGTAAAAATTGAGTTTTAATTTCGGCATAAAATGCCGCCCGCGACCGCTCGAGGGAGTAAAAATTGAGTTTTAATTTCGGCATAAAATGCCGCCCGCGACCGCTCGAGGGAGTAAAAATTGAGTTTTAATTTCGGCATAAAATGCCGCCCGCGACCGTTCGAGGGAGTAAAAATTGAGTTTTAATTTCGGCATAAAATGCCGCCCGCGACCGCTCGAGGGAGTAAAAATTGAGTTTTAATTTCGGCATAAAATGCCGCCCGCGACCGCTCGAGGAAGTAAAAATTGAGTTTTAATTTCGGCATAAAATGCCGCCCGCGACCGCTCGAGGGAGTAAAAATTGAGTTTTAATTTCGGCATAAAATGCCGCCCGCGACCGCTCGAGGGAGTAAAAATTGAGTTTTAATTTCGGCATAAAATGCCGCCCGCGACCGCTCGAGGGAGTAAAAATTGAGTTTTAATTTCGGCATAAAATGCCGCCCGCGGCCGCTCGAGGGAGTAAAAATTGAGTTTTAATTTCGGCATAAAATGCCGCCCGCGACCGCTCGAGGGAGTAAAAATTGAGTTTTAATTTCGGCATAAAATGCCGCCCGCGACCGCTCGAGGGAGTATTGTATTGTATTGTATTGTATTCCTTTATTGGCAAAATAGTTAAGTATATAATTCAATCGGTATCATTTTCACAACTTATTGCCCACCGAAGAATAAGTTCAAGGGAACTTGTGCTCTTCGGAGGAGTTCATCTATCACTATTATAACAGCAGCACACAGGTGATGTAATAACCTAAGACATAAACGTTAATTAACAAAAACAAAAATTTATCATAGTAACAATGTAAAGAACAAGACAATACGAAAATTAAATAATTAAACAGCTATTTAATATTTTTTTAAAATTTGACAGGCTGGAAAACGAAAAAATATTTATTTCTTTTTGGTATAGAGTTCTGAGGGCAGTTACATAAGCATTTCTCCTGTAGAACTCAGTATTTATATTAGGAAGAATGACACGGGAATTATTGTAGTTACGAGTAACAGACGAAGATAAAAGATGACGTGGATCAACTTTAGCGCCAAAAAGATGTATGCAAGATTGAAAATGATAAATTTGATTAATATTTTTAACTTGAAAAGATTTAAACAAAAGTGAGGAAGAATATCTAGAGTTTTTATTTAATATAATTCGTAATAATTTATTTGGCACGATTTGCACTTTCTTAACAGCTGACTTAGGCGCGTAAAAATTGATTTTTAATTTCGGCATAAAATGCCGCCCGCGACCGCTCGAGGGAGTAAAAATTGAGTTTTAATTTCGGCATAAAATGCCGCCCGCGACCGCTCGAGGAAGTAAAAATTGAGTTTTAATTTCGGCATAAAATGCCGCCCGCGACCGCTCGAGGGAGTAAAAATTGAGTTTTAATTTCGGCATAAAATGCCGCCCGCGACCGCTCGAGGGAGTAAAAATTGAGTTTTAATTTCGGCATAAAATACCGCCCGCGACCGCTCGAGGGAGTAAAAATTGAGTTTTAATTTCGGCATAAAATGCCGCCCGCGACCGCTCGAGGAAGTAAAAATTGAGTTTTAATTTCGGCATAAAATGCCGCCCGCGACCGCTCGAGGGAGTAAAAATTGAGTTTTAATTTCGGCATAAAATGCCGCCCGCGACCGCTCGAGGGAGTAAAAATTGAGTTTTAATTTCGGCATAAAATGCCGCCCGCGACCGTTCGAGGGAGTAAAAATTGAGTTTTAATTTCGGCATAAAATGCCGCCCGCGACCGCTCGAGGGAGTAAAAATTGAGTTTTAATTTCGGCATAAAATGCCGCCCGCGACCGCTCGAGGAAGTAAAAATTGAGTTTTAATTTCGGCATAAAATGCCGCCCGCGACCGCTCGAGGGAGTAAAAATTGAGTTTTAATTTCGGCATAAAATGCCGCCCGCGACCGCTCGAGGGAGTAAAAATTGAGTTTTAATTTCGGCATAAAATGCCGCCCGCGTCCGCTCGAGGGAGTATTGTATTGTATTGCATTGTATTCCTTTATTGGCAAAATAGTTAAGTATATAATTCAATCGGTATCATTTTCACAACTTATTGCCCACCGAAGAATAAGTTCAAAGGAAGTTGTGCTCTTCGGAGGAGTTCATCTATCACTATTATAACAGCAGCACATAGGTGATGCAATAACCTAAGACATAAACGTTAATTAACAAAAACAAAAATTTATCATAGTAACAATGTAAAGAACAAGACAATACGAAAATTAAATAATTAACTTATACAGAAGAAAACATTACGAGGACTTAACAATGCAGAATTATAAACAGCTATTTAATAGTTTTTTAAAATTTGACAGGCTGGAAAACGAAAAAATATTTATTTCTTTTTGGTATAGAGTTCTGAGGGCAGTTACATAAGCATTTCTCGTGTAGAACTCAGTATTTATATTAGGAAGAATGACACGGGAATTATTGTAGTTACGAGTAACAGACGAAGATAAAAGATGACGTGGATCAACTTTAGCGCCAAAAAGATGTATGCAAGATTGAAAATGATAAATTTGATTAATATTTTTAACTTCAAAAGATTTAAACAAAAGTGAGGAAGAATATCTAGAGTTTTTATTTAATATAATTCGTAATAATTTATTTGGCACGATTTGCACTTTCTTAACAGCTGACTTAGGCGCGTAAAAATTGATTTTTAATTTCGGCATAAAATGCCGCCCGCGACCGCTCGAGGGAGTAAAAATTGAGTTTTAATTTCGGCATAAAATGCCGCCCGCGACCGCTCGAGGGAGTAAAAATTGAGTTTTAATTTCGGCATAAAATGCCGCCCGCGACCGCTCGAGGGAGTAAAAATTGAGTTTTAATTTCGGCATAAAATGCCGCCCGCGACCGCTCGAGGGAGTAAAAATTGAGTTTTAATTTCGGCATAAAATGCCGCCCGCGACCGCTCGAGGGAGTAAAAATTGAGTTTTAATTTGGGCATAAAATGCCGCCCGCGGCCGCTCGAGGGAGTAAAAATTGAGTTTTAATTTCGGCATAAAATGCCGCCCGCGACCGCTCGAGGGAGTAAAAATTGAGTTTTAATTTCGGCATTAAATGCCGCCCGCGACCGCTCGAGGGAGTATTGTATTGTATTGTATTGTATTCCTTTATTGGCAAAATAGTTAAGTATATAATTCAATCGGTATCATTTTCACAACTTATTGCCCACCGAAGAATAAGTTCAAGGGAACTTGTGCTCTTCGGAGGAGTTCATCTATCACTATTATAACAGCAGCACACAGGTGATGTAATAACCTAAGACATAAACGTTAATTAACAAAAACAAAAATTTCATAGTAACAATGTAAAGAACAAGACAATACGAAAATTAAATAATTAAACAGCTATTTAATATTTTTTTAAAATTTGACAGGCTGGAAAACGAAAAAATATTTATTTCTTTTTGGTATAGAGTTCTGAGGGCAGTTACATAAGCATTTCTCCTGTAGAACTCAGTATTTATATTAGGAAGAATGACACGGGAATTATTGTAGTTACGAGTAACAGACGAAGATAAAAGATGACGTGGATCAACTTTAGCGCCAAAAAGATGTATGCAAGATTGAAAATGATAAATTTGATTAATATTTTTAACTTGAAAAGATTTAAACAAAAGTGAGGAAGAATATCTAGAGTTTTTATCTAATATAATTCGTAATAATTTATTTGGCACGATTTGCACTTTCTTAACAGCTGACTTGGGCGCGTAAAAATTGATTTTTAATTTTGGCATAAAATGCCGCCCGCGACCGCTCGAGGGAGTAAAAATTGAGTTTTAATTTCGGCATAAAATGCCGCCCGCGACCGCTCGAGGAAGTAAAAATTGAGTTTTAATTTCGGCATAAAATGCCGCCCGCGACCGCTCGAGGGAGTAAAAATTGAGTTTTAATTTCGGCATAAAATGCCGCCCGCGACCGCTCGAGGGAGTAAAAATTGAGTTTTAATTTCGGCATAAAATGCCGCCCGCGACCGCTCGAGGGAGTAAAAATTGAGTTTTAATTTCGGCATAAAATGCCGCCCGCGACCGCTCGAGGAAGTAAAAATTGAGTTTTAATTTCGGCATAAAATGCCGCCCGCGACCGCTCGAGGGAGTAAAAATTGAGTTTTAATTTCGGCATAAAAGCCGCCCGCGACCGCTCGAGGGAGTAAAAATTGAGTTTTAATTTCGGCATAAAATGCCGCCCGCGACCGCTCGAGGGAGTAAAAATTGAGTTTTAATTTCGGCATAAAATGCCGCCCGCGACCGCTCGAGGGAGTAAAAATTGAGTTTTAATTTCGGCATAAAATGCTGCCCGCGGCC